>JACEGR010000114.1:0-410128 GCA_014170235.1 Listronotus bonariensis | reverse complement strand
CGGAATTTAACAAAGATATAATGCATATTTTTTATCCATGGTTCTTAATTAATGAAACACTTTTTTTAATTTCCATTTTAGATAAATCATTAACAAACTGAAGCATACATAGGTATCTGTGATAAATAACGAAAAGGTGAGTGGGAGTGGTTGAGAAAGGTCGTTCAAGTGGAAGCCCCAATCCAGCCCCTTTGTAGATTTATTAATGTATAGAACGCATATTTGCTTGAAAGCCTGCAATTATATTTTGTTACTGCATCTACCTGAATAGATTTAGATACATCGTAAACTAATTCTGATCATTAATACTAAAATGCGGACTTAGCTAATTTGCGATCTACGAAACCGCCTTTGGTCTTAGCCTTTTTCTTCTGTGAAAATTTGAACGTACGATAAATGGGAAAAGCATAAAAGGTAATTTACGTTAAAAGAAATTATATTTTTCTTGTAAAGTTATCCCCACATTGTGAATGCACATCAAAATTCCTACTTGCCCGGGGAATTCCACAATCCACGAAACAAGACACTACCAAACTCATCTAACTTCGCGATCAGAAGTGGGACGCAGGGGCCTCGAAAGCCGGCATTGTGTACGAAAGCAACGAAGCTTAAGAATGTTCGTGGTGTCCCTTGGGATCAGGCAGCTTGTAGCGTCCTAAGGGATTGACGTCTTTAATTGTATCGGGACATTGAATGAGGCTTGGGTTTGATCGGATTTGTGTACAGATATACTTGAATTGAGGGTGTGAGAGGGTGGGTTAATGATAAATGAATTTTTAACTTTCAAGTGCAATGAGGGAGTGGGAAATAAATCATGGATAATTCGCACATAGAATTAGTATTATGTTTCAGCAGTTGTGCACGGATGTAAAATATGCCCTAGCTTGCTTAGAATGTTCCACAATCCCGTTATGTCAATGTTAAGAATTTCCTGAGTTAAAACATATAAATATAATTTTACAGTATGGTGTCCGTTATTTCCCAAATCGATTTTTTTTAGCAATCGCCCCCGAAATATTAGTTTATAGCCTAAAAATATATTCAATCTAAAATGCTCTTAATTTCTGATTTAAACGGTGCCGAAATCATTTGCATGTTGATTTTCCAATTTAAATAACATGGGATTTTTGGGCTTTTTTCCTTTATTTATTTTTCTTAGATAAAAATAAATAAAAGATCTACTTACTCTACAAAAAAGTTTTCTTACGAATTTTCGATTAAGTCACTCCTTTAAGATTTATTTAGCGTCAAACGTTGAGATTAGATTGAGTTGTGGCCGCCTTTGGAAATTTATTAGTAAACCGGCATTTTTAAAAAATAAAACACTCTGTATATTACATTACCTTTATATAGATATTTTAAAGAGCTTAAATACTACATTTGATAAGTCTATCTCTTATAGTTTAAAAAAATATGGCCATTCAAATCTGAAAATTATATTAAATTTCCATTATTTCTTTAGGTCTAAGCTATAAGTACTAAGTTTAATGTAAAGATAGAGTAGACACTATATCTACTATTTTTGAGATTTGTATGGCCATATTTCCAAAACTATAAGAGATAGACATATCAAATGTTGTATTTTTTAAAGCTCTTTAAAATATCTATTTATTGGTGATGAAATATACTAAGTGTTTTATTTAAAAAATGCCAGTTTACTATCAAATTGCCGAGGATGGCCACCCATCAATCTTATCTCAATGTTTGACGTTAAATAACTCTTAAAGGAGTGACTTAATCAAAAATTCGTGAAGAACTTTTTGTAGTGCGTTAAATTTCAGTTTCAATAGAATATGCGATAAGTAGATGTTTTAATCTATTTGTGTCTAAAAAAAAGAAAAACTCTAAAAATCCCATGTTATTTAAATGGGAAAAGCAACATGATTTCGGCACGGTTTATTTCAGGAATTAAGAGCATTTTTTGATTAAATATATTTTTTTATGCTATAAACTAAAAGTTCAGGAGGAGATTGCTAAAAGCAATCGATTTGGGAAATAACGGACACCCTATTATACAGTGTGTTGCAAAGTCGGGAAGCACCATTTGGATCTCATAAAGCGCAAGATATACAGGGTTACAAATTCATAGACTAGGTCGTATGGGCGCCAATGTATCAAAATTTATTCTCAAGGATTTTTGTTTTTGCCGAATCATGTTTATAATAAAATTCTGTACTATGATGATCCAAGACGCCATCGCCAGCTCGAATTTTGGTCAAAAGTTTTCTAAACCGCAACTGTTTTAATAGTTAAGATAAGTTGTTCTTTTTGCATCAAAAAATCTATTAGAAAGTCAAAATTGTCAAATTGCTTACTCTATAATCGTCATCAAAGGTTCAAGGATTCTATAAAAAAATACATCATGTCAAATTTTTCATATTGTCATATACTTATTATTTAAATGTTAAAGTTGGGCCTAATCGCCCATTTTTAATTGTTTAAATAAATATAACTTGAATTGCATGAAAAGCCAGTGGCGTACATTTTTCTCTCAATAATATTGGCTGTTGTGCCCACTGTACGTCACTGGCTTCTTATGTAGTTTTTATATTTTTTTCCTTTAAAGCAACTAAAAATGCAACTTTTAAGTGTAGTACATTTTTTGTATCTGGCTTCGTATTTAAGATATTTAAAAACAAACAGACCTTTAAAAAATATGTAACGCCCTGTATCTCAGAAACAAAGCAACTCCGGACATATGTTTATAGACACTTTTCTTTATAAAATGACATAAGAAATCACCCTTTAAAGTTTGGTACCGTAGTTAGAAAATAACCCTTATTTTAATTTGGAAACAAGTCATTTTTAAGCCACCCTGTACATCTAACCTTCAACTATTTTTATGGAAATGTATTTTCTCATCAAGCAGGACTTTTTATAAAGAGACACTTTTTTCGTAAAATTAATAATAAAAAAGTTTCCCATTTGTTAAGAACTTTCGAAGACACGCTGTATATCTCTTCAAACCGTATTATCACATACAAAATAACTATATATGATATTTTTTCTGTGGTATTATTTTAAATCGGCTGGTACATGTTTTAATTGTGGAAATTATATGTTGTTAAGCTCTGAAATACGCAACCCTGCCCTATATTAACCTACTCTTTATCTCTAACGGTTTTCAAGATCCTAATGGTCACAAGCAATAGAGTGGCTAAAGTGATAAGGGTGTAAACATTTTTGTAAATTTAGCCACAGTTTACAATAATCGACTTTTTATGCAACTTATGGTGGCCATAGCTTGTTGGAAGTACATTTATAGGAAGAAAAAGTCTTCTTTTAATTTGAAAATTCGCATTTAAAATGTTATAGTAAATTTTAAAACACCCTGAATACAACGGATGTAGTTATTGTACATAGACAAGAGCTAAATCAAAAAATTTCCGTGTATATAAGGAAAAGACTTCTAGATTTTAGCTCTAGGTTTTGTTGACTACCGACCATAGATAACCTACATTTAGATCCGCAGTGGCAAGCATTTTTCAGTTTTACGACCTCCTTGCAGTAGCTGGACGAACATGCGCATTTACAAGCCGGCAAAATACAAACACCGGCACCCCGTACCCTTCGTCAGCGGTCTGACCGTAACGGCATTAGCTACCGTACTTCGAACAGAAACCGGGACGCCGTCAACAAATTCTTTCCTATAATTAGTGTATTCCTTTTACCTTGTAGAACCGTTCTGAACCGTTCTCTGAACTGTCAATAGATGTCAAGAACGGTTCTACAGCGTTTAAATGTCAAAAATTGTAAAGGAACACTTATAGTTGTCGTTCTGGACGGTTCTGGAGCATAAAAGGAATACAGCAAATGCGGATAGTTTGTTTGGGGCCATGCGCTTACCCTCAACTGGCTTGCGCACGAACCGGTTTTTCGTCCATGAAATGTAACTTTTGTTTCGCGCAGGTTATAACATTGGCAATCCATCCCGAGATCAGTACCGACGCGAAGCGAGTGGAGACAATAAACCGAGCTAAAATATATTTTTTTCCGTGTATAATACACTGTTTTGTGATGGAAAAAAGACGACTTATTATTTAAAAAAAACATTTAAGTCAGAAAATTAATTATGTAAGAATTTGAAGTTTTAAACTGGTCGACTGGTACATTTAAAACACAATAAGACCTTACGTTACCATAAAAACCCTCAAAGTATTTAGTAACTGTCAATGTTATTATGTAATTTGACGTATTAAAATTAAAAAGTTGAAACTAAGCTTGACGTTTAGTAGTTATTTGAAATATTAATTAGTTAGAGATAAAGAGTAGGTTAATATAGGGCAGGGTTGCGTATTTCAGAAGCTTAACAACATATAATTTCCACAATTAAAACATGTACACAGCCGATTTAAAATAATACCACAGAAAAAATATCATATATAGTTATTTTTGTATGTGATAATACGTTTTGAAGAGATATACAGCGTGTCTTCAGAAAGTTCTTAACAAATGGGAAACTTTTTTATTATTAATTTTACGAAAAAGTGTCTCTTTATAAAAAGTCCTGCTTGATGAACATATTTCAATAAAAATAGTTGAAGGTTAGATGTACAGGGTGGCTTAAAAATGACTTTTTCCAAATTAAAACAAGGGTTATTTTCTAACTACGGTACCAAACGTTAAAGGGTGAATTCTTATGTCATTTTATAAAGAAAAGTGTCTATAAACATGTCCGGAACTGCTGTTTCTGAGATACAGGGCGTTACATATTTTTAAAGGTCTGCTTGTTTTTAAATATCTGAAATGAAGCCAGATACAAAAAAATGTTACTACACTTAAAAGTTGCATTTTTAGTTGCTTTAAAGGAAAAAAAAAATTAAAAACTACATAAGATGCCAGTGACGTACAGTGGGCACAACAGTCAATATTATTGAGAGAAAAATGTACGCCACTGGCTTTTCATGCAATTCAAGCTATATTTATTTAAACAATTAAAAATGGGCGATTAGGCCCAACTTTAACATTTAAATAATAAGTATATGACAATATGAAAGAATTTGACATGATGTATTTTTTTATAGAATCCTTGAACCTTTGATGACGATTATAGAGTAAGCAATTTGACAATTTTGACTTTTAATAGATTTTTTGATGCAAAAAAACAACTTATCTTAACTATTAAAACAGTTGCGGTTTAGAAAACTTTTGACCAAAATTCGAGCTGGCGATGGCGTCTTGGATCATCATATACAGAATTTTATTATAAACATGATTCGGCAAAAACAAAATCCTTGAGAATAAATTTTGATACATTGGCGCCCATACGACCTAGTCTATGAATTTGTAACCCTGTATATCTTGCGCTTTATGAGATCAAATGGTGCTTCCCGACTTTGCAACACACTGTATAATAGGGTGTCCGTTATTTCCCAAATCGATTGCTTTTAGCAATCTCCTCTGAACTTTTAGTTTATAGCATAAAAAAATATATTTAATCAAAAAATGCTCTTAATTCCTGAAATAAACCGTGCCGAAATCATGTTGCTTTTCCCATTTAAATAACATGGGATTTTTAGAGTTTTTTTCTTTTTTTGAGACACAAATAGATTAAAACATCTACTCATCGCATATCTCTATTGAAAAATTTAATCGCTACAACAAAAAGTTCTTCTACGAATTCTTTGATGAAAGTCCACTCCTTTAAGAGTTATACTATAGCGTCAAACATTGAGATAAGTATTGATGGGTGGCCAGTTACCTAGAAAGTAGGCATTTTAGAACGATTTGATTAGAAACAAATAACATTTTAAATACGAAATGAGGGAATAGCAGGAGATTTTGCGCAGAAAATGATTGACGTCCGTGGCCTCTTTTACCAAACGCACGGACTCCTACAATGTCAATTTTTTCTCGTCACGGAAAAATCGTTATTTATTATACAAGGGAAAGAGCTTTAGATTTCAGCTCAAGGTTTTGTTGACTCCCGACACGAAGCAGAGGGAAACAATAAACTGAGAGCTAAAACCTAAAGTTTTTTCCATGTATATTACATTTTTTGTTGTGATGGAAAAATAAAGACGACTTATTATTGAAAAAATATAATATTTAAGTCTGAAAATTAATCATGTAAAATTTGAAGTTTTAAACTGGTCGACTGGTACATTTAAAACACAATAAGACCTTGCGATACCTTGAAAACCCTTAAGGAAATTATTTAGTATCTGTCAATTTAATTTTGTAATTTGACGTATTGAAATTAAAAAGTTGAAACTCAAAGCGACGTTTAGTAGTTATTTGAAATATTATAAAGTTAAAAAATATCTAACTGGACTCCTAATATAAGGGAAATGTAAGTTCTGTATAATAATTATTCCAAAATTACCTATTTACCTTTATTTACGTGTATGTATGTCCGGGAAAAAGTACCCACTTTGTTTCCAAGGAAATAAAGTAATTTTATAAAAAGTCACATTTTAGTACGCGTTAACAGAGATACAATGTCAATTTTTTTCCCGCCAGGAAAAAAATTATTACTTAAATAATAAACACGTAAAAAGTCTATACTTTTTAAATATTTATCTTCAGGTTAAGAAATAAATAACTTCACTGGAAAAACAAGGAGTCATACATCATGCATTTGCCGACAGTGAAAAATGAAACCGGGTCATCCAAATACCGCTGTCCATCAGAAAGTGAAGGATTGTTTTGGAACCCTGATGAGGGTTACAGTCTAATGTGCGTAATAACTTTAAAAGGGTTTATAAATGTTTAAGCGCAAATAAAAAGGTACTGGCTAAACAACCGCCGGCCGTTCTGCCCAATTGTAAGAAGAAAACCGCTATATCTACGTATATGAAAACAGCCGAAAATTATAAATAATTTGTTATTACCGGCAGATTTTATTTATTCAATCGATAGTAGCCGCCGTCCAGCGGTTTTGCTTATGAAAACTATTGAAAACCGCCGAATAATAGTAAAAGGTAACCCAACTTTAATAAATATATGTTTTATTTTTAAATAAGATTTTTATTATTCATTAACAAACAAAAATAAAAATAGGAGATACGTTTGACACCTACTAAAATTTTGTCGAAGCTCTTCATAAGTTAAAAAATATGTATGGACATCTTTCACAAAAAAGAAAAGCCAAGAGTATTTAAGCGGAAAAAAACTGATCATTTCATAGAACTAAAACAAAAGTATAACCAATTAAAGTATGCGTGTATGAGGGTGGAACAAACTTTAAAATTCTCAGGAAAAAAAAGTTACAAGATAAGTAATTCATTAACGTGGCTTATTTCTTTAATGATGTTATTAAGGTTTAAAATATGTATTCATGTTCTCCCATAGCTACAGGGTTACGAGTGTTGACCCGTAAGCCACAGGTCCCGAGTTTCGATTCCGGATAGATAAATAACTTTGTTTTCTTTTTATATTTTTTCATGATAATATTTTAAACATTGTTTCTTATTCTTATTTTTATTATTCACAATTTAATTTTCAGACAAATAATTTTCCACTTTTAAAGGATTTTAAGTTATATCTAATTGCTGACTTCAATGTTGACGATAGTGTCCTGATAACTTACTTCTTCGCCTTTCCTGCCTGACAATATTTTTTAAATGTTTTTAGTGTTGTAAATTATTGAGTCCATGTGACGAAATAATTCTGTAATATGTCGTTTTTAATCATGGGTCCTTGATAAAGTGGCAATCCAGCCACAAAACTTTAGGATTAATATATAGTGGTTTAGTTGCCTGTCCCCATCCCGCTATACTACTCCAATTTGTTTTTTCAAAGGGTGCTATTAACTAAACTATAATATTAAACAATAAAACCCAGTGGCGTATTTACCAAAAGGCTGAAGCCTATGGCGGCGCTTTTAAGGGGGCGGCAGACGTTTTTAGGGGCGGCAGATTCTGTAAAAAGTATACGCGCCTCTGATAAAACCACAAAAACCTAATTACGGCACGCAAAATAAATAATTATTAAGGTTAGATTAACTTTAATTACTTTTTCTGCGGTTTTAAATAGTTTTTATAAGCAAAACCGCCGGACGGAGGCTTCTATCAATAAAATAAGTAAAAACCGCCGGTAGTTATTATATTTAATTATAATTTTTGGCAGTTATTACCTGATTACCGTAAGTATAAGAAGAAACCGCCGTACGGCGCGGCGGTTTTATTCTTATAATTAAGCATTACCGCTGGCGGTCGTTTAGCCAGTGCCAAAAAAAAACAGATCATAAAAACCTTTTTAAAAGTTTTAAGCCTAAGTAAATAAAAATAAAGCAAAATAAAGAATAAAAACTATTTTTATTTTTTACGTAACTTTTGTGTATTGCTGGTAAAATTGTATTTTGTTTAGCTCTAGCAAAGAAATTGAGTTATTTCTAAGCATAGGTAATTAATTTTACCCCAAAACTAAGCTTGCTTCACATAGTATTAGAATTGTTAGTATTAAAATGGATAACAAATCAAAAATAAATATAATGGATAGGTAATTTTTAACCTCTATTTTGTAAACTCTAAATTATAAACTTTTTCTACTATCTTCATCAAAAAATAGACATTAGTTTCTCCGTATGAGGGGGAAAATGGCACTTTTCCTCTCCGAAAGGTTTTTTTATTTTTTCTTCCGTATAGAAAAAGTGTACTTTTCCTCCCTCTTCCAGCCGACATACCATTTTTTTTACTTAAATCCAGAGGCTTGTCTCTTCAGGAAAGCTACCAGTTTAGAAAACTTGATGTATACATTAGGGTCGAGCAAAAAAATTAAAGTTAAAAATGTTATTTCTTATAGTGCGCAAAAGTTGCTAGTACCATTGTCAAGTATTTTAAGATTTTTAATTTTTAAAATCTGAAAAGTTTTTCTGCCGCCCCAGCTACCTTGATTTTTTTGAATATTTGATTTTTATCAAAATTTTATTACAATTATTTTTTAGGTAAAAATAAAATTAGGTTGATGTAATACAAAAAAAGGGAATCTTAAATGTTACTTATATTATAGGTAAAAATATTTTTAAATTTTAACTCCCCAACTCAGCTGTGTTTCACCGAAAAACTCTGTATTTTAATTAATAAGAGTTTACTATAAAGTATACTGGGTGTTTCCTTATTGGGGTAAAAAAATTAAGGTTTTATTTATAAGCCAATTTTATAACAATAAGTTTATATAAACATGGGTCTGCAAATTTTTTGTTCTCAAGATACAGGGTAATAAACTTTTGTAGAAGGAATATGAAAATTAAGCCAAATTTATTTTTTTACTTGAAAACTAAGCAAACCACGCAAAAATATTGCGTAACAAAAAGCTGTATTTTTATTTACCTAATTAAAATAAAATATAAAATTTCCAAAAAATCAGTGGTTTGCATTATTTTTGTCAGAAATACTGGTTTTTGTGAGACTTAAAACGCCACTGGACTAGCTAACGATTTTGAATTAATTATTTGGCAGGAATGTCAGTCAGGTATATTATTTTTTACTTGCAACGTATTTATATAATATACCATGTTTTTGAAGTTAAAATATGTTTTGATGTTTTTTTTATTAAAATAAATTAAAGACAAACCTATTTAAAAAGGCGATGTTAAATTTAAAGGCGCTATAGAAGGACGGCAGGAGGCGGAATTATCACATTTTTTTATATTATTTCATTATACTGTGCATCAATTTTGTATTCTTAGGTTGTTATGAGGGTCATAGAAAATCTTTTATCGTGTATTGTTACCTTAAACATTTTAAATATTAGTAAAAATTTCAATTAGCTTGTGGCGGCAGAAGATATTTACGCATAAACGTAACATACAGTAGGTGTTTGCTTCAGAGCGTAATTATTTTTATGCTTTCAGACTTTCTGCTTTTTGCAAGAAATATACAAAAACGGCATCTTTGGTAATTCTTTTAACTTGGTTCTTCATTTACTATTTATTGTAAGACACCTTTTATTCTTTTTCATATCGTTCGCGCTACTTATTTGGCAAAAGATTTAATGATAGTTATTGTCGTCGTTTTCAAGGTCCATTTAGCTTTGGAATGATTATTTTTCTTCGACAAAATATTACTTTTTAGTCGTGTCACATTTATTATAAAAACAACGCTTAGCGCCTTGACAACGATAGCTCCTATGATGTTTGATTATTTTAAATATTATACAGGGTGTTTCGGGAGGAAAGGGAAATATTTTGGGAACATATGTTCAGAAGGTCAAAATAAGAGAAATTAACCCATATGTTTTAATCCGATTCTTAACCGTCTCTGAAATAATCAGTGATAAATTAAAAAAATTGAAGTAATTAAAAAGTTTTGTATTTCTAACACCAGTTTTTAGGTATTTCATTGCTTGTCATTACCTAATTTAATTGACTGATATTTTGACAAGCATGGTTGTCGGTTTGATTGATTCTGAGCGTTTCGACTCGAAAAGAGAAAAGGTTCCGTACGTAATGCCTCATACATTTACTCATAGGGAGTATGCTGACATGATATTCGTGTATGGTTTCTGTAATGGTAGCGCATTACGTGCTGTTAATGAATACCGACGTCGTTTTCCAAATCAAAGAGTTCCCAATCGAAAAGTTTTTTAAAAGGTTTTTGCAAATGCTTAGGAAACAGGAATGTTTCCAAGCACGATGGAGCCTCACCTTATTTTAGTCGCCGGGTGCGTAATTTCTTAAATAATCGTTTTTCTGATCGTTGGATTGGCAGAGGAGGCCCTTAAGCTTGGCCACCGAGATCACCAGACCTAAACCCAATGGATTCTTGCCTTTGGGGATGGATGAAATCACTAGTATACGAAACACGATTAGAAGCCGTAGAAGGACTCCACAATCACTTTTAATGCTGCAAATATCATTAAAAACAATCCGCAAGCAGTTCAACGCGCAACACGAGCAATTAACAAACGTGCTGCAGATTGTATTGAAGTTGGTGGGGATATTTTTAAAAACATTTTAAATTAGTGGAATTTTGTTTAGTATTTGTTTGTGTTGCTTTTAAAATAAAAAATGGTTACAAAAAACTTTAGAACTGATTATTTCAGAGACGGTTAAGAATCATATTAAATCATATGGGTTAATTTATCTTATTTTGACCTTATGAACATATTTCCAAAATATTTCCCTTTCCTCCCGAAACACCCTGTATTTTGACTGCTGTTACGTATACTAAACTTATGTTTTTGGGCTATTCAGCCGTCGTTGTAGATTTTGTTTCCTTGACGTTTCGCCAGCGCGAGTGGTTGGGATCCTTAAAGCTAGTTCATACAGACACGTAATGCAAAAGCGAATATTTGGCCAAAAAATTTGCGTTTTTTGTCATGTTCATACAGCTGAGAAATTCGCCGAAATTCTAGGCAACAACATAACCTACAAATTTCTATATTGTTTTTATTTCGGTGGTGAAGCTACGCTTGGGTTCTTTTAAGATGTTATTATTTGTTTTTTCTTTTAATAATATAACATTTATCTGATGTGATGAATAAAGAATATAGCACATTTATTTGGCAAAAAGACGTAAAAACGCTGCAAATTTGTTATAAATGAAAAGGGCTAAAAAAGTTAATATAAATTCAAATAAAAAACACAAAATACTTAAGAAAATGACCACAAAAATAACGTTCCAAACAGCTATTAGAATGACATAAAAATAACAATTACAAAATTATTTTTGAAATGACATATGGCAAATATCCCCTGGTTTCTACGCATGTGAGGACGCGAATATTTGCCAGAAATTAAAAATGATCTCAAGTTTCCCGCCCACTAGATTTAAATTTTGCGAATTCGCAACATCTTGGAAATATCTTTATTTTGAATTACCCGCCTTTAATTTTATGTGAAATTGACCAATGAGAATGAAATTCGCCTTTCGCAATTTGTTTTTCGCGTCTGTATGAACTAGCTTTTAAAAGGTTCCTAGTAAACTTGCGTACTATTATGTGCCGGCGCGGACGCAGCGAGTATTTATAGGTAGCTTGGATGGGCGGGGCCTTTTTACGGTTGCGCGTTGTTGTTCCTGCTGTGGTGCTATTTTTGTGGTTTTGAGAATTGGTATCCATGTTTTACTATTCTTTATTGATTATTCTGTTTTGTTAAAGTTGTTGGAATGTTTGTGTATCTCTATGGCTTTCCTGTACAGTCAGGCAGGGTAGGATGAGGTATTGCAAGAGCCTGGGTATTTTCGAATTTTATGTGATGCTCTGCTCCTAAAAAGTGAGCTAAGCTACGGCTGATTTGTCAGTCTATCCCAGGCGGCAGTTAGTTTTATGTTCTTTAATTCATGTGTTGATCGATCTTTTGGTCGTTCCGATATACACACTGCAACATGTACACGGTATCCGATAAACATCAGGGCACGCCAAAGGGTCCCTCTTGTCCTTGGGCGATCTTAAACACTCTTTTACTTTCCTTGTAGGTTTGTATATAGTTTTAATATTGACCTTTTCTGGTAGGCCACCTATTCTGTACGTTACCCTCGGAATGTATGGTAAGAAGATTCTGGCCGTTGGTGGACTTTGCTACTTGGTTTTGCGATTATCTTTCGGATGCATTGCTTTGTGTATTTCTCTCTCTGAGTATCCATTAGCCATTAGCGCGTTTTTAAGTGTGTTAATTTCGAGTTTATAGCACCAGATTCGCAAATTCTTTTTGCCCGTTCTGTAAACGTTTTGATAATACCGAACTTTTGGCGAGGATGGTGGTTGGAGTCTCTGTGTGAATATCTGTCGGTATGAGTCGGTTTTCTGTAGACTGTGTACCCGAACCGCTTGCCATTTCTTGTAAGTAAAACATCTAAAAGGCTATTTTGTTATTTTCTTCAATTTCCATTGTGAATTGGATATTTAAATGTATATTGTTTATGTGGTTTAAGAGTTCCTGAGGTTTTTCCAATCCATGGTTCCAAATTACAAAAGTATTATTGACATACCGGAACCATATCTTTGGTTTATAGGGGGCAGTACTTAGGGCTTACAAACTTTTCCATAAGGAAATTTGCTACTACTGGGCTTAGTGGGCTTCCCATTGCTACTCCTTCAGTTGGTTCATAGATCTTTTGGTCCCATGTAAAGTATGTGGGCGTTAGGCAATGTTTAAAAAGATCAGAAATGTCCTTTGGAAATAGTGCACTAATATGATTCATTGGGTCATTTAGAGGTACCCTTGTAAAGAGCGATACTACATTAAAACTTACCAATATGTCTCTATCTTCAAGTTTTAGGTCTTTGATTTTAGCAATGAAGTGACTTGAATATTTAACGTACGTCTCGGTTTGTCCAATGTATGGCTGCAGGAGCTTGGCCAAGCTGTTCGTCGGCGATCCGATAGCACTGACTATGGGACGTAAGGGAACGTTGGGCTTGTGCATTTTGGGAAGAACGTAGAGTCGTGGTGCCACTGCCTCGCTTTTGCATATCTTCTTTTTGATATCATTTTCAAGGCTGAAGTTATCAATTATTATTTTATTTCTTTTTATCAGCTTTTGAACTGGGTTATGATGTAACTCCTTGTATGTATTTGGGTCTGGTAAGTTCGGGATTTTTGTTTAAAACTCTGCGGTGTTCATCCCAGCAAACACTATTTGCCGGCAATATACATTTTTCAAATTGGCATTGATGGTAAAGAATTGGTAATTGGTGGCAATATTATGTCAACATCTAATACGCATTAAAAAGTCAACCCTAAATAAACACTCAATTGCCAATAAATTTTACATGCAAGAGAATTGCCGGCAAGCATACAAAAATGGCGGCATACCAATCCTGATTAAATTAAGCATGCCTTTTTGTTGCAGACAAATAAATATTTTTGAAGGCAAACCTTCAACGCATTAACATTGATATTTAACTAACATAAGAGCATTTTTTTGATCTGTTTAATTTATAATGGCAGCTAAACAACATTATTTTATGTTTTTTACATAATTTAAAGGAAATGGCCTTTTCATAACATTTTATTGTTACAAATCATGCAAATAAAAATTAAGTCAAACAAAATGTTTATTATGTATTTTGAAAGAATAAAAATAAAATGATGGTAAAATTTCGACCGAAGGTGACAAATTCAAATTTCCCGCTTAGCCGAAATACAAGATTTGACGATTTTGACAGATGAAGAAAAATTGCTTTTGTTTCACCGCTTTGTGAAATTATTTCCTACGTGGTTTTCTGTCTTCTTAGTTGCTTTTTTAAAGAAAAGAGTTTTTTAATAGACATAATTAAGTGTATTCATTACCTAATTAGTGTGTGTTGTGTGATTAATTGGTGATGGCTAGTCGAGAAGGCGAGTTATTCAAATAGACTGTTAGGAGCTGTAAACATTTTGTTTAAAACCTTTTAAGTTTGTAGTTCCTTAAAAAAATTATATAAAATTAGGGAGTTGCCTTATTGCCTTGACATTTAACTCCTTTAAAATATTTCTCCCTATGTTTTGGATGAAACTTGAGTGTAAATTTCCCTTGAATACTTACCATTTTAAAGTGTTTTTTTTAATTTACTGCCTTTTTTTATTTTATTACATACCTTTAATTTTTTATGGTTTATTGTTGTACTGTATAAAAATTTATATTATGCAATTTTTTAATAATAAAGTTTTCCTGCCTTTTTTCTCATTTTTTTCGATTACAAAATTCTAAATATGTAATTTAACTTTCGGGACATTTAACTTATAAAACTTGCAAAACTTATTTAATGATAAATGCCATTATCCTAAACGCATTTTTTTATTATAACTTATTAATGACGGATGCCATCACATTATCTGCGGCACGTGGCCCAATAACGGCCAATTGCCCACTTTCGTGTCTTTTGAAACCTTTTTGCCAATGCCTTTCCATTAAAGAGTGTTGGCTCTGCCAGTAAATTAAAGTACATGGCCGGCAAAAAATGTTATATGGGATTACTACTGTGGCATTACCCTTGTCAGCTGATAAAACAAGGATGTCTTTATCTCTATTTATTTCGCGTATGGCTTCGGATTTCTTCGGTTTTAAGTTGTTTTTCGGTACTTTGACTTTTTGTAGAATTTTTATGTTTCCGTATGAATCACCTGAGATTTTTCATCTGGTAAGTATCTTACTGCCGCCTCACTGTATATTCGTCGCCTCTATGGGGATCTAAATTACACCGACTATTGGAAGACTCAAAAACAAGCAGTTATCCTCTTTGGCTTTCCTTTCTCGATGTAGAGCTGAGGATATTATTTTCGGATTTTTAAGCAAATGAATTAAGCACTCCTGCCAAATTTATCACTCTTGGTTTGATGTATCACTGGTTTACGATCCAGGCTTAAATGGAATTGAGCATTTCTGTTAAATTTATCACCCTTTGTTTGATGTATCAATGGTTGCCGACCTGCTTCAAATACGCCTATAATACATTTGAAAAAATAACGTTCAGATGTCTCAGTATCCGAAGGATCATCGACTTCTTTCTCTGGTTTCCTATATATAGTAATAACAAATCAACCTTTTACTATAAAGTTCAAACCCAAATCATTGGAATTACCTAAAAACATAACTTTGACCAAAAACGGTCGACCATAAAATTTGACAAATCATCGTCACCAGCCGGTTTTCTGTACCCGAATAACCGTACATAGTTTTTACTAATGACTTGCTGCGCGTATCGTGCCCATTACGAATTGGTCACGTGTCATTAATTTTATGTTTTAATATATTCGGAGCAAAAAGCTCAGAGGCAGCCGACTATGGTTCTTTATGAAGGTGCCCAAGTACCACAGCGTTATTTTGACGCGTTGTTTAATTACTCGTTGGAAGTGTTTTTGTATATTTTACTATTATTACTATGTTGTTTTCTATGGTTTTTTAGGACTAATCTACAAAACGGTGTTTATAATTTATGGGCTTAAAGTTAAAATTATATTGTTGCAATTTTTTTCTTATTATTGTAATTTTAGTCCATCAGGTGAAATACCTGACTGCAAAAAAATCCTTACAGCAAACTATTAATATACTTTTGTTATAGGTTAGAAAAAGTATTCTGAATCATAATAATCGTTAGGGGGTCAAGGGATGGTTTTTAAATGTAAACAAGTTTGTTTGCAATTTCTAGCTGAACAATTCATCCCATTAAAAAGTTGAATACAAGAGTTGTTCTTATAAAAATAACCCACAACTTAAAGGGAGAACATTTTAAAAGCGCAAATTCGGTACTCTTTGAAAATAATACAAAAAAACATAAAAAAGGCCGCCTGCAATCGGACTATTTTATACAAAGGCGCCGCTATCCTTTACAGCGACGCGCCGATTCACTATGGGATAGAAATCCATTATTTTGGCCATAAAGCAACTTTAAAATTTTAATGGCTCATGCTGTGTATTTCAAAGTAGATACTCCAAACTACATGTACGCGAAATTATAAAAGGATATGACGACTTCTACTGGGGTGATAAGAAACTTGAAAATGTATTTTAAGTAAACATAAATCTATAACATTTAATCTACTTAGTTTATTATTAGCCTTGTTTTTTTTTTTTTTTTTTTTTATCTTTGGACAAACCACGAAGGCTAAAGGCCTAAATACTAACGTACCGTGGGTGTCTTAAGCGAGGTAAGAGGGAGTTTGTTGACACGGGACTTAAATACTTGAAGATTTGGGGGGAAGGAAAAACCTCCGCAGGCAGCAGGTTCCACAATCTAGAAACTCTAGGGATAAAAGAACGAACAAAGTGAGAAGTTCGGGGCCTGTCCAGTTGGACCGTATAGGGATGCATACGCGCGGAACCACGAGTTTCTCTGTTGGGAACCGTGAGTGGAGGAACTATACTGGTCAATTCTTCAGAGCAGAAGCCATGGAAGTACCTATAAAAAAGCGATAAATCGCCCACAGCCCGACGATGGGCAAGAGAGGGAAGCCTTTCTGTAAGTGAAGGATCATTAATGAGACGAATAGCTCTTCTTTGAATAGAATCAAGAATGCTCAGGGTTGTTGGGGACGCCATACCCCAGATATGAGAACAATATTCCAAGGGAGGTCGGATTTGGGACACATATAAAGTGTATAAATTAGAAGCGGAAAAATATTTTTTAGCTCGAAAGAGAAATCCAAGCTTTTTTGAAGCTGCGTGGCTATAGATACAATGTGTTTATGCCAGTTAAGGTTACTTTCAAATGTGACGCCCACGAGATTGAAGGTGTCTTTGCTCTGTAGAACTTGGCCGCTCATAAGTAGAGGATGAGTATTTGATGACTCTTTTCGCGACAAGGAACATGACTGTGTTTTGGATGCATTAAGATGGACGAGATTTTGTTTACTAAAAAAGTAAAATAGTTTAAATAATAAGAGCTATTGTTGTGTTTCCAATGCAGTCTTGCGAAGTCTCGCTACTTTTGTCAAAATTTTTTTTACCTTTGTCTTTATCAGTTTTTGTACTTACAATTGCCTTCCTACTTTTTGCTACTTCTGAGTGTAAGAACAGATACAAGATTTTTTTTAATTTACAAGGTTTTCCATTTTAAAATTTAATATTATGTTTTGTCCTACACTGTATATCCTAAAAGATAAAAGCATTCTGATGAAAGATATGGATTCCACAGAATCTACCCAACAAAACAGTGTTTTTTATTTATTTTATACGTTAAAAAATAAAAAAAAGTTGGAAAGATGGATCTCTAGTACGCTTCTAAGAATAATTTAAAATTATTTTTAAGATTTGGATGGTCATATTTCCGAAAATAATTAAGATAGACACATCAAATGTTGAATTTTTTTAAAGCATTTTAAAAAAATTTTTTGGTGGTGATATAATATTCAGGGTATTCCATTTAAAAAAATCATACCTATTCTCGTACCCTGTATATCATATGAGATAATAATCAACGGATTACTGATTAGAATACTACCACACTAACCAAACAAGCTGACATTTTAGTTTATTTTGTACCATAAAAAAAATAATGTTAAGGGGGTGTAAATTTATAATAACATATAATAAGTTTTAGGTTTCAAAAAGCATTTGTAATGATTTATAATATTTTTCCTGTAAAAAGCACCTTATTTTAAGTTAGATAGGTAAGTTTAAGAATTTTGACCAAAAAATTAATTTCTATCCCATAGTGCGCTGACCAGCTGCATCAACCGGCATATCATAAAATAAATATAGCAAAGGCGGCCGCGAAGACAAGCATGCCGATTTATTTGCTTTAAACTTTTTGTGATTTTTTTTCTTATCAAAGAGCGAGAAAAAATATGAAAAATGACCTAAACTCAAGTACTTATGTAAAATTCCATTCTCTACAACATTTACTTATGCAATTTTTATTTATTTAAAAAATAAAAATACTTTATTTTCTAAACCATTTTTCATATTTTTAGTTATAACTTGCCTTGTATATTACTATTTAGAGTATTTTTTAATTTTTTAGTTTTGGACCATGAGATCAGTTTTCCCAAAAGAATTCTTAAGTCCGGATTGTCTATTTTTAATGTTTTTATTACTTTACCATTTTTAATGTTTTTGAGCAATTCTCTGTAAGCTCGTACAAATGCTGTCCATGTGGTAAATATTTTGAACATTTTTGTCAAAAAATCCATGTCCTATTTCAAAGAACATTGCATTCGGCAAGGATGTCAACTCCAGAGCAATTTGCGTTTTATTTCACTATAAATACATTTTTTAAATATTATTGTTTTTTTCTATTAAGCAGGCAGGAAACTGGGGACAAAGTTTATAGGTGTTTACTAAATATAATAAAATTCGTAATGGGACCTTGTTTTACAAAAATATAATTTAAATATATTTCTTTATAATATACAGTGTTTCCAAGATAAGGATCCTAAGCATGGAAATCTCAGTACCTATTGGAGATACAGCTTAGGTTAAATTAGGAAAAAGTTGTGTTTTTTAAAGCTTATTTACATGCCGTTTAGAAACTTGAAAAATTTTCATGGCCTGCTGAGATATATGGCAAAAACCAAAATTTAACTATAACGATTTTATTTTTTTCTGACGTTATTGAAGTGATATTAAAAAACTAATTACACTTTTTCTTTGGCACTTCTTAGCTACCACATGATGGTATTTTTAGATTTTATACCCGACGTTTCGTTTTCAAGAAACCATCATCAACTTTATTTTTTTATATGGCTCGAAAAAAAAGTACACCCTGTATCTGATCTCATTTTTTATTACAAATTCAACGATGTATCACATGTGATATCTAAATTTTTAGTTAAAAGAAAAGTTACATTTTTTCTATTTTTAAAAAATATTCTTAAGTATGCCTTGCAAACAAATGCTTGGACGTTAATATCTGTTACCGTATTTGTAACATAATTTAATATCATTATAAAATGGTATTTGTCGTTATTACCCTGTTTGTCGATTTGTTGTTTTAAGAGCAATTGTTCTTATTGTTACTGTTGTCTTTATACGCAATACCCATTACTAGGCTCAACAAAATCCGCGTGTTAAGAAAATATCGAAACATCAAGAACGTTTTGGGTTTAATATGTGGTGTGGAATTTTAGGAACTAAAATACCAGGTCCATGTATTTACCATAATTCATTAACTGCAGAAATGATACCTTCATTTATTTATGCAGCACAAAATGTAGCATGTTAGCATGTCAAACTTATCTTCATGGCTATAATGGCCATTGGCCATTCTGCAAATTCGACCGTAATAATACAATAAGATATTAGCTATTCACCAATAAACAATAATAGAGACAACAGTACCAATAAGAACAATTGCTCTAAAAACAACTCAACAAACAGGGTAATAAGGACAAATACTATTTTTTAATGATATTAAATTATGTTACAGATACGGTACCAGATATTAACGTCCAAGCATTTGTTTGCAAGGCCTACTTAAAAATAACTTTAAAAAAATAGAAAAAATGCAATTTTTCTTTTAACTAAAAATTAAAATATGACATGTGATACATCGTTGAATTTGTAATAAAAAATGGGATCAGATACAGGGTACTTTTTTTCGACCATATAAAAAATAAAGTTGATGATGGTTTCTTGAAAACGAAACGTCAGGTATAAAATCTAAAAATACCATCATGTAGTAGCTAAAAAGTACCAATGAAAAAGTGTTCTTAGTTTTTTCATATCTCTACAAATAAAATCAGAAAAAATAAAATCGATATACTAGTCAGATTTTCGTTTTTGCCAAATATCTCATTATGCCATTTAAATTTTTCAAGAGTTTCTAAACGGCCTGTAAATAAGCTTTAAAAAACACAACTTTTTCTTTATTTTACCTATGCTGTATATGGAATCCATGACGATAATCAGTAAAACACTTAATACAACGTACACCATAGATTTAAAACTCTTACTACAAGTGAAAATCTACATATGCTCTCGATTTTTCCTACAATTCTTACTTTCTTTATTCTCCATATCAACTTGCCCCCTGGGCCATCGGCTGGCGACGCTCCTGTCCATGGACAGCCTGTATATGTAGTATGATACTGTTGTTTTCAGAATATGGTTCATTAGTATGATAATTAAAAAGGTGATGTTGCTATTCTTTCATCTCCATACAGGTAGAGCGGACCGAGCGGCGCTTTTGGTAAAAATAAAAAATATGAAAAGATCATTAATTTTTGGTGCATATAGTTTCGGGCAAGGGCATTATTTTCTTAATAAGCGGAACGATATAGAATTTCTTTTAAGTTTTTTTATGTGTGGTTGTTTTGAGTAAAAATTCCCAACGTTGCATCTTAGAAATATTTTCTATACTTTGGCCACTATACAGTGTGAGCCAAATTAAACTTGCACACTTTTTAACTTATAATAATTTTTTATCTGTTGCGCTTTTTCATTTTTGAGGGGCTAATAGGTACATATGTTCCCTCTGGGTTTGCCAATTTTGGTTAAATAGATTTAAACAGGACTGGACTGACAGGAATTATTCCAAAATGATGCATTAAACTTCGGTGCAAAAAAATTATCTACAATTAGGATAATACGTTTATTTATAATTAATTTACTGTTAAGTTTGGCCAGCACCCAACTCGGGAACCATGGTATTCTCCTATTTTTAATTTTCAAAGGACACTTAAAAAAGGTTCTTACTTAAAATCGAAAGAAATGCACGCTTACTGAATCATTTCCCATAGATTGTCTACAAGAAAAACGTATTAGCTTACCTAATTGTAGTTAAATTAGATTTCTTTTGCAACGAGCTTAAATACAGTATTTTAGGAAAAGTCTCGTAAGTCCAGTCCTGTCTAAATCTATTTGACCAAAATTGGCAAACCTAGAAAAACATATTTACCTATTAGCCCTTTAAAAATTAAAAAGATATGCGCAACAGATAAAAAGTTCTTAATGGTTAAAAAGTGTGCAAGTGTAATTTGGCCCACCCTGTAAATTGATAATGAATACCTAATAGGTAACTTCGGTTACTGTGGTTTTAAACCAATAAAATACATTTTTTTATTGTGGTAACTAGGGCTACTGACTTTTCACACCAATAAAATACATTTTTGTTCAGGGTTTTTCCCAATTTATAGTAAACAGAGTATGGATAATAAAATCTACTTAAACCTGCGATTATTTATTTATTAATAATACTTATGTTATGAGTACAAAAATAATTTATTGATGTATGTATATTTTTCAATTTTCAAAATATTTTAGTATAGGCAAATAAATATACACAAAATAAAGTTGGCGTCATAAGAATTTTTTTATTAATAATTAAAAAAAAAAGAATTCTTTAGAAAAAGTTTTGTATTTTTGCAAAGTTATAGCAATGATATTTGAAAAAATAAGATGTTTGCTTAAGACAAAAGTACCTGAATTTTTAACCGACTTCAAAAAGAAGGAGGTTATTAAAGAGACCTGTATGTTTTTTGTGTGTATGTTACGCCATTACTACAATTGTAGAGCGATTTTAAAAATTCTCTTGTTATTTTAAAGAGTACACTTCCGCGGTGGTCCCATAAACAAACCAAGTCAGGATTGCAAGAGAGAAAGGTACTTGACCTATTGTTTTCTCTCTGCCGTACGTTGTTCGTCCGACAAAGCTGTCTCTAGACTGGTATATGCTTGAACATCAGGGGTGTATTCAGTATCGACAACTTTAAAGTAAAATTTATCTTTTTCACCGAACTGAAAAAAGACAACAGTAAAAAGCAAGGAACATGCAATTTTATTGATTGACATTGGGGCAGGGCTCATGGTTAGTTTCGATTGGATAAATCTTTTTTTTTAATGGATTTTATTAAGATATTTAAAAAAACTAACCAAAACTAGCCATGACCCCATCCTTCCCCTAATGTAACAATTTTGCATGACCGTCTATAACGTTTTAAACCCCCTGATCTTGATGGATTGCCAAATTTAGTACCCGCGCGAGGTCGTAAAAATCCGAAAAATTCTTCAGGCCACTGCGGATCTACATGTAGGTTATTTATGTTCAAACCAATCAAATTACACTTCTTTGTGCTTTTTACGGTAGTCTTTAAAAGAGGAACTGATAGTGTTTTATTTCTTTTAAGAGAAAAGGATGTTATACAGAGCCGCGGAGCGCCGAGGTTGAACCATTTCTCGTGACAGTTATGAAACTTATCACCGCGGTTTGTATACTACAGGAGAAGGTGGTAATTGTGAGAACATTGAATTTATAACAAATAAATCTGACTAAAGCAGCACATCCGTTAGCTCTACGAACCACCGATCTCGATGGATTCCCAATGTTATAACCTGCGCGAAACAAAAGTTACATTTCATGGGCGAAAAAACCGGTTTGTGCGCAAGCAAATCGAGGGGAAACGCGCCTAACAGCCTATCCGCATTATCGGAAAGAATTTGTCGACGGCGTCCTCGTTTTCTGCTCGGAGTACGGTAGCTAATGAGCGTCACGGTCAGACCGCGGACGAAGGGGACGGGGTGCCGTGGTTTGTATTTTGCCACGGCTTTTTAAGGGATACATGGTGATCATTTTTAAGTCGGGACTATTACTAACTTCGTTATTATTGGAGATACGGAGTCGGTTAAATTAGTAAAGTAGTAGAATTTTTCTGCTAATTAACGTGCTACCAAGAGAAAAACAATTTAACATCGCGTTGTTGAGTAATTTTAAAAATTATACTTTTCTTAAATAAAACCCCTATGTATGTATCACCATTTAAAAAACCTATTAAAGAGCTTTAAAAAAGTCCTCATGTGTTCTATTCAATTTCTAATAGTTTTGAAAATATGGCCATCCTCAGGAATTTAATAGTAAACTGGCAATTTTTAAATAAACACCTTGTATATTGCATTACTATTAAATAGATATTTTAAAGAGTTTTAAGAAAATACCACATTTAATACGTCTATCTCCTACTGTTTTGAAAATATGCTCATCCAAATCTTAAAACTATGTTAAATTTTCAATATCTCTACAGCTCCAAGCTATAAGCTCAAGTTAAGTGTCGAAGATAAAATGCACATTATTTCTACCATTTAATAAATTGGAATAGCCATATTTCCAAAACTATAAAAGATATACAAATGAAATATGGTATTTTTTAAAGTTCTTTAAAATATCTATTTAATGGTAATGCAATATACAGGGTGTTCTATTTTAAAAATGCCAGTTTACTATAAAATTTCCGAGGATGGCCATATTTCCAAAATTAATAAAAATTGGATATAATACATAGGGACTTTTTTAATGCTTTTTGATAGATCTTTCGAATGGTTATATATTATACAGGGTGTTTTATTTTAAAAAGAATATTTTTGAAATAACTCAAAAACGCGATGGTTAATTTTTCTGTTGGCAACACGTTAATTAGCAGAAAAAATGCTACTACTTTGCTAATTTAACGGACTCCGTATCTCCAATAATAAGAAAGTTATCAATAGTGCTAACTTAAAATTGATTACCCTGTGTATTCAAAATATTCGATGTTTTATATTTTATACTATTTATTGAGGTTCGTTTATAGATTTCACCATATTCGTAATTTGGCCCCCTGATGATAATGTCCTTTTATTACTAATATCTCAGGACTTAGACACATTTTGTATATTTTGTGACACCAGTTATTCCAGAATAGCGGATCTGGTGTCTGAGTTGTATTTTATGGGCTCATATCGACTGTGCTGGTCCTAAAGGCAAATAATAAATCTGCGATTGCCATATAATCCTCACTCTATCTAATATCGGTAAATTGGCGTTTTTTTTTTATCATATATTTTTCTAATTATCCTTCGCATGTTTTTAATTCCTGATAAATTATATATAGGTAAATAATACCCAAAAACCGGAGATGTATTATTTGGATTTCTATTCCTTTTGTTTTTTACACTAGACCTTAAAAACAAAACGGGGGCCACATTACCACCATCGTTTCTATTTTATTTACAACTTTCTCTTTTTTAATTTCTTTTAATTTTATTTTTAACTAAAACGTGTCAACCCAACAAAATGATTTTTCCTACGACCACTTGTGAAAATAGCAAATAGCACACTGGTTTCATGCATAGAAAATGCGTTATATCACACTAGTGTTGCAAATTACTTTACAGCACTAGTGTTGCAAAGTACTTTACAACACTCGTGTGATATATATTATGATGTCATTCTAAAAACTGCTATTAGTTTTGCAAGTGACATATTTATTGTGGTGACAGTAAAAACTTTTACTTATCTTAAACAGTAGAACCCAAATTAGCGAAAATCACACAAGAACTAGTTAAATCTTTTTTTTCTAATTCCTTAATTAAACCTGAGGCTAACACACACCTTTATGAATCCACTTTCTTTTTATCCATTCATAAATAGAATCAGACCTTTCCAACGTTGCCAAATGCTTTCCATATTTTGCATGGTATACCTGGGGTTTAGTAGTCGTTTTTTTACTTCTAGAACTTTAGGTTATGCTTTTAGAATTTTAATATTTTTTATATTTTTCTGAAAAATATGAGAAAAAAATGTAATTTTTACTTAATTTTGCATGTGATGTTCAGTTTCATAAACTCGTTTTACCAATTTTACCCCACCCAGCACCCCTTTTCACTCCCCGGTCCCGTAAGTTTGTTTACTGATATTTTTGTTTAAACGGAATATTTCGGATATGCGCCACTTACGTTTTATTTAGAAGAGTTTCTAAAATATGTAAGTATCAATAATTAAAAAAAAAACCTTAAAATAGCAGAAAACCGTATTAAACTATTAACGTTATTATCTAACCAAACCATACAATTTTTATTAAGTGATGGCCTTTTAAATTCCAAAATGATAAAAGTTATATAATGCTTCTAGGTAGGTGATTTTCGATGTAAAAATATTGTCAAAACAGTATAATACCGCAGTGAGGAAAAGTACATATCACACTAGTGTTACAAAGTAAAAATCACCCTAGTGTTGCAAAGTTCTCAATTGTTTTTATTTTTTCTGTAAAGAAAAACTTAATTTTTTTGGTGAATAATTTGTGGTTGTGGTCAGTTTCCACACTTGTAATGTAATATACTATTTAAGGTGTCACAAAGATGTCTCAAATATCAAACAAGCTGTCAAGTTGGCAAACTTTTGAATTTTTGCGACTGTTGCTAGGGATACTTTTACTTTCGGCCCGCAGGATAAAAGTTAACTTTTCTTTCGTGGGCCAAAAGTAAAAGTCAGAAAGGTGACACTTTCAAACTATTAAATAGCCGAAAATGTCAATAATAGATACATGGTGTAAATAAAGGTATTAGAACCTAAAAGCAACACTATAAATATGCACACCTATACCTATCCGTATACGCAAAGGGAGAAAATACGTCGGAGATCAAAAAAAAAAAAAGTTAAAAGCACGTAACGTAATTTAAAAATTCTTTATGCAATCACCTATACCAATTTTGTTCAGGTGTTACACAGACGCCGACGCCTAACAGTTTTTTCCAAAGGTTTTTATGTGATTTTGCTGTGACTCACTGCCCGTTATTACGTGTTTAATTTAACGATGGACGCAATTTTGGATCCAATGTTTTTAACCTATAGCTTTTAACTCACTTGTCAATCAATTAATCAATCAAATTTTTTGGTTATGAATCTTCTTCTTTTCTAATTTTCACGTCTCAAAGTTGGGATACGTTACCGATCGCGATACGGATACGTGTGCCGTATTGATAAGTTTAACGTAACGGATTGACAATAACGTATCGCTTCTGCGCACGTTACAGATAGAGATCAATGATCTGAAAAATAAAGCGGATAGCTAATAGAAAATGTTCCCCATATATTTTCAATAGACCTGCGCACGAATTTTTGACCCCACACTGGGAGAGTTGCTGTACACCTTTGCACATGCGTAGTTCTCATAAAAGTTAGTGTTTTTCAATTAAAATCCAATATAGTGTTGGCAACATTGACAAAATTTGCAGTATTTTAATAAATATAGTGGTTGGAACACTGAAAATGTTTACCTACATAGCAACAGGGCCACACTCATGATAATTTGGGATTTTCTGATTGTAAACGCCAGGTAAAATTGACGCCGTCAGCCGCCCAAAAACCAACCTCTCATCTACGGTCGACCGTTATTAGTCATTTGCAGAGGCGCTCTTACATGTTTGCCGCCCGTAGGCTATTTTATTTTCGCCGCCCCTTTCTTCTTCTTTTTTCCTTCAGAAATATTTTTGAAGAGCAAAAAAACGTCTGCCGCCCCCTAAAAATGCCGTCATAGGCTTCAGCCTACTCAGCCTTTTGGTAAAGGCGCCACTGGTCATTTGGTATTCTCGCTAAGCACAAATGAAAGGACATTTGTGCTTAGCGAGTCTTCCTGTTTTTCAGTGGTGTTTTTAACTTTTGTTTATTTTAGTTTTGATAAACCAAAACTAAATAATGAGTTATTGTATAGTGTTGTTTTGCAGAAATTGGAAGGTTTTTCTTGTGGTTTTGATTGCAAATATGAGGTCAGTCAAAAATTTTCAGCATAAAATTTTCTAAGATCACGAACGTTTGCAAACGACCAGAGGCAAAGGTGATAACTTGGTCAAGTCAAATGAGGCAACGGCGTTTACAAATGGCACAACACGCCAAGTTTAACTGAACGAAGAAAACTGCTACGGCAGCGAAAGTGAAATAACAGTGTATAAATTGAGTCCTCAAACTAGTTACACCAAAATTAATTGGTTTTATGATAAAATAAATCAAATACCAATTGATTTAGTTTTGTTGTGTCAAAGTAGTTTTAAGAAGAAAGATAATAACGCAAAAAATATCGTGCAGTTTTAAGGTTTAGTCAAAGAGGGTCCAGCAAAAAACAAAATTCAAGTTGAGATTAGTGCTTCAAAGCACTCTCGTATACTAAATTATACAAGACAAAAAAAGTACCCAGTATCTAAACCGGTTTAATTTTTAGGGACTTCTATGGAAGACGAGTACAAACTTAAAATAAAATATTTAAATATGTGTATATATCCAAGAAACAAAATTAGGTAATTGTCTAGAAAGTTGCGGCCACTCCGATTTTGACGAAATTTGCTATACCTTGGTTTTTGGGGCGCTGATCACGAATCTATTTTTTTTTTCGGAAACGGTTCGATCTTGAGATATCGTCATCATGGCCAAACTGTTCTTATTTTTACTATAATTCCCTTTTTTTACACTAAGTTACTGATGTAACACTAAATTAGCACACAATATTTTATTTAACTATAAAAACCCTTTTTAAAACATGTTTTTCTTATTGGTTTTTAGCCTTTCTTTATTAATATAAAAAGTTTGCTTTAAATCAAGTCGCCATGTCTGAAACCATTATACACATAGGTGTATGCATGGTTGTAGCGTTTTAGGGGTAAAAGATTTGGAATTTAATGAAAAAAACGTGTAAAATAACTAAAAAAAAGTTTTTTTTTTAAAGATGTTTATATAATATTGTGTGCCTGTTAGGTGTTATATCAAGAATTTTGTGCAAAAAGAAGGCGGAATAGAGTGAAACTAAGAATTGAATTTCAACTTTGATGATGAATATCTCGAGAACGAAACGTTTCCAAAAAAAAGTCGTGATTAGCGCCCCAAAAAACCCTCGTTTACCAAATTTCCAAACCCGGTCCTGTTGTTTGTTTTCCGCTAGTCTGTAAATTTTTAGTGCGCATGCCCACAAGTGTACTGCGCAGTGCCCACGTAGGGGTTATTGTCACTTTTGCTGTATTTATCCTTATTATTTTTCAGATCAGTGATAGAGATACGTCATGATTTTTTAAACTGCTTTATGTCTCCATTATTTTTATATTATTTATTATTATTTAAAGTAGGAATAAAATCAACTTTTAGTATTGAAGCTATTCAACCATAAATGAAATAATTTTTACAATTTAACAACCATAGGATACAAAAGACAGTCAAAACGATTATTAGAGCATTTAAATTGAAGTAGGTTTAAACACATGTGCCGGTCTTTAAGTACAATCGGGTCCTTGATTTAAACTAATAACGTGTTAATTACGATAAGACGGGAAGTGGTAATGGGCCGTGCTTTTACAGACGTTTGCTCGAGAAGCGCCACGATATGCGGTTGATTTCTTCTTCGTTTTCTTTTATTTTGTAATTTTGTAATTATCTAAGTAGTCTCTCCAGTTACATAAACGTTAAGGAATCATTCGTTTAAAGGGTTGCTTGTTATGTTCGTTTTGTTTGTTTGCCAGATGGCCAGAAAGTCGTCTCTGCATATATGACGGTGTGTGCGAAAACAACATTTATGTAATATTTAAATAAACTGAAAAAAAACTTAAAATAGTCCCAACAAAACAAATATTAGAAATGTCTTTTTATTGAGTACTTTTTGGGGCATATACAGTTATAATTTAGAAATCGATCATGAAACTTAAAGCGGTTATTCTATATGATAAAATAATGGTCCAGCTTCATATTTTTCTTTTTATTTTAGTAAAGGTACGTATCTGACCTTTATGGTATGATATTTATGTCAGATAATAATTCTGGCTAATGTAAACGGTCAACAATTTATATCAGACATACATTTTTGATTGGTTACATTAGCCGGAATTTCTGTCTGACATAAATATCATGCAATATATGTCAGATGTAAACGTACCTTAATAACTCACATAAATTATGTGCTGCTAGAGAAGCTTCATTTACATTGCAATGTTGGTCTGGTTCTTGCTTCACTTAAGCGTAAGAAGAAGAGCCCCAGTGCCTTGAAAATAATAAAAATACGTAAACTTAGGTCAAAAAACCTGAGTGGTTACCTTAGAATACTGGAAAGTATTTAAACTGAAGCTCTGCCTAAACTCTCAGACAGAATCTCAGTGGTGCGTGATTAGCGACGCCCTTTTTCTTTTTTTTTTGTAATGCCACCTTTACAGTGCTATTTTCGGTAACAATCTGATCATAAAGAGATCAATGAGTAACTTTTGTCTAACCTAAATAACTACTACAATAACTAAAACTAAGGGTTACTTACTAGCATCCTTAGATTGTTCTTCCAACTTAATTACACTAAGATTATCGTACGTTACTGCCGAACTATGCTTTGCTTTTCACTTTTACTTAAGTAACTCAAAAGGTTTTTCTCGTGAGTCTTCTCCTGAGCTGTAAGTTGCGTGTTGTCAAAGAGCTGGATAGCCTCGACGTTACTTGCTGAAGAAGTCGTTGTTTGTGACTCTTGGCCAATATTTCAATTGTCGTAGTAACAGTGTCCAGGTCTTTATGGAGGTCACTATTTCTAAAGTACCAAGGTACATTAACAATGTTCCTTACAACTTCATTTTGAAATCGCTGGATTAGGTCCAAATTACACTTCCTGACACAACTCTACAGCTGGATGCCATATGTCCACATAGGTTTTAGTATCTGTTTATACAGAAGTATTTTATTATAATTAGACAAAGTAGATTGTCTTCCGAATAACCAGCACATTTTTTGTACATACCAAATGCTGAGTTCTTCCCTTTCTCTTTTACGTGAGCTTTCCAGCGGATCCTAGCGTCTTAGGTAATACCCAAATAATTTGCAGTATCTGCATGTGGTATTTGAGTATTTTTAGAATAACTAGTATGTATTGTTTTCGTTTGTTTGTAAAATAAATTTGGATGGATTTAGATTTATTTAATTTATTTCGCCAGTTTTTAGTCCAATCACTAATTTTATTAATGGATATTTGCAACTTTCTTGCTGCTTCTTCATGGTCTTTACCTACAGCCAGAATAGCGATATAATCAGCACAGATAGCTATTTTGTTTTGCGCTACTTGAGGAATAGTACTAGTGCATAAAGGTAAAGAACTGGTCCTAATACACTACCCTGATATTCTGAAAAATTTGACATTTAATGTCAAATTTTTCAGAATATCCCAAAAACAGAAAAATTGTGAATTTTAAAGCCTAAATAATAGTAAGTTTTTATTTTTATTAGTTTTATTCCATTTATCTTGACAACGGTGGCAGATTTGCCACCGAAACGTCGATTTTTAATTATCTGTTTACTTGTTTAAAATTTTTTGGTTTTTAGTACTTTTAATTTTATTTTGGCGTGTACCCAAATAAATACCATCTATTAATATTTTTTATGAGTATTTTAGAAAAGTAAGCACAAAAATATATTTATTTTTATTCTAATATTTCTCAACGTCAAATTGTATTTGGTTTGGTAAAGTTTAACTTTGCTCTCACAAACGGATGCGTAAAGTAATCACCTTGCGCACGGGGGTGAAAAAATCCCAGAAAGAATAAAGGTTACATTTTAAAAGACTTAATTTATGACCCACTTAGCATCTATAAAGTACTAAAATGTTATAAACCTAAACTTCAGTTTTAATCATTTCATTTTTCAAAAAAATATAATTTTGTTCACCAGTGTTATCAGTAACTTTAAAATTGCTTAGCGGATTTAAACATAATTATGAATGTAATATATAATAATTTCGCACAATAATCCTATATTTCATTAGTATTTGCTTAACATTTTAACAAATATAATTAATTTAATCGTATCTTAACTGAAAATCGCATCTGCTCAAAAAAATTGCCTATCTGAAGATAACTGCCTCGCGTATAGTAGCGATTTATATTATTTTACATCCTGAAAATAAGAAATGAGATTATCTTGGAAAGTAGCAAAATTAATTACAATGCTTGCTTCCATATACCATCTTCCAACCGTTTATCGTAATAACAGTCCTTGGAAGATCAGTTTTATTACTTGCGTTCAGGGCTGTATCAGAAATATTTTGTATGTCAAAGAAACCAGTAAAAATATAATTTAAAACTAGTGGTAAGAGTGGTGAAAATTCTTATTTTTTTTTAATTTAACCCTCTGTAACTTAAAAATTGCAACATTTAAGACATAGGTTTATAAAGCACAATGAAAAAATTCCCTACTGCCTTCGTGTATTAGGTATACAAAGTATTTTACTTCTTTTAAAGACAGTTAAACGAAAACATCCTGCTTTTCTATGCTGTCTACCACCAAGATCGTTTGACTAGGTAAGGTTGCCTCATAAGCCTTGCAACATGGCGGACCATACGTCACATATGTATTTTGCTCATTATTTAATGAAGTTTTTAACAGTGTAGATTGTGTTTTTTGTCAATATTAAAGAAATACTTTTTAAATACTGTTAATTCCAGTTGTTACCGTAACTTCTTTATTTTCTATTAATAAATTATTTAACAATGATTATTCTAGCTGATTTTTATTTCGCGCTCTTTCGCCCTCATAGCATTATCCGTCTAGACATCCTTGTTTGCTATGTTGGCGCCAATAAGGAACCAGCAGTGCGGTACATATGTGACGTAATGAGGCAACCTTACCTAGTTAAACGATCTTGGTCTACCACGACTCTCTCCCCAGACCGGTTTCACCTGCTTTACATTGACAAGTTCCTGTAAGACAGGCGAAACTGGTCTGGGAGAGCGTCGTGGTGGATAGCATAGAAAAGCAGGGTGTTTTTTTAACTGTCTTTAAAGGGAGTAAAGTACTTTGTATAAAACACCAAGACAGTAGGGGATTTTTCCTTATGTTTTATAACATATCTAGCCACTCCGCTAAAACTTATGCTTGTATTTACTAATGCAATATTTAGCTTCTGTCATCATTTTTTAGTTTTTTTAAAGAATCTTAATTTAAGTGAATTAATAAACTTAAAACATTTTACAAAATAAAGGACAAATGTATGATTGTTAATAAATACCTCAAAAAGTTTTTATTTATAGTTTTTTATGCAAATAATGTGTAAAAAACACAATGGTATTCCATATTTGGTCACTTTTCCCTACTACAAAGAAACTCATACTTTTTTAAGCTTGTACCGGCCCTGCATTCCTAATTTCATTGTTGCCAATTATCCAAAGCGCGAATGCTGTATATTGCATACACCAGGTGTAAGATGTGATTATGTAGCACTGCGTGTCTTGCGTGAGACAATTCGCCTAATAACCCTGTATGCCATTAATGCGACACGGGAAAAAGGATAAACACATAGCGCAGTGCCATCTACATGTGTGGATGCCGTTATGTGCTCGGGGTGTCAAAAATCGTAAAAGCTTTACTAGATTAACATAATGAGCTTTGTGACTAATAATCAAAACTAGAGATGAGCTTATCTGTGCATTTTTATTCACAGGTATACCTGTGACGATGTACTCGAGTTGCTAGACGAACCTAGATAAAACAGATAAAGATTGTTGAATTGCTAGACGGACATAGTTAAGTTGCTAGACGGTGACATGGTAGAATTCCTAGACGCAACCCAGCCGTTACCTCACTGTCGTTGATAATATATTTAAATAATCATTATCAATATATATAATAAAACTAAGTTGATAAAATGTGCGTGCCGATAAAACTTGAAAGGGAGTCTCGATACGATAAAGGGACTTATCCCCCTCGAACAAGAAAGTTCTCGTTTTACCCTAAAGGGCGTATTTTTAAAGATATAAGGACTCTTTCAACCCTTTAACTTGGAAATTAAGGGTAGTGGCGCCATCTGTTGTCGAGTAATTGAAATTCATTCAGAACATCGGTTATTTGGATCTCATATCAACTCTCTAGCGAAGCCTGGAATCATAGCTTGTTATATATAAAAACTAAGAAAAGTTGTTTTTTGTCGAACTCCTCCCATTAAAAAAATAAGTTTCAAAAGCTAATCCTTTTTTGTATTTTTACCGTAAATATAATGAAATTTTATAGACAAATTCTAACTTTAGCAAAATTATCCAAATTTTTTAAATACGGTGTAAAGTACAGGGTGTTCGGTTATATTTCGAACGGGGTCTACAGGCTTTACTGTTTGAAATAGAAAAATATATTAAATACAAAAGTTTTGAGGTTTTATAGGAACCGCCGAGATTTGCTAAAAAATTAAAAAATGACAATCGCAAGTACAACACCATGGTTATTTTAAATTCCTTGGAAAGGATATTTTTTCCTGTTTTCAAAAATATATACTTTGTCTATGTTTGGACCACCAGTTATCGCAGAAAATTACTCGGAATCCTGGAAAAATCAGCCGATGTGTTTGTTCCTAGGGTAATCGAAGGGTCAAATTATGTTAGAAGAAATTTCGACACCGCGCCGTAAAGCATGTGGGTACGGCGCCCGACAGGGTAATTAAAACAGGTTAAACAGGGAATTACAAATGGTTAGTTCTGGTATGTAAATCCTTATTTTTTAATTCCTTTATTAAACCCAAGACTAATACACACTTACGAATGCTTAGTTATGGTAAGCAAGTCCATTTTTTGTTAATTCCTTAATTAAACACAACACTACAATAATAATAATAATAATAATAATAATACATATTTAAAATCTGTACGTTATTTATTAAAATAAGTGTATTTTATTTATGCAAAATAAAGCAAAACAGTAAAAAAATATATAAAGCATTCGTTTTACAAGATATTTTATTGCATGGGGTGTTGTGCTTATTACCGTCTAGAAACTTAACAATCTTTTCTAGCAACCCATTCATCACACATCATCTACAAAAATACGTATTGCCACCCGAAAAATGTTACGTTGGACAAACTATACCAAGTTTTGCAACTCAAATATGCAAATACCGGGTAATAAGGCATTTTGTTATTTTAAAGCGTTTATTTTGTATTATTTTCTTTTTGAACATTTAATTAACAAAAACATTAAGTTTTAAGAAAAAATTTTTGGTAAACACACCTAAGTCACAATAAAAAAAAACATAAGCAAATAAATAGAAAATTAAACTAAAAGTTTTGCATTTTGTTTAATAATACCAGAGTTTTTCATGGTCGTGTCCGTCATCAATAAGATTTGTTTCCTCAACTGCTACCTGCTGACGTGCATTCACTGAGTCCTGAAGTGTTGCATAGAATAGCAAGTCTTGATGATTTGCCCAATCTGGTCAAAAATGATTTTTTAGTATCAGATTTTCGTTAAATTTAAAATGCCATTGGACGGGCTTTTTGATAACTTTGGAAACTTCTGTCTTCCAGTTAAATATTTACTAGGCCTCACCCAGCTTAAGAATTTTCAAATACTTTTTAATTATTTGCTCATATTCAAGGCGATTTATTATAACACTTTTCCTCAACAATAAGTCATCTGATTTACAACGCGAAATACTATTGGTCGAACGCAACTGCCTAGTTTTACATTTGACTAGCGATAACAAGTACAGAGTTTTGCATCTACTTGCGATTTTCAAATACATTATTTTTATACAAAATAACAGTTTTGAACTTATTTAAATGCAGGTTATTATAAAGTTCCCTTCGTACTTTTGTTTGATGCAAAAAAGTCGTTTTTGAATTTTTGAGCAAATACCGAGTGTTGCATTTAGCGTACTTATATCTACTTTATAATATTATATTATGTACATATAATATGCTTAATTAAAAAAAGGTAAGCATGTTATTTAGTATTTTAAAACGAAAAAAAACAAGATTCACAATGTACCATAAGGTCTATTCGTAGAGTAATCACAAACTAGTAAGCGCCAATCAGATTTTACAAATACATCTGGTGATCAGTTGGCAACCGGTCACCTGACTAAACACTAATACCTGATAGGCGCTGACCAGTTTGTGATTTCTCTACGAACAGGAGTATGACGAAATTAAAATGTCACACAACCTGAAATAAATTTAAAATAATAATGTATCTACTATCTACGTAATCAAAACAAAACATGTTTAAAACCGATTAAGCAGTAAATTATTCGCAACCTTACTGTTAATTTGATAATTATGTGAAAAAATATCATTCACAGGTAATTTTTTAACTGTTTTCAGGTCGTGAATGGGAAATGTTATTAACAGCGAATAATTCACAAGTGGTGATTTGATGGTCAACTCTAATCAAAACTACCATAAAACCAATTATAGTATTTTATTATTTTATAGCACTATGAGTTGCTTCATTGATGTTCTTTTAAAAATAGGGAGATAAACTTTTTAATAAGGGGTACTTATTTTTTTATGTTTATCCAAAAATATAGGTTATGTTTGTGACGTCACCTGGCAAAATAAACCAATAATTGCATAAAATTAAATGAAATTTCTTAAATAACATAAAAAATAGTATCTTAACGTTAATAACGAATTAAATGTAAATTTCCTTTAAACAAGTGTCCAAGGGCCTGTGCCCTTGCTGGCCTTGCTTACAGGTTTAGAATTATGTGTAAATGCTTTACTAATAAATACTTAATTTACCTATAAGCAATAAAAACTATACGTACATACAGGGTGTTCATTTTAAAAGTTACCAACCAGTTATCTGCGAAAAAGACAGATTCGAGAAAATCGCCGAAACACGTCAATATATTTATTGAAGGGGAACGTTTTTTACAAAAACTTGGACTGCACCCGTTAACCTCCTAGCCAGCAGGGTACCCACCTCAAAATTCTTAAACAAGAAGGGGATCAAGAAGTGACACAACATTTAAAAGATCCTGACGAGTACTTATATACTACTACAAAAAAGCGGTACCTAAAAATTACCCAAATACATGATTGGGATGGCCATATTTTCAAAAATCATAAAGTAGGATGTATGTATTGGTAATATAATATTCAATGTGCTTTATTAAAAAAATATACACTTTTTATTCTACCCTGTATAATATTACTAGTATCACCATTAAAAAGGTTTTTAAAGAGCTCTGAGAAAATACCACATTAAGTACATCTAACCTTATTAGCTTCGGAAACACGGCCATCCCAATCAGGTATTTGGGTAATATTTAAAGTACTGCCATTTTGTAGCAGGTGAAGTTATTGACTTTATATTCTAGGATTATAAAGAACTTGTCAGGACCTTTAAAATTATGTATCATTCGACCATGAACCTTTTATTTTACGACAGTGGTATGAGGTTAGGAATTTTTAATATGAGGAGAAAAAAATTAAAAATAATAGTTTGCCTGTGTTCCAATTTAAAAGAAATTATATCCAAAATTTTTAATTTTAATCTATAGATTGGGACACATTTGAAATGTCCAATTTTCAATATGAGAAGCAAAAATTTAAAAGTTATAGTTTGCCTGTGTTCCAATTAAAAAAAAATATTATCCAAAATTTTTTATTTTGAGCTACATATGAGGACACATCTTTAATATGTCCATTTTTATACATACGTCATTAAGTTATACAATATCATTTTCTTGTCTCTGAAAAGTTAAATCTAAATATTATAGTGACAGAATTGCTAAATAGGCTTATAACATTCTTACTAAAAAAAAGAGCACTGTTGAAGCGTCAGCAAACTGAAAAACTATAGCGAAAAAATTAATTTGTTTATAACAATCTACCGGGTGGGCCAAATTAACTTGCACACTTTTTAACTAATAATAACTATTTATCTTTTTTATTTTTAAAGGGCTTATAGGTATATATGTTTTCTGGACGGAGGTAAACGGGGCGCGAAAATATCTCTTTTACTTGCACGCCTGTAAGGTTACGTTTATATCATAGGTAAATGGGGCGCCAGCCCTTCCCGACAGAAGGTTTGGGTCAGGGCAGGTAAGAATTCCTATAATTGACACTAATAATTTGTATACCACTTATCAGTTCAGTTCTCATTGTAATAGTGAATAGATGTGCGAAAAAATTTCCGCTCAAGATTTTAATAGTGAGAAAAAGTCCAAAAATTGACCAACATTTTATTTCGATACCTTTACTTTAAAGAAACCATTGGCGCCCCGTTTACCTTTACGATTTTATTGACCCCAAGATCCTTGCGCCCCATTTACCTGCTCAATAAAACTTTATTGAAGGCCTTGCGCCCCGTTTACCACCGCCGTGTTTTCTCTAGGTTTGCCAATTTTGGTCAAATAGATTTAGACAGGTCTGGACTTACGGGACTTTTTCCAAAATACTGTATTTAACCTTGTTGCAAAAGAAAACGAATTTAGCTACAATTAAGCTAATATGTTTTTCTTGTAGACAAACTATAGGAAATAATTCAGTAAAAGCGAATCTGCAAACAATTTGGGGATTTAGAAATTATAATTATTTTTGATAAATAATGCTTTCCGATTTTAAAAAGTTGGATGCTGACCAAACTTAACAGTAAATTAATTAAAAATAAACGTATTAGCCTAATTTTAGATAAAATTAAATGTTTTTGCAACGAAGTTTAATACATCATTTTAGTAAAAGTCCAGTCCTATTAAAATATTTAAACAAAATTGTCAAACCTAGAGAAAACATATCTACCTATTAGCCCCTCAAAAACGAAAAACGTGGGCGCAACAGATAAAAAGTTATTATTAGTTAAAAAGTGTGCAAGTTTAATTTGGCCCACACTGTATAAAAAGGAACTTGAGTCAGAGAAGTCCGGTGATGGCTCAATATGGAAAACCTAAGATCTTTCTATGTTCTCCCCCAGCATAGCTAAAAACCTTTAAGTTGCAGATAATCGCTTATGTGGTGTATTTGAGCACCTTATACTAGCTTAGTGACTTATTGTTCAAAAATGGCCCGATACTTCGGTTTTTGAGTAGAAGCAAATGCTTTATACAGTGAATAAAGTATGTCAACATTAGTAGATTTTTGAACAGACCCACCTCAAAAGTCCTGCTGGCACCCCCACCCCCTCAAAGTTGGTTAAGGGATTGTTATAGTTTTTTCTAATATCTTCTAAACGGTAAATGATAAAAAACTGATTTTAGTGTCGTTAGATAGAGCACAAAATTCTGCAAAATAGTAATAATTAAAATTGTATTTTTGTTTATTACGTAAGAATCTCCAATATAGAAAAAGTTGGAGGGAGCATCCACAAGGCATTTTTTACGATATATCTTCCAAACCGTCTACCAAACAAAAAAATATAAGACACAAAAAATTAAGGCCAAAGTTTTCCCTATCGAATGGTGTATAACACTATACTATTTTCTTTTAAATTAAAGCTACCAGTGGCGTACAAAAGTAGCACTACGCCAGTATGGTAGGTAGTTAAAAATAGAAATTTTTAATGTTATACTTTTATTTTATTTTTTCAGAATATTTCTCACTTTAGTTATATTAATTGGTAATATTACCTTATAGTAACACTAAAAATTGTATTTTTGTTGATTTAGTAAAATTCTACAACAAAAAAATGTTGGAGGGGAGCATCTACACGGCACTTTTTACGATATATCTTCCAAACCATCCACCAAATAAATAAAATATAGAATACAAAAAATAAAGGCCAAAGTTTTCCCTATCGAATGGAGTATAACATTATACTATTATCTTTAAAAAAAAGCGTACAAAAGTAGCACTACACCAGTATAGTACCTAAAAATGTAAATTTTTAATGTTATACTTTTTATTTTTTTTAATATTTTTTACTTTAGTTTTATTAATTTATAATTATTTCTAATTCTGCATACTAGTAATAATAAATAATCATATTACACGGAAAAAAAAATTTACCAGTATAAAAATCAAAATCAAGACGTGTGGATTGAGTTTGGTACTGGTAAAAATGTAAGACATATTTCGTGTATCGAAATTGCTAAAAAAATCAATGAAAAAGTCTAGCCCTTTCTTTTTTCATTCACTAACCGGTTGCAATACCACGTCCTCCTTTTATGGAAAATGAAAAAAAAAAAGTGTTGGGAAGCTTGGGAATTTTTTCCGGAAATTACAGCTACTTTCATTGATTTATTGCAGCATTCAAAAAACCTTCATCTCGGCAATTAAGTGTGATCTCAAAATTCGTTGTAACCATTTACGATAAACATTCTGATAGTAGCAACATTGATATTTGTCGAATGCAACTTTTGCCCAAAAACCGAACGGTTGAGAATTTACCCCAACAATGAATGCTTTAGCACTTTACATTAATCAATGCATTTATCAAGCAGGATTTGTTTGGGGTAATCTCTGCCAACCAGTGGTTGAACTTCCACGTCCACTGAATGGGATGGATTTTAGAGAATACTAAATGGACACCACTGTGGACCACTTTAAAAATGAAAAAATATCAACTGATACACTATTAAAATGTAAATGTGGCACAAATTGTAAATGTTTTTTTTTAAATTAAAATGTACCAGGTTATGTTTGTGTGCGGAATGTTGTAATTAGGTATTTTAGGTTGTTTAATAATGTGTTTGTTTTTTATTGATGTTATATACAGTGTATCCCAGGATAGATGTTACAAGAGGACAAATGGAACAAAAATTTTTAAATTTTAAAACGAAATTTTGGGCGACCGGTCGCATGCTCCAAAACTAATAAATACAAAACTTCACCTTAATTGGTATTAAACAGGGCGAGTTTAAAAATTGACAAAAATATTTTTTTACTTAACGTGTTTAACTTTAAAATTTGACATAAAATTTAGTTCTCTACAACATTTACCTATACAATTTTGTCTTCGTTTTAAAAATAAAGGTACTTTATCCTTGGTCATTTTTCATATTTTTGGTTATAACTTGCCCTGTATGTTACCAACTGAAATCAAATTTTGTATTTATTAGTTTTGGACCATGCGGCCAGTTTCCCAAAAGGACGATTAAATATTCCAAAATGTTTGGTGAATTTGTCCTCTTGTAACACCTATCCTGGGACACACTGTATAAGCCATATTTGTTGTTATCTTTATAATATAAAACAAAAGAAATAAGTAAATAAAATGTAAAGTATAATTATTAATTAATAAATCTAAAGTGAAAAATAATCTTTTAAAATTAATAGAATAACATTAAATATTTCGATGTCTAGGTATTTTACTGGCGTAGTACTAATTTGGTACGCCACTGGTAGCTTTATTTTAAAAGATAATTGTCTAAATGATAACTTTGTGGTTTGTCGTTTATGTTGTTTATTTTTTTTGTTAATGGTTTGAAAGATATATGGTAAAAAGGGCCGTATGGATACTCCCCTTCGACTTTGTTTTGTTGTAGAGTCTTACCAAAAAAACAAAAATATGATTTTTAATGTTACTATTATGCGCAATAAGGTTATATTACCAATTAATATAACTAAAGGGAGAAATATTCTGAAAAAAATAAAATAAAACTATGACATTAAAAATTTCTATTTTTAACTACCTACTATACTGGTGTAGTGCTACTTTTGTACGCCACTGGTAGCTTTAATTTAAAAGAAAATAGTATAATGTTATACACCATTCGATAGGGAAAACTTTGGCCTTAATTTTTTGCGTCTTATATTTTTTTTGTGTGGTAAACGGTTTGGAAGATATATCGTAAAAATGCCTTGTGGATGCTCCCCTCCAACTTTTTCTATATTGGAGATTCTTACGTAATAAACAAAAATACAATTTTAATTATTACTATTTTGCAGAATTTTGTGCTCTCTCTAACGACACTAAAATCAGTTTTTATCATCTACCGTTTAGAAGATATTAGAAAAAACTATAACAATCCCTTAACCAACTTTGAGGGGGTGGGGGTGCCAGCAGGACTTTTGAGGTGGGTCTGTTCAAAAATCTACTAATGTTGACATACTTTATTCACTGTATAAAGCATTTGCTTCTACTCAAAAACCGAAGTATCGGACCCTTAAGTCTCTAAGCTATACCAGTATTTATTAATTTTTCTTCCCTCTTACATCGCCTACGCCTGGCTACGCTACTGTCTACATGATATCATTACTTTTAATACATACCGCTAAAAGTAAGAATTTGTTTAAAATAATTCTCTTAAAAATAAAAATATAATTTAAAAAGCACTGAAAAAACGCTTTCATAAAGGAATCACTAAAGAAAGTATACCATAAAAAGAGGTTACTTTAGGACTCTACGGAAAAAATACACATAATGACCTTTTTTTATATACTTTTTTTAATGCAAAGAGAACCACAAATACAGCGTGTCTACTTAAGTTCGCACCATTTGGGAAACTTTTTTATTATTAATTTTACGAAAAAAGTTAGTCTATATAAAAATTTCTGCATGGTCTAAAACCTAAAATGCAATCATCAGATATTAATTTTTTGCAGTAGTATACGAGGAATATCAAAAAATAAAAATTTTGCTCAAAAAAAGTACCCTTATTTTTCATAATATCGAAATGTGTTATAAAGAAAAAATGGTTAGGATTAAAAATAATAGTCAAATATGCAAACTTGTTCATTTTCAATAAAAACTTTTTTCATTACTTTTTTTTGTGTTAAGGGCAAAATTTTAAGTTTGTAAAATAGTGTCATACTTATTTCGAAATGTTATATGTAAAGAAACCTTTAGAACTGTCAAAACAGCGAAAAGTTACTGAAACGCTCGTTATTGCAGAAAATATGGCAAAAAAGTTATCTCTTTAAAATGAACCAGTTTGCATATTTGAAAGGTGTTTGAAAAATCCTAAACATCTTTTCCCTATAAAAATGTTCGATATTATGAAAAATAAGGGTACTTTTCTCTTGAGCAAAATTAATATTTTTTGACATACCTCGTATACCATAGCAAAAAACTTATATCTGAGAATTGCATTTTAGGTTTTAGACCAAGCAGAGCTTTTATAAAAAATGCCTTTTTTTTCGTAAAGTTAATAATAAAAAGTTTCCCATATATGTTGCGAACTTAAGTAGACACGCTGTATAACCTTGTTTAACCAACACTCGTTAAATAACTCTATACGTAAACATCGTATTATATTTATTTATAAACATGTTAACATTAATATATTATGTCTCTTACTATGACATCAGATAATTTAAAAGTTATTAAGTTAAATTATAAAACTCGATAAATTTATGATACACTCTATTCTTGTTCTAATTGTTCTAAAGCAGAAACTTATTATAACATCATAATCTATTTTAATGCGTAGATAATTCTATTGCAATTATTATGGCTATAACTCTTTATTAGGTATTATAGGTATATACAGGGTGTCCATTAGGTTCAAAAAATCCTTTATTTTGATTTTGACTTTTAACACTAAAAATATGTTTTTTCTAGGCACCTTGAAATAATAACCGGCAATGATGAGTTCTTACTTTTAATGAAAAATTCGCATAATTACAGTTTTGCATATTTTCCACAGTCCCATACAAAAAGAAATCATATTTCACCATTCGGTAAGCATACAGAAAATTTTAAAAAATGATTTTATAGAAAATTGAACGCTCTCCAAAAAAGGTCGCCTATACTGAAAAATAATTGACAAATTATTACTACTTCTATCGGAAATTAAACGCTCTACTTAGGCTACGGCTACGACATCAAGCGTCAAGCGGAGAGCGGCAAGTGTAGGAGCGTTAGGGGAAAGTTTAGTCATACAGTTTTTATATTTTGCTTTGTGGAATGCCATGTTTTAGGTATATCTCTTTTAATTTATGACACACTAGTAGCTTAACTATTTTATATTGTAGTAGAACCTTAATATTATTAAAAATCTGCATGCGCGAGTTTCCATAAAACTTTAACAAAAAAAAGGAAAATGTATGAATGTACCCCTTAGCCGGGTACATTCATACAACCAAAGGGGCACATTTAACATCACTATTAATTCGTCATAATTATTGTTTTATACCATACTTTATAAAAAAAACACAAATACATTTTTTTAACATACAAAAAAAATAGTAAAATTCAATATTTAAAAACAGGTTTTATCTAAATCTGGTAATGCCTATTTTAACATCACAATAGTTTCGTGATATGAACATAAGTAACGAATAGTGAACAGAGTGTCATTAAACGGTCTTAACGTTACATGTAAGGATATCTACCAATGACCTTTTATGATATCTACCAAAGACAATAACATTTTTTGTTATCATCAGTTATATTTATTAAAAGTAACAATCCCAAAATGTAAAAACAAATATTGATTATACATTATTAATTATATCAAATTAAAAAAACTCTAGTTAACACAAAGATACCTTAACTAACAAAACCTAAAATTAATATGCCTATGTTATTAACAGATTATGATCCAAGGTCTGTGGCAATATCATCACTATGTCTGATAAATTAACTAATCCTTGACATCCAAAAACACAAAGTTCATAAAGCACCTTGTTTTTTTTCCCGTAAAAATGAAACTTAAACTACTTTATACAATATTTACAACTATAATTGTCGGTGTAACAAACAATAGTAGATAAAAAATATTCATAAAGGGCCAGGGGTACAATTATACAGTATGAATGTGCCCCATATACTTGTATATGAATCTGCCCCATCACATGCAAATTAATGAAAAAATTTGAAACAGAAAAACCGTATTTATCTATCTTAATTTACACATTTAATTAGTGCCTTTGTATTATTATAATTAGGATTAAATAGCAATAATTAATCCAAAAATAGTAACTGGCCATAAAATATGGCCAAAGTTATGTTATGAAATTACTTACGCGAGGCAAAAACACGTTCCGTGTTGTGCACTCGATCTTACCGCACCGAAAATTCTGAAACTTCACTAGTCTGTAAACACACATAAAAACTGTGCACACCCACTTACGTTACTATTTTAATTCGTGTCTAACTTCAGATAAACTTAATGTATGTAGGTGCCCCTTGTATGAATCCACCCCACTTTCCCCTATGCCGTCAAAAATTCAAGTTTCTCTTAAAAAACAAATAGCTGCTTTTACATTGAAACTTGAAATTTTTGACTCACAACACAAAAATTTAATGAAAAACTTTTGTGGTGGATTTCAAGCTTAAAACTGAAAGCCGGAAAGAGGAAAAAATAAATACCGAACTAAACATGGTTTTTTAACATTAAGTTTAAGTATTTTAAAGTTCTGCCTAGTTTAACTACAAAATTAAAAAAAATGGAAAACACACTTTTTTCCGTTTGGTAGAAAAATATAAAAAAACGTACTGTTTACGGATGGGGTTTACAGAAGGACAAATAAAACAAAAATTTAATTTTTCGAAAAAAGTAATTCCTCATAAAAATGTTTGCTTGTAAGGAAAATATGATTCAAGAAGAGAAAATGTTGATTTTGTGTACAGGGTTCGCACAAACTTGAAAAAGATGATTTTTCTCCAAGAGTAAATTACCTTTATTTTTCATTTTTAAGCAAAATTTCATAGGCAAAATTTATTTAGAATAGAGTGTGCAGTCGATAAAAATAATAAAACAAAATATTATTAAACTTCATAATTTGGCAAAAACGCCTTGATCACAATCGTTTACAGCTGAAAAGCTGTGTTGTGTAAAAATTTGAAGAAAGCACGTAATTAAAAAGCAAATTAAAAGAGTTTTTTGGGTTATTTTATTACAGAAAATTAAAACAATCAATTTTTGATCACTCCAAAATTAGTTCATAAAACTTTTTGATACCCCTGGAACATTAATGAAGTTATCCAAAATGCTTTTCTAAATAAATTTTCTAAGTGATATTTTGCTTAAAAATAAAGTGTAGTACACTTTAAAAAAAAGATGTCTTTTAAATTTTTGAGTACCCTGTATACAAAGTTAACATTTTCTCTTCGTAAATCGTTTTTTTACAAGCAAAACATTTTTACAAGTAATAGCTTCTTGTCAAAAATTAAATTTTTATTTTATTTTTCCTCTTGTAAACCCTATCTCTGGACAGTCTGTAGATATTCCATTTTTTTTCCTATTTTTATTGTATAGTGTGAAAGATGGGCCCTTTATTCAAAAACTTTATACAACAAATGCCAATGCAAAAAAATAATCAAATGTATATGTAATTAGTAATGCAAGGTCTAAATTGGGTTTTAAATATACCAGTCGACCAGTTTGAAAATTTTACATGATTAATTTTCTGACTTTAATATTATGTTTAAATTGTGTAATATACACGGGAAAAATTTTAGATTTTAGCTCTCGGTTTATTGTCTTGTGTAATAAATATTTATCTTAACGCGTTTTCATTTTTTTTTAGTTATAATGGCGTAGATATAATTATTTTCTTAAGACTTTATTTTATTTAACAGAAGATCATTGTATCTTCCTGATTATTTGTAATTTGGATTATGTTCTACTCAGTCTTTAATTTCTAATCCAGAAGGTCCGGGTTTGATCCCCAGTCAAGAAGACATTTTAGGTAGTAGTTTTTAAAAACAACATTCAAGGTGGCACTCCCATGTTGTCTTAAAAAGTGCTGTTAAATGCAAAAAATGCATGTTTCAGTCCTTGGACAAAAATACAGGGTGGCCATTTGAAAACAAAACAAAGCAAACTAATGTGAAAAATTACTAAGAGTAATGCACTTTTGTTCTTAAAAATAGACCAAAATTGTATACGTAAATGTTGTAAATAATTGAATTTTATGTAAAGAATAAAAGTGTTTTGTATTTTTTTTAAAAGTAGTACTGATTTTAACAATCTTTTTGACATGTCCAACATTGGGTTAACCAATCACTTAATAACCCAAATATACAGGGTGGCCATTGGAAAACGAACCAGGGCTATTTTTAGGCGCTCCAGGTCATTTAAGAAAAACGCTCAAACCCTGTCAATTTTCGATTTTAGCGTCAACATTTTTGCCACTTTCACCTCCTGAACTGCAACCCTCTAGCAGGGTGAGACTCACCTCTGAAATCTTAAATGAAAAGAGGGGTCAAGTGATACATTATTTTAAAGGTCTCTTGACCCTGATTTCAACTGCCAAATCTAAAGTCTCTGCTATTATTTCCGTTGTTATGACAGCTTATCAAAATTTTGATTTTTATTCCTTTAATGTATAATATAAACGAAAATAATTTCTGAGACTTCAAACTAACGGCAGTTATAATCAGTCAAGAGATCTTCAAAATAAGGTATCATTCAACCCTTCTTTTGGGGGTAAGTCTCACCCCTGCTAGACGGTTGCAGTACAGGGGGTTAAAGTGTCAAAAAATGGTTCCCCCTAAAATCAAAAGTTGACGAATCCGAGCGTTTTTCCTTAAATGACCTAGGATGACCAAAGTTAGCTCTGTTTCGTTTTCAAATGGCCACCTTGTATAATAACCCAACACCCACGGTACTCTGGTATTTAGGCATAAGCCTTCGTCAGCTGTCAAAAAGATAAAAAACAAAACCCTGCGTTTTAAAAATAAGTTTAGATTGAAAACAAATAATTTTTTTAATGATTCGAAACTCAAATCCCATAAAAGTTGAGCAGGCTCCTTTAATATGCCGAATAACTAAACTATAAAAAAACTCCTTTGCTCCAATAATGCTCCATTTTTCCATTTTCGCTGAATGTGGGTGATCCCTAAGCTGCGATGTCGCATACGACTGGTTCGCCAAAACTATAAAATAATAGTAACCCGACCTCCTTTACATAGCAATCAAACAATCGCAAATAAAACTCTATTTTTACGAGCCCATTCCCCGTTTATTTTCTCATAAATCAGAACGTGCTCCGCATTCCCCATACACCAGCTTTTCTCATAAATTATTTTTCGATTCGACGGCCTTATTTCTAACGCGACCGTGGCTAATCATAAAACGTGCTACGATTTACATTTCGTATACGTTCGCTGGCACACTATGCAAGGAGCCATTTTAATATTTTAATTACGTTTTTGAGTTTTTTTTTCTATGCTCTATAACAAGGTGCATGAGTAGCAATATGCCAGTGAAAAGATTGTAAAAAGTAGAGTGCAACTGCTCTGTGTGGTATATAATCGACATTCTTGGAATTCTTTGGCGTTTCATTATAAAAGTTGAACTAAAGTGATATGGCATATAGCTTTATTATACAGGAAATCAAAACGCTTTTGCAAATTAAAACCTTAACTAAAAAGGTAGTAAAGTAAAAGTCTATAGAACGATTTATTAATCTTACGCTACATCTTTTGGGGAAACCAGTGGAGCAGTTGCGTATCCAGATAAGAAACCTGAGGGGATACGTCGTTATAAACACGCCAAATTTCGGCTCATTTGTAAAAACCTTTAAATTTGTAATATCTATATAAAGAAACAACATAAGCTCAAAAGACATAAATTTTTAAAATATTTTGTCTAGTTTTCTACGTTTTGAAGCCACAGTGGCTTATTATAAAACGTGCTAACGATTTACATTTCGACTACGTTCGCTGGCACACTATGCAAGAAGTCATTTTAATATTTTAATTACGTTTTTGTGTTTTTTTTTCTATGCTCTATAACAAGGTGCATGAGTAGCAATATGCCAGTGAAAAGATTGTAAAAAGTAGAGTGCAGCTGCTCTGTGTGGTATATAATCGACATTCTTGGAATTCTTTGGCGTTTCATAATAAAAAGTTGAACTAAAGTGATCTGGCATATAGCTTTATTATACAGGGAATCAAAACGCTTATTGCAAATTAAAACCTTAACTTAAAAGGTAGTAAAGTAAAAGTCTAATAGAACGATTTATTAATCTTACGCTACATCTTTTGGGGAAATCAGTGAAGCAGTTGCGTATCCAGATCAGAAACCTGAGGGGATACGTCGTTATAAACACGCCAAATTTCGGCTCATTTGTAAAAACCTTTTAAATTTGTAATATATTATATAAAGAAACAACATAAGCCCAAAAGACATAAATTTTTAAAATATTTTGTCAAGTTTTCTACGTTTTAAAGCCACAGTGGCTTATCATAAAACGTGCTAACATTTACATTTCGACTACGTTCGCTGGCACACTATGCAAGGAGCCATTTTAATATTTTAATTACGTTTTTGAGTTTTTTTTCTATGCTCTATAACAAGGTGCATGAGTAGCAATATGCCAGTGAAAAGAATGTAAAAAAGTAGAGTGCAACTGCTCTGTGTGGTATATAATCGACATTCTTGGAATTTCTTTGGTGTTTCATTTATAAAAGTTGAACTTAAGTGATATGGCATATAGCTTTATTATACAGGGAATCAAAAAGCTATTGCAAATTAAAACTTTAACTTTTAATTTAGGGCAGTTAGAGTCTATAGAACGATTTATTCGTAATCTAAATCTTACGCTACTTCTCTTGGGGAAATCAGTGGAGCAGTTGCATATCCAGATAAGAAACCTGAGGGGTTACTTCGTTATAAACACGCCAAATTTCGGCTCTTTTTAAAAACCTTTAAATATGTACATAAAAAACAAAAGCCCAAAAGGACATAAATTTTTACATTATTTTTTTAGTTTTCTACGTTTTGTAGCCACAGTGGCTAATTATAAAACGTGCTACGATTTACATTTCGTATACGTTCGCTGGCACACTATGCAAGGAGCCATTTTAATATTTTAATTACGTTTTTAAGTTTTTTTCTATGCTCTATAACAAGGTGCATGAGGTAGCAATATGTCAGTGAAAAGATTGTAAAAACGTAGAGTGCAACTGCTCTGTGTGGTATATAATCGACATTCTTGGAATTCTTTGGCGTTTCATTATAAAAGTTGAACTAAAGTGATATGACATATAGCTTTTATTATACAAGGAACCAAAAAGCTATTGCAAATTTAAAACCTTAACTAAAAAGGTAGTAAAGTAAAAGTCAATAGAACGATTTAATAATCTTACGCTACATCTTTTGGGGAAACCAGTGGAGCAGTTGCGTACCCAGATCAGAAACCTGAGGGGATACGTCGTTATAAACACGCCAAATTTCGGCTCTTTTGTAAAAACCTTTTAAATATGTACATAAAACACACATAAGCCCAAAAATACATATATTTTATGATAGTTTTTGCCAGTTTTCTACGTTTTGTAGCAGTGGCGCATTTACCAGAAGGCTGAGTAGGCTGGAGATTAGGGCGGCTTTTTTTAGGGGGCGGCAGATTTTGTACTTTATAAATTGTTTAGTTAATTTCGATTTTCATTGTGTACGTACAAATGAAAGTGAGGTCCTTTTTTTTGCTCTTTAAAAGTGTTTTTCAATGGAAAAGGAAAAATTAGGGGCGGCTAAAATTAATAGCTTACGGGCGGCAAATATGTAAATGCGCCTCTGTTTTGTAGCCACAGTGACTAATTATAAATTGTGCGACGATTTATATTTCGTCTACGTTCACTGGCCCACTATGCAAGAAGCCATTTTAATATTTTAATTACGTTTTTGAGTTTCTTTCTATGCACTATAACAAGGTGCATGAGTAGCAATATGTCAGTGAAAAGATTGTAAAAAGTAGAGTGCAACTGCTTTGTGTGGTATATAATCGACATTCTTGGAATTCTTTGGCGTTTCATTATAAAAGTTGAACTAAAGTGATATGACATATAGCTTTATTATACAAGGAATCAAAAAGCTATTGCAAATTTAAACTCTACCTTTAAAGGTAGTAAAGTAAGAGTCTATACAACGATTTAATCGTAATCTAAATCTTACGCTACTTCTTTTTAAGGAAATGCAGTGGAGCAGTTGCTTACCCAGATACGAAATCTAAGGGGTTATGCTCTTCTGTATATTTCGGCTCTTTTGTTAAAACCTTTTAAATATGCACAAAAAATAATATGGGCCTAAACAAATATATATTTTTATATTAATATGTCTAGTTTTCTTCGATTTGTAGCCCCAGTGGCTAATTTTTCAACGGGCTATCGACTACGTTCGCTGGCCCACTATGCTAGGAGCATTATTTTAATTACGGTTTTGAGTTTTTCGTTCTATGCTCTATAACAAGGTGCATGAGTAGCAATATGCCAGTGAACAGAATGTAAAAAGTAAAGTGCAACTACTCTATGTGGTATTTAATCGACATTCTTGGAATTCTCTGGCGTTTCATTAAAAAAATTCAACGTAAGTCGTAGGGCAAATAGCTTTATTATACAGGAAATCAAAAAGCAATTGCAAATTAAAACTTTAACTTTCAATTTAGGGCAGTAAGAGTCTATAGAACGAATATTAAAACTTTAAATTTAAAGGTAGGGCAGTAAAAGCCTATAAAACGATTTATTCGTAATGTAAATCTGACGCTACTTCTCTTGGGGAAATCAGTGGAGCAGTTGCGTATCCAGATAAGAAACCTAAGGGGTTACTTCGTTATAAACACGACACAATCTTTTAAAAACCTTTTAAATTTGTACATAAAAAAAACAAAAGCCCAAAAGGACATACATTTTTATATTATTTTTTTTTAGTTTTCTACGTTTTGTAGCCACAGTGGCTAATCATAAAACGTGCTACGATTTACATTTCGACTACGTTAGCTGGCCTACTATGCAACAAGCCATTTTAATATTTTAATTATGTTTTTGAATTTTTTTCTATGCTCTATAACAAGGTGCATAAGTAGCAATATGCCAGTGAAAAAATGTAAAAAGTAGAATGCAACTGCTCTTTGTGATATATAATCGACATTCTTGGAATTCTTTAGCGTTTCATTATAAAAAGTTAAACTGAAACGATATACCATATAGCTTTTTATACAGGGAATCAAAAGGAATTGCAAACTAAAAAATTTATATTTAAAGGTAGGGCAGTAAAAGTATATAAAACGATTTATTCGTAGTCTAAATCTTCCGCTACTTCTTTTGGAGAAATCAGTAGAGCAAATGCGTACCAGATACGAAACCTAAGGGGTTACGTTTTTATAAACACGCCAAATTTCGACTGCCTTTAAAAACCTTTTAAATATGTACATAAAAAACTTAAACCTAAAAGACATAAATATTTATAATATTTTGTCTAGTTTTCTACGTTTTGTAGCCACAGTGGCTAATCATAAAACGTGCTACGATTTACATTTCGACGACGTTCGCTGGCCCACTATGCAAGGAGCCATTTTAATATTCTAATTGCGTTTTTGAGTTTTTTTCTATGCTCTATAACAAGGTGAATAAAATGTAAAAGTAGAATGCAACTATTCTGTGTTATATATAATCATTCTTGGAATTTTTTGAGAGGACATAGATGGATGGATTAAAATTGAAGTCATTATTAGTCATTATTATAATTTAAGAAACTTAACATTTTAAAAATTCCACAACGATGCCAAACGTGCATTTTACAGCTAAAATTTCTTTAGAGTGTCAAAATAGCATATGTGCATTAAAGTTAATGTTAATAAAACTATAAATCAATTTGCAAAAATGCGCTTACTTCAAAAGATACAATCATCTTAAGGTATGAACAAAAACCACCTAAAAGTCGTAAAATACCCAAAGGCTCAATTTTTCAAATGACTTGACAGAATCGCCAACAGAGAAACCCCTAAAACCGCAATCATTACCGAAAATACATCTTTTACCTTATAGAAACCCCGAAGCAGGGTCGGTAACTTTAAACATCCTTTAAAAACAATGACGAAAACAAATGACGGTCATCAAAAGCACATAATTCGTCCTAGGTTCGCCTAGAAAGCAAAGCAGGCCGAGATTCGGCTCAGCGGGTCGCTTGTAGTTCATGCAATTCACGCTGTGAAGGTCTGTCGACACTTTGGCCTCAACTGCGATGAGCGAATATGCGAGCCCCGAGCACTTGATTTATAAACTGCTTATTGATACAGAAACAAAGCCGAAATGGAAACAAAGGAAAATCAACTTGTGCGCGCTTTCTAACTTAAGGTTGAGCTGTCAAGATATATAGCTGGTTAAAAGTTCGAAATAATTTGATAAATAAATAGAATATATAGGGTGGACATTTGATAACGAAACAGAGCTTATTTTGGACACTCTAGGTCATTTAAGAAAAAAGCTGGAACCAGTCAACTTTTGATTTAAGTTGGAAACATTTTTTGCTACCTTCACCTCCTGAACTGCAACCGTCTATCAGGGGTGAGACATATCCCCAAAATCGTAAATGGAAAGTGGGATCAAACGATACCTTATTTTGAAGGTCTCTTGACTCTGATTACAACTTCCAAGTTTGAAATATCTGCTATTATTCCCGTTCATATGACAGCTTGCCAAAATGTTGATTTTTATTTTTTAATGTATAATAATAAATTGCAGCTAGCTACTTTTAACTAACAGGACATAATAAGGGCTAAACGAACTTCAAAACTAGATATTAATTAGTGTTTCCAGTAAGGGTGTGATTTACCTTTAAGTTTTAGGGGTTTCTCCACAAATATATCATTTTATAGGTTGTTTAACCCCCTATTATATCTCCTTAGTTTAAAATAGCTTGCTCTGACAGTTATTTTATTATTATACTTTAAAACAACAAGCTGTCATATTCAGAGTCTCACCCCTGCTAGGCGGTTGCAGTTCATAGGGTAAAGGTAGCAAAAAAGTTTTCTCCTAAAATCAAGAATTGACGGGTCTGAGCGTTTTTCCTTAAATGACCTGGAGCGCCCAAAAATAGCCCTGGTTCGTTTTCCAATGGCCACCCTGTATATTTGGGTTATTAAGTGATTGGTTAACCCAATGTTGGACATGTCAAAAAGATTGTTAAAATTAGTACTACTTTTAAAAAGAATGACAAAACGCTTTTATTTTTTACATAAAATTCAATTACCTACAACATTTACGTATACAATTTTGGTCTATTTTTAAGAACAAAAGTGCATTACTCTTACAGTATTTTTTCACATTTTTAATTACATATTTGTCCTACATATTACCAGTCGAAGGAATTTTCAGTATTGCCACCATGCGATCAGTTTTCCCAATTTTTTTTTGTCTATTTGACGTGTTGTAACGCCTATTCTGGGACAAATTGTATAGTAGATATTATTGGCCTAAAGAGAAACACCTCGGTAAAGATAATTTTGATATTGGAATTTGCGAAAACAAATTTTTTTTTGATTTGCCTATCTTTTTGTGTATGTTTTAAAAAGCACATTTTTTACCTATCTGTATTTCTTTCGTGAATTTGATTCGATGTTATCGTTAAATTACACATTTTGCAAAAATATTTGTCGTTTTCCTATATTTAAAGGCTTCTGAAAATCTTGCATAAACAGTTATTACTGCCATAGAAAAATATGGATAATTTTGTAAAATTTGAAATTTTTAAATATTTTTTAACTTACAAAACAAATGGGATTAGAGGATTAGCTTCTGAAACATATATTTTCCCTGAAGAGGGGGCTATCCATAAAATTAACTTTTTTCGCTTATCCTAAAATAATTATCTTCTGTACCAAAGTATACCTCTTAAAGCTTTACTTTATATACCTAGAATCAATACCTTTACCTAATACAAAATAGTGGACCTACTCGTATATATGTACCTGGTTTGGATGGCCATATTTTTAAAACTAATAAAGGTAAATGTACTTAATGTGATATTTTCTTTAAGCTCTTTTAAAGATCTTTTTAACTGTGATAATATTTACAGGGTGGGACACAAAAGGATGTAAAATTTAAATGAAACACCTTGTATATTATATTACCATTAAAAGGATTTAAAGATAAATATCCCATTGGGTGCATCTAAGTTTCTAACTTTTGGAAATTTTGGTAATTTTTAAAATACCGCCATTTTGTAGGAGATAAAGATTGACTTTATATTACAGTGTAACAAAGTACTCGTGAGTAGCTTTAAAATAATGTGCCAAAGACCCCCTCTCTATTTATTTTTTTTCCCAAGATGGCGCCCAGCCACCAATTTTATTCTAAAATATAGTATTTATGTATTATTTTCATATCCCAAAGTTACATTTTTCCAAACTGATCCGTTCAAAAAATAATAGGGGGAACACATTAAAGAAATGCACTGTACAGGGTATTTTAAGTTGGCATTTTCCTTTTAAAACTGTATAAAATATAAGAAAGAAAAACATTTTTTAAATAATATTATATCAAAAAATGCTTTATTTCCGAGATATAGGGTGTTAAAGTTTAAAGAAAAAAAAATTTTTAAAACATAACTTTTCTACCACTCCAGAGATTTCCACAAGATTTGGTACACTGTTTTTTGACTATTACATATCATTTTTTGCTGTAAAAGTTAAAAACAATAATTACTAGTGACGTTTGAAAAAGAATTATATTTTTTTAAATTAAAAATATTAGTCATTTGTTTTGGGGTTAATTTGGTTTTATAATAATTTTTCGTTTGGCGAACGGTTTTCGTTTAGAAAAATAAAAACCATTTTGAAGCATGGCAAAATCAATAAAATCCGTTATGGTGTTTTGTATAAAAAATTCGTTTTTGTATAATTTGTGAAAACAAGGTGGAATACTTACATTACTACAATTTTATTATCATTAAAAAACACCATATTAGATTTTAGCAATTTTGCCATGCATCCGAATGACTTTTATATTTTTAAACGAAAACCAATTGTCTTATGGAAAAATATCAAGATACCAAATTACCTCCAAAGTATATGAGTACTTTAAAAACAATATTGAATTAAAGGAAAAGCCGTTGCCTACTATTTTTTTGTTTAAAAAATTCAATACAAATCATGTTCGAACGCTACCGGCATTTTTTTTAGCTTTAACTGTAAAAAATGTAATGTAATGGTCAAAAGAAGTATACAAAATTTTATGAAAATATCTGGAGTGTTAGAAAAGTTATGATAAAAAATTCATATTTTTCATAAAACTCCAACACCTTGTATTTCGGAAAGAAATAATTTTCGGGCATAATTTTATGTGTTAATGTTATTTTCTTGCAATTTAAACAGTGGGAGAAGGAAAATACCAACTTATAAATAGCCCTGTATATTTGGTGTCGGTCCATGTCTTAGTTTTTAAGTAAAATAATTTGATAATTCTAATCGAGTACCTGGCAAGTACAGAAAAGTTAAAATAGTTTTTAAAGGTTTGTTTGGTAATTTTAACTTTTTTCTTTATCAAAAATACTTTTTTCATGATTTCTGCGTAACCACATAGAAATTATTTATTATCCTTTTTTCAGAAAATTAATTACAACACAACCGAATCCCATTTACCAGAGGTATTTTCCCGAAACGAAAATCTATTTTGCTCTATGGAACATTGATGAGCATTTGATATATATTCTGGTTGGCGTACCTGACAAGAACAGGAAAGATGGAACAGTTACATATTTTTATTAAGGTTTGTTTGGTAATTTTGACTTTTTCTGACAAGAACAGGAAAGATGGAAAGTTACATATTTTTATTAAGGTTTGTTTGGTAATTTTGACTTTTTCTTTATCAAAAATACATTTTTTTTATGAATTCTGCGCAACACCATAAAAATTATTTATTATCTTTTTTCAGCAAATTGATTACCATACAACCAAGTCTAATTTAACTACAAAGGTATTTTCCTGAAACGAACATCTATTTTCTCTATGGAACATTGAGGAGCATTCGATGCATATTCTGGTTGCGTACCTGACAAGAACAGAAAAGATGGAACATTTACATATGTTTATTAAGGTTTGTTTGGTAATTTTGACTTTTTCTTTATCAAAAATACATTTTTTTATGAATTCTGCGCAACACCATAAAAATTATTTATTATCTTTTTTCAGCAAATTGATTACCATATAACCAAGTCTAATTTAACTACAAAGGTATTTTCCTGAAACGAACATCTATTTTGCTCTATGGAACATTGAGGAGCATTCGATGCATATTCTGGTTGCGTACCTGACAAGAACAGAAAAGATGGAACATTTACATATTTTTATTAAGGTTTGTTTGGTAATTTTGACTTTTTCTTTATCAAAAATACATTTTTTTATGAATTCTGCGCAACACCATAAAAATTATTTATTATCTTTTTTCAGCAAATTGATTACCATACAACCAAGTCTAATTTAACTACAAAGGTATTTTCCTGAAACGAACATCTATTTTGCTCTATGGAACATTGATGAGCATTCGATGCATATTCTGGTTGCGTACCTGATAAGAACAGAAAAGATGGAACATTTACATATTTTTATTAAGGTTTGTTTGGTAATTTTGACTTTTTCTTTATCAAAAATACATTTTTTTATGATTTTTGCGCAACAACATAGAAATTATTTATTATATTTTTTTAGCAAATTGATTACCACACAACCAAGTCCCATTTAACTACAAAGGTATTTTCCCGAAACGAAAATCTATTTTGCTCTATGCAACATTGAGGAGCATTCGATGCATATTCTTTTTGCGTACCTGACAAGAACAGAAAAGATGGAACAGTTACATATTTTTATTAAGGTTTGTTTGGTAATTTTGACATTTTCTTTATCAAAAGCAATGACATTTTTTATGAATTCTGCGCAACGACATAGAAATTATTTATTATTATTTTTTCAGCAAATTGATTACCACACAACCAAGTCCCATTTAACTACAAAGGTATTTTCCCGAAACGAAAATCGATTTTGCTCTATTGAACATTGAGAAGCATTCGATGCATATTCTGGTTGCGTACCTGACAAGAACAGAAAAGATTGAACAGTTACATATTTTTCAACATAGAAATTATTTATTATCTTTTTTCAGCAAATTGATTACCACACAACCAAGTCCCATTTAACTACAACGGTATTTTACCGAAACGAAAATCTGTTTTGCTCTATGGAACATTGAGGAGCATCCGATGCATATCCTGGTTGCGTACCTGACAAGAACAGAAAAGATGGAACAGTTACATATTTTTATTAAGGTTTGTTTGGTAATTTTCAATTTTTCTTTATCAAAAATATTTTTTTATGAATTCTGCGCAACAACATAGAAATTATTTATTATCTTTTTTCAGCAAATTGATTACCACACAACCAAGTCCCATTTAACTACAAAGGTATTTTCCCGAAACGAAAATCCATTTTGCTCTATGGAACATTGAGGAGCATTCGATGCATTACGTGAAATACGAATGCAATTCAATTCCATCAAAGGCGTGCATGTTGTGCTCTCTACTCTGAATAGAGCAGCGTTTTAATTTGCGATGCAAAAATACAGAAACGGGGCAATAAATTAACCGGGCACTTACATCCTCAATACGAGAAACTGGGCCGTAAATCATTGGATGGTCAGTGGCGTAACCAATGAATTAGGAATCTAAATAGAATTTGCCTGCCGATTGTATAGTTTTGTTATTTATGCTGAATTTTAAATAAAATCGTGCATCAAACAGGCCTATATACAGGGTGACTATTCCTTAGTCGGCACTATTGCTAACTTCCTTATTATTGGAGATACCAAGTCGGTTAAGTTAGTAAAGTTGTAGTACTTTTTTGCAGATTAACGTGCTGGCATCCAAAAAGAATTGAACATTAGGTTTTCGATTATTACAAAAAAAATTACTTTTTTTTATTTTTAGCACCCTGTATATTATATAAACATTCAACAGATCTATCAGAAAGTTTTAAAAAATGTCCACATGTGACATATCCAATTTTTAATAGTTTCGGAAATATGACCATCTTTGGGACTTTAATAGTAAACCGGCATTTTTAAAATAAGACACAGATATTTTAAAAAGCTTTAAGAAAATACCACATTTGAAATGTCTATCCCTTATGCTTTTGGAAATATGGCCATTCAAATCTAAAAAATAGTAGATATAGGTAGTGTCTATTTTTAACACGCTTTTATTAACTTGGGTTGTAACTATCTATCTGGCTGCCTATGTAACGGAATCTTTGAGCCTAATTTTAACCAACTTCCAGCTATTCGATTTCTTTGAAAGTTTGCACACGTATTAAGGACCCATGACAATGCAATAATCTGCAAACAGTATCCCTTTATCTTTTTTTAATCGCCAGGAAAAAAATTCCATTATATTATAAAAACAACACCTAGGATGCCATCTGTTGGAAAAATTTCAAACTTTGCTATTAAATGAAGAAGAAATTTTTTAGTGGATTGCAAAATGTTGGCAACGGTCCAAACATTGCCTGGATTGCCATCTGTTGGCAAAATTTGAAACTTTGCTACTTAATGAAGAAGAAATTTTTTAGTGAGTTGCAATCTTTTGCAAATTTTAAAATTTGCTACCATTGTCATTTCATAGGGGGCTGGTTATTTTTTTTTGCCGCTTAATTAAATAGTATGTTTTAATTTACTGTTATATTAAGAATTTTGTGCAATATAACGAACTAAAAATGAAAAATAATTAATAGTTTAAAAAACTAAAAAACACGCTTTTATATGCAACCGAACTAAAAATTAAAAAATAATTTTTCATTAAAAAAAATATTTTCACTTCATAGTAAAAAGCGTGGGGTGCATTTTACTATTTTTTCATAACTTTTCCATCATAGATATTGGCAAATATAATAATTATAACATTTAACATATTAAGCACCCCACGCTTTTTACTATGAAGTGAAAATATTTTTTTAATGAAAAATTATTTTTTAATTTTTAGTTCGGTTGCATATAAAAGCGTGTTTTTTAGTTTTTTAAACTATTAATTATATCTTTAAGAATAAACTTACTTATAGTCTAAAGTTGAAGATATAATGGAAATTTAACATACTTTTCAGATTTGAATGGCCATTTATTTTGGGCGGAGGAAATTTCGACACCGAGCAGGTAGTGACTAAAATTTAATGGCAATTATCTACACCAGACTCAAAAGTCCGTTTTTCTCTTACAGGTATATTCGACACCAAATAGATACTCTCTTTCGATATTGCAATATTTTATTTAAGAATTAATATACAATATTTTATTTGTTTGGTACCCTAAAGGTGTAAATATAATTCTTAAGTAAATTTATAAAGCGTGTATTAGTCTTGGGTTTAATTTGGGAATTAAAAAAAATTATTTGCGTACCAGAACTAACCATTCGTAGGTGTGTATTAGTCTTGGGTTTAATTAAGGAATAAAAAAAGGATTTGCTTACCAGAACTAACCATTCGTAATTCCCTAAAACTGTTTTAATTACCCTGTCTGGCGCCCTACCTACCTGCTTTACGGTGCGGCGCGGTGTCGAAATTTCTGCTAACATAATTTGACCCTTTGATTAACCCAGGTACAAACACAATTTGGTGTCGAATATTCGCCCACCTTATTTTTTAAACTAAAAGAGATAGACATATCAAATGTAGTATTTACTTGGAGCTCTTTAAAATATCTATTTAGTGGTGATGTAATATACAGAGTGTATTATTTTAAAAAATGGCGGTTTACTATTAAATTCCCGAGGATGGTCATATTTCCGAAACTATTAAAAACTGGATATATCACATGAGGACTTTTAAAGCTCTTTGATAGATCTTTTATATGGTGGTATATTCTATAGGGTGCTTCATTTAAAAAAGTGCATTTTCAGTAATAAAGCGAAAACCCGATGTTCAATTGTTTTTCGGTTAGCAGCACGTTAATCAGCGGAAAAACTACTACAACTTTACTAATTTAAACGACTTCGTCTCCCTAATAATAAGGAAGTTAGCAATAATGTCGCCTTAAGAATGATCACCCTGTAGAGAGGAGAAGCTTCGAATATGGGCCATGTGTGGATTATGGCCGGGGATTCTCGAATCTCGAATTATAATGTCTCGTTCGACATTGATAGATTCCCGCATAATAATCTGGAAAAAATTTTTTTTGAGCGACATTTCGTTGATCACGCATTCGTAACTGTGAAGTGGGATTCGAGAATAGACCCGATGGGCCCATAAAAATCTCGCACAATACGTGGCGCCATCGCTTAATGAAAACCTCCACTGACTGATAGCTCTTCCAACACACATTTTTTTTTTGTTTGCCGTTTAAAACTCAGAGGGCGTAGAGAAGCAAAATCCTTGTTAAATAAAGTTTACGCCATAAATTAACTACGCATCACTTTGAAGTTAAAGTTGGTAATAGGTATGATAATAAACTTTTTGCTTTAAATCTTATAATATAACTGTGTACACATCATCAATCACAAACATCATATTTTAAAGTTTGTTGGTTATGTTTGAAAAATGAGCTACACACTAAATTGAAATATCGGCATATTCGGACCATGTTAAGTTTTAGTCTATTTTGTTAAAAAAAAGTGCTTCGAACATCTGAAAAACATAGAGGATCTTTTCTGATGATGACAAAGGCAAGATATATTTTTTAACATTAAAAATGACAATAGTTTTACGCTGTTGCAGTTAGTAAAATACTGAATTTAAAATAATAATTTTTAAAATAAGAAATGCTTACTATTTTCATGGCCTACTTTCTACCCAATAACAATAATAAATGAAATTTAACCCAATATCTTAAAAACCGTTTACCGCAAAAATTTAGTGTTTAAAAAGGTATTTTTTTGTTTATTAAATAATTGTAAAAGTAAAAAGTTTTCAATTTAAAATTTTGGAAATTAATAAAAAAGCGAAAACCATCTGCAATATAATGCTGTGAAAATGTTTTTATAAAACTAAAAAATCTCGATTTACAAAAAAGTAATGAAGGTCTAATGAAACGACGCGAGATAGCAAATTGCGGTTTTCAACAGTTCTTTTGGCTTGAAATTGAAGGTGCAAATGGAGATTAGACTTTTTGTAAAACATCCAGAAACATAAGTTGGGCGTAACCAGGATCTGGTTTGGGGGGCTCGCATGGAAAATATTTTTATTTTGAAGCAAAAACATGATTAAAAATTGTTATAAATGTAGTATAAGATATTTTTTAAAGTGTTAATTTAAAAATAATGTCTGCAACCTGCCAGCCCCCTAGACACGTCCAGGAAAGTAAAAGTTATATTATGGCACTATTGCGTTATTGACTTGTCCTAAAGCTAAAAAATTATTTAATACATTAACCAATAGAAATTTGGGTTTAGAATGTCAAAATTTGGAGAAATATTATATTAAAATTTAATGAGTAGATATATATATATTTTTTATGTATTTGTAATTTTAAGTTTATTATATTCACAATCTTTAGCTATGGTAAATTAAAGTAAACCAAACATTATTTCATGCTTACATAAATTATACAGGGTGTTATAAATTTAATACCTAATCTATTCTACAATATTATGCTGCATTACTATTGTAAAAGTTACATTTCTAAATTTAAACCTAAAAATTGACTAAGTAAATAAAATTGAATTTTTAATTTTAATTTATTAAAATATTTAGTAAATAAAATATTAAGTTAATAATCCCTATATCTGCTATACCTTAATATTAAAGTTTTCTACGTTTCGTAGCCCATAATTTATTCAAAACTTAAACTTAGTAACATTTGTTTTTAGAGATCAATTGGTTCAAAAATCACAGTTTATCGAATTAATGGCATTTAAAATCAAAAATTCAAAAGTTTTCAAGCCTAGATGTTAAAAAGTAGCAAAAATGCGTTGTGATTATGCTCCAACTGTCATTCTTAATTTAAATTGTAAAAATTTACCGATCCTTTCATTTAAAATAAAAAAGTTAAGATCGTCTCCGGCTAAACCGGAAATAATAGAAAACAACTAAATACGTAAATCAATGCACATTTATGTAATATATGCCTACGTACCAAATTTAATTAAAAAAAAGTTATATAAAAGTTACAGAGGTGAGCCACCACCAGTGCTGCCGAAACGTCGGTAAATCGTACCCCTTCCCTAGCATCGCACTCGCAATTTACACAGCGTGGTGATAGGTCGGCTGGTAAATCGAGGGAACCTTGTTGCCCTGCCACACACAACTTGTGTGTGTTTTATCCTTTTCTATACTGTGGTTAATAGTGATGGGCAAAAAGTATCTATCCGATACAAAAGATTCGATACTTTCTGAAGTCAGAAGTATCCGATACTTTTGATAAATGTATCGAATACTGACAATACTGCAGTGGTTTATGTAAATGTTGATATCGATATAGATTCGGTGTTAGGTATTGGGAACCAAAAGGATTAAAAACTAAGGCAGTCTTACGAGATTGGTACTTAATATGAATACGATTTTTGGGTTGTTGCATGTTTCGGTTGTCAATTGAATATAGAAAAACTTTTAACTGAATCATAAGGCTGAAAGTGTTGTAACAATAACAAATATAGCAATGTAATTTAAAATTTAGGGTATCGCTTATCAATCATGTCTAGTCTATACTCGATACCTACTTATCGGAGACCGAGACCGCATAATAATAGTAAACAAACAGTGGGCAATAATAAACTACTTGGTATCGGTATTGCTTACTCTGTATAGGATACTTAGAGATAAAGTATCGGTATATATTCGATACTTGAAAAAGTATTGATTACCCATCTCTAGTGGTTAAGTCTGCGCGTCGCTTGGCAGGGGAATAATTTTGACGCTGTGTGGGATGCTAGGAAAGGAGTACGATTTACCCAAGGTTCGGCAGCACTGGCAACCATCTAGGGAGACCCCATATTTCGGGTGAATTTTCTCAGAAACTACTAAACAATTTTTATCAACTAGTCATTGAAGTGAGGATCTAAAACCGATTAAGAGAAGGTATTGCTTGTCCCCCTTTTTATTAAAACTTTTTACATTTTTTTTTTGGTAAGAAAAGAGGATCACTCTGAAAAAGTATATTTTGGCATAAAAATGTGTCTACCTAGAAATAAAAATTGACTTGTTTTACGATTTTTTAAGTGTACAAATATCACAATTATATGGTACGAAATATAATTGGAATAAACTATTCATATTAATATACATGAAAATTTACCTTTATGTGCCTCTCAGCCTATTTACTGTTGTAGTAAACTATAAAAAGTTAACCAAAGAAACACATCTAACTTGTATCACCCTATATATCCAATCAGATATTAATTTACCATTACTTTACCAGAAGATTACAACAATCTTTAAAAACCATGACAATATTCTAATAAACTTTTTTTTGTGCACTGTTTATTAAATTACTATACGCCCATATTTTCAACAACTTTGATATGATTCGGCACTTTTAGTCATGGGAAACTGACCCAGTGCCTATATTTTAATATATTATTAGCAATTCTAATCCATGGGCTTGTTTAATACAACCAGTTTTTAAAATATTACAATTTTTGTAAAAACTTAAACAGCTATTTCAAAAACAAAACGTAGTTTTTTGTCTTAGAATTAATACAAAAACTGTCCCACTCCTTAGCAAGGCCATACCGAGGACTTTTAATTATTTTTTATTCGAAAAGTGAGACCTAAGTACTTTTTTAACTCTTAAGTACTATAGTGCAATTTTCAATCATTATTACTATAGGGAGTCTCAGGGACTCCTGCTTAAAGAAACAAAAAATAAATATGAAAAAAAAAAGTTTTTCAAATTCGTTTTATTTATTTACTTGGCCTTAAACCTAATGACTTATCAGTAAAATAATAAAAAAAACATTGCTTAAACCTTTATGAAACAATTTTGAATATTATAATTTTAAATATCAATCAGTTTTATAAAGGCAAAATTATAACATATTAAAAAAAATAAATTTATCTATATTTTTTCTTATAATGACTCAGATAGAGATATCAAACAAATAAACAAAATGTAGAAGAACATTTTCTTTCTTCACATATGAAAACGTGCAATGCAAGCTTTCAGTCAAATTTTTTAGAATATAGAAGGTGTACTTTTTGGCCACTTGGTAACGATTTTTGCGATTAAAATCATTTTTAATTTGCTGACCCTCGTTAAACTATTTTTTTAGACAAAGATTGTTCGCTGTCTTTTTCATAATTCGATAAAACGGCATTATCTTCCCTAAATTAGTCGTTATCGCTGGCATCATCTATTTCTTTAAACCAATTTTCTAATGTACTTTCGTAATCTATTTCCTCAAATCTAACTTCTTTTGATAAAAATTACACCTGAGACATTTTATACACTTAAATAAACAAAAATAACACAAAAACACACACTTACACTATATATGAGTCTCCAAGACTCCCCTAACACTTTAAGCAAAGATGTTAACCATGAAACTACTTACACTGCACTGTCGACCGGAAAAGATTGCGTAAACTACTGCTAGGGAAAGATACATGGAGGGTTGTAAGGATAAAACAGATAGTATTTAAAATATTTAAAAAATCGCTATGAGTCTGAGAGACTCCAGTATAGTACTTAAGGGTTAATACCGTAGGGAATGCAAGAAAATATGAATATTTTTTAAATAAAATTGGGGTAGATGTACCATTTGCGGCCATTGTAGCGTTTGTGGCCACTTTGAGATTTATAAGTAAATACTATATACATATTAAGTTCTTATCATACTGTTATGAAGTATGTTTATAGGATTTTTGATATGTTGGCATATTTTCAACTGTTTTCTCTATTCGTTAAAAGTACAGTATAAGCGATAATTAAAAAAATATTTGGACGCATGTTGTACCTCGACCATTTTCATTATTTCTTATAAGAATCTATAGAAGAAGCTGGTAAGTAAATTGTTGATATTTGTTGAAAATCCTTATATTGTTTATTAAGTAAAAAAATAAATTTACTAATCAACAAATAAAATATCAATAAAATAGGCCATGGCCACAACTGGTACAGCAAAATTATATAGGTGCGACTTTTGGTCATGCTTATGTTATATAGTTTTGGCCATAGTAGTTATTGATTTATTAATATGATAATTGTACGTATACAGGGCGATCCTTAACATATAATAGGCATAAGCTTTGGAGACTGTTGCTAAGGACAAACAACAATTTCTTTATTGTTCTTTATAGCTAAGTTTACTCTAAAGGTTTAAACTTTTTATAATTCGATTATTATTACACTAATGACGTTAGTTCTTATATTTAGGTATTTCATACTTCATATAAGTTACTTTAATTCTTCGTAAAAGTAACAAAATTGCTTAAAGTGATCAAAAATGGTACATCTCCCTTTACCGGAAAATGCTTCGTTTCCGAAATACAAGGTGTTAAAGGTTTAAGAAAAAAATGCCCTTTTATCGTAACTTTTCTGCAACTTCATATACAGATATTTTCACAAAATATAGTATATATTTTTTGACCATTACATGAAATATTTTTTGCTATATATATATATATTTGTACATATATATATATATATATATATATATATATATATATATATATAGATATATTACACGACCTTACCAAGCCCAAAACGCTATTTCGCACATCTGCTACGAAGCCCGACCCCTACTTTACGAAGCCCGTTTCGGGCTTCCTAAAATTTTCCATGTATCCTAAATAAAATTGATACATGCGACATCTTTTGGATGCCCTAGTATTTTTTTTCGTATATATACAGGGGAGCTACATTGTAGAAAATTTTGGGAGACCCTCTGTCAGTAGGTGGCGCAGTATGTATCATTTTATGAATATCAGGCGGGCTTCATATTACCGTTTTTTATATCAAAATATACACTTTTAGTTATTACAATCTGCCGCCAGAGGGCAAACTAGTTTAAACGTATATACTCTTTTGGCCCCAGGAAGTGCAGATACCTGATCGATTATACGAATCCCACCCATTTGGCAACTCTGCGGCCGCTTTATTCTTTGAGTTTATTGTTTTTGATCAATTTGGTAAGTTTAAAGAATATTTTAGATAATCAGAACTACCAAAATGGATGATTTAAAATTTTAATAAAGTGAGCCGGAACTTCGTGGATATTTAAATCCATGTTTAAAGAAAGTAAAATTAAAATATTTACTATATTTTATTATAAAGTAATCGTAGGTATAGCATAAAATTTGATTTTACTTTCTTCACCCACAGTTTCCTTACTAATATTAATGACATTGTTTTGCCGTTCTTAATTTTTATTTTAGTTATTTTTAGCGCAAAATTAGATACTTACGGAACCGTCCGTCATCGGGAGGCCACAACAATTTGTTTTTAAATATTTCCGAGCTGATAACTTAGAATTAGCATAATTTTAAGTTTACAACTTAAATTAGATAAATTTTACTGGGAACCCTTAAATTATATGGTCTATGTACAAGAATTAATAAAAATGTTTGGAATTAACAAAAATGTACAGGGTGTCCCATTTTGGGTACTTTTGCGCCGGGGTATCTCCGTTATTTTTAAAGTTAGCGTGATGCGGTTTTTGCGGTAGTTTGCTACTTTTTCGTGATACATTTAATGCCGTAAACAGATTTGAGATACCTTTTTTTGTTTCTGAGATACAGGGCAAAAATTAAAATATTCACTTTTTGAGGGCTTGCTCTATCTGACGAACCATATTAATTAATTTTGCCCAAAATTGAGTGGCGTAGTCAAGAATTTTATTAAATGCATTGGTTAGGAGATATGACCCAAACTTACATTTTTTAAATGAAACACCCTGTTTATTATGGTCGTAAAAATTGTCCTGTTTATTACCTTTTTAAAGACGTATCACACTTACATATCATGCAAATATTTCTGGTACTTTCCATAAGAATTGCATAAGAGGAAAAGAGAAAGGTATATCTCTCTTGCTCACAAGGCAATCTTATGGGAAGTACCAGAACTACCTACTTGATACGCAAGTGTGATATATTGTTGGAAAGGTAATAAAAGGATACTTTTACAACCATAATATACAGAGTGTTCCATTTAAAATAATGCAAGTTTGGGTCATATCTCCTAAATAGTGCATTAAATAAAACTTTTGACTACGGCACTGCACTTTGTGTAAAATTATCTATTCATGGCAGTTTTTACATTTTTTCTAACTTATCTGATTCGTGTGATAGAGCAAGTCCTCAAAAAGTGAAAATTTTCATTTTCACCCTGTATCTCAGAAGCAAAAAGATATCTCAATTCTGTTTGCGGCATTAAATGTGTCACAAAAAGTAGCAAACTGTCGTGTAAACCGCACCACGCTAACGTTAAAAATAACGGAGATACCCCGCAAAAGTACCCAAAATGGGACATATTTGTTTTATACCACCGGTACAAAATCACACTAGTCGCTCGCACAGATACACAAAAATAAGCACACAAAATTTGTTACTTCTTTTCTTTTGAAGCAATCAGCTTTGTTTTGAATTTGTTTTGATTCAAAACAAAACTGATTATTAGTACTTCAAATTTAAATGTTCTAGCAAAATTCTTTTGGACAAGAGTAAAGTACTATCTGCTTGAGCGATGAAGGTAATTTGGTACCGATCAGGTAAGAAATGTTGATTTGTAGTACTTGTACCAAGTTTAAAGATTCCAATGAGATCACCTACTAAATCCAAGTTGTAAATCTGAATTATTATACTAATTTCAAGCATTCTTAATGGAATGCAATGTAATTTATATTTTGGTATTGTAAAGGTTGTCCCAAAAAAAACAATAAGTGTTCTATACAAAGTTTTATTTAGAATATAATAGGTAAATGGTAAAAAAATCAAAGCACTCCATTGAAATACTTGATTATGCAACTTAAAATAATCATGACAAATTGAATATATTTTTTTGCTTATTACCCTGCAAATGTTAAAATTTATTTAAAAAGTGGTATAACTTAAAAACCTAAATTAAAGTAAAAACCTAATTCAAAAATAATACTGAAAACACTTAGACTACACTTATAAGACAGTCTTTGTCAGCAGTTATAATTTAACGTTTAGCCACTTTTCGATATACAGGGTGATTCAAAAGTAAGCGGCATCCTTTCGGGGGCATAATCCTTACATAAAAATAAGACAAAGAGTTCCAAATATCTTGTGTCGGAAAACGCTTCTTGTCTAAGATACATGGTTTTAAAAGTAAAAAATGCCATATTTTGATTGTGCTAAAAAAACGTTAAGCCACTGCTTTTTTCCAAAATAAAAATAACTTTTGAGTCTTCAAAATAAAGAGGGTCGCTATTAAAACCCGAAAAGATTCTTGATAGCTGGTAATATTAGAGTCACTATCTGATACGTATGAGCTAGACCCAAAGGCTGCGGAAATACCAATTTTTCTTGTAACGGTAACAGTGAATTTTTGCTGTCTTGTTCTTCAGTTTCATTTGGGATGGTATAAGATTCCAAATCCATATTTGAATCTGTTTTTCGTCATGGTCTCCGGGTCTCGATTCAATGTTTACTGTTTCCTGGGTCGGTAATAAATTTAATGAAATATGGTGAAAACTGTCGCTGCTATTGTGTATTATATCACCCTGAGATATAATACACAATAGCAGTAAGAGTCAGTGAACACTTTTCCTTGGAAGTCCTCTATAACAGCTCCGATTTTGATAATTTTTTTAACTTTTTGGTTTTTAATTTTGTTTAAAATCAGAAACCTTTTAGGAGGGGGAAATAATTATTTGCATTGTTTAAACAATATATATGTTATTTATACAGGGTGTGCAAAAACTCCCCCGAAAAACTTTAAGAAGCGATTCTTCATCAAAAAATAGGAAAAAACTTTATATGAACAAATGTCCTAAAAGTCATACTTTCGGAACTATAGGGTGTTAAAATTTAAGAAAAATAATTGTTTTTTCATCGTAACTTTTATACCAGTGTAGATATTTTTAAGAAAATTTAGGGAGATCTTCTAAGCATAAAAAGAAATTTTTTGACATATAGGAAAAACAATAATTTTTTCCAGTGGCTGCCGTGAGGTATATATGGTAATTTTTTTAGAATAAAATTGTACGCCACTGCGTCTTCCTAAAATAAAAAATACCTTATTAAATTTCTGTTTAGTTTTTAAAAAATTTAATATCTTAATTATTTTTTACTCGATGTACGGTTTTCGAGTAAATAAATACAAAACATTTCTTGGCATGGTCATTTAATATCGCTAATATCTAACTTTACAGTAAATTATATAACCTTTTTTTATAAACTATTTAAATTAAAATTAATTTCCTAGGCAAAGATTGGTCAATACATCAATGTTTTAACTTTTAATTCATAGAATGATTGTTGAAGCAAGCTATGTCCTCTTAATATGACTACCATACTAAATAAATAGCGATTTGACCGTGCCGAGAAAATATTTTTATTTTTTTACGCAAAAACCATACATCGAATAAAAAAGTCAAAAGACCAAATTTGTTTGAAACTTAACAAGAATCCAAAATAATATTTTTTAGGAAAATGCAGTGGCGTACCATTTTTTTCTTAAAAATAATTGCAGTAAATCCCTCACGGACGACACTGACGAGAAAATATGTTTTTCTTGTAGGCTAAAAAATTATTTTGATGCTTAGAAGACCTCATCAAAATTTCGTAAAAATATCTAAACTAGTATAAAAGTTATGATAAGAACACGATTATTTTTCTTAAATTTTAACACCCTGTAGTTCCGAAAGTATGACTTTTAGGACATATATTCATATGAAGTTTTTTTCTTATTTTTTGGTGAAGAATCACCCCTCAAAGTTTGTTGAGAGAGTTTTTGGAGACCTGTATAAATAACATATATATTGTTTAAATTATACACATAATCATTTCCCCCTTTGGGATGTTTCTGATTTTAAATAATATAAAAAAATAAAAATAATAAAACAAAAATGATCAAAATCAGAGCTGTTATAGAGGACTTCCAACGATTGCCTGTTTTACGGCTTCATTGACTCGACTAAACTTCTATAACACCTTGACAACGACAACAAATCGTATGTGCAAAATAAGCGTAATAGCAAATGGTTTTTCTTTTGCTTAGTACTTACCGAAACATTATTTTCTTGCTCATCAGATAAAATGGAAACATCTACTTCGCCTGGATCAGTCACAAAAGCCAACTTATTTTCTTGAGCTAATTTTAACAAAAACTTGCTGCGTTCCATTTTATATACAACACATACAATTTTGATCTACCACCTTACCTAATAGATGCAAACTAACAATAAACGGCTTAAAGTTTTACTGGTTTTTTACCGACACATAACCTCTAAAGAATCTGTAAACAAACTCGCAACTGGGCTTCGGACAATATTTGGAGTATATACATTTTATACAAAAAGGGACTCGTAGTAGATGTGACATATTTCCGGGCTTTATTAATTATACATATGTGTTCTATGGCAACACCGCAGGGCTTCGGATTATACATGGGGTCTATACAATTTATACAAATGGGACTCGTATTAGATTAGACGTATCTCCGGGCTTCACATAATACATAAAATATATTTTTTATATACAACTTCGTCCCCTGCCCCTATTACCGGGCTTCCATTTATCCGAGAAGTGTGGTGGGCTTCGGATCATATTACTAATATGTATATATATATATATATATATATATATATCTATATATATATATATATAATACATATTTCATTTTTATCGGTCGTTCGAACAAGATCTGTATAAAAAAAATAGTACGCCAATGGTTTTTTTAATTTATTAACATTTTTAAAATACTCATTTACTTTGGAGTTACATTGCTCTCTTGATATTTTTTCGTACAACGAACGGTTTTCGTTTAAAGAAATAAAACAAGTATAGTTAAGTTTATCCGTGGACACGCTGTAGATTTTTGGAGAGAAAAACTGTTAGTTTAATGTTGGTCTTCGATTATTAAAATTGAAATTAAATTTTTATAAGCATTTTTTTGTATATTTCTTCTAAATTTGATTAAATTTTACGACAAAATTTCGCAAAAATATCTGCATTTTTCTTATAAATGGAGGCGTTTTAAAGTCTCGCATAAAAAAATTGTACAGTGAAAAAATAACAAAACTTTAATATTTGTCGATAAAATTCACAAACAAAACAAAAAAAAAAAATACAAATAAAGGAGTTGCCTTTAAAAGTTTTGACTTTCTCTGGGGGAAGAGTAACCAAAAAACTAACTTTTTTCGCAAATTCAAATTAAAAAATTTCCTTACCAACGTGTCCCTCTTTAGGACAATAGTATTGGGTATACTGGGTTAGTATAAAATACCGCAACTTTTAAATATCTTTAAAACCGCTAAAGCTAAATTTACCAAATTTGTTATTCAAGGTGTTTTGATCATGTGGAATTAAATAGTGGTATCGGCATTGTTGACAGATTTTCCAGTTTTGTGCTACATGCATTCATTTCAATTTTTCAAATGGAATGCCTCATTTATTTTTATTGCAATAAATTGAGCGGATCAAATTTATTCTAAATTTTATTTCTAAATTTTCAAAATTCTGTCTCTATTAGTTGTTGAGATATGATGAACTACACTTTCCGCAAAAAGTAATAAATATCTTTAAAACCCCTAGAGCTATGTTAACAAAATTTGGTGTTTGGGGTTTTTTGGCATGCCTAATTGATTAGTAATATCAGCATTGTTGCCAAATTTTAAAAGAATTGCAGTGTTGTCATATCTCGGTAAGTGGTAAAAATTAAATTTAAAAATTTGGAATCTTTCTAAAGTTGGCACTTTCCTTTTATTGCAATTAAAATAAATTGGGAATTTCATTTAAAATACCAAAAATATTACATGTAGCGCATGACCGAAAAATCTGGAAACAATGAAAGTATCACTGGTCAATTCTACTTACCCAGAAACCCTTAAATGGCAATTAGGTGGTTTTAAAGATATTTGAGCGCATCTGAACTTCTTACCTAAAATGTGCGGTTGTCATATCTTAGCAGCTAGTAAAAATAGAATTTAGAAAATTTGTAGGACTTAATAAATAAGGCCTGCGTAATTTTTGCAATCAAAATAAATGGGACATTCCATTTAATAAAACGAAAAAGATACGTGTAGCACAAAACAGGGAAATCTGGCAACGGTGCCGATACTACTATTCAATTCTTTATGCCCGGTACCTTCCACATACCAAATTTGGATAATGTAGCTTTAGCGGTTTTAAAAATATTTAAAAGTTGCAGTACTTTTAGACACCCAGTATATTTGGTGTTGGTCCCATGTCTTATTTTTTAAATAAAACATAAATTTAAATCCTAGTTGCGTGCCTGGTCAGGCCTTTAAACTTTCCGTAAAATCTCAATATTGCTGTCAGTGTCCAGAAATTAAAAGAACTGGGCCTAAGGCTTTTACTTATAATATTAGTATAACGGATTAGTAAAAAATGTCAATATCAAACACGTTATCACATTACGCATCTAAGCATTGCTCTGAAAATCTAAAATCCTCTTTCAGATGCCCTAAAGGGCCCCTCCACGTCATCACAAAACACGCGACTTGTCAGCATACTATATCATATCTTATCATTTTCCACCTAAATCTGCTTAAGTCCATTTTTCGCGTGAACGACGACCCTATTTCGATCCCCTGTTATTCTGGGACTCCCGGCGTCCCACAGGAACGAAGACCGACGTCGGTGCGGCAAGTTTTCGTTTTCATTTTGGTTAGATTAGCAGGAATGAGGGGCAAAGTGTAATGAGGTGTCAGGAAAATTGGGTTTCGAGTGAGGTGGAAAAACCTGTTTTGTAACAATAACAGGAATACGATTTGGTACGATTAATGAAATATGGATTAGAGTAAAGTTTTAGTTATTTATGTTAATACTTTACGAGTTAGAAATACATGATACTCTCTAAATTTATACATGGTAAAAGGTAATAAAAGAGTTTAGAAAACATGTTTTTTTCTATTTTTTGACACATGATATACAGGGCGTTATTGAGTTCAAAGTATATCGTTTTACAGAAGAAAGGTACCATGGACATTGTTTCGTAGTTGCTTTGTTTCGGAGATTCAGAGCGAAAGAGTTTTAAAAAGTCTGCATTTGATAAATATCCCTTGAGAGTCCGCACATGGGTCGTTGAAACAGTGACGAGACCGAGATTCAATGAGCTTTGACAGTATGTACGCATATATTCGTGTTTAAAGTGGCGACAACCGTACAGATACAAGCATACATTGAATGGTCAATTTTTACTATATTATCAGCCAATGAATTAATATGTCGATCTGAGACGCCGATGATTCACGAACCCGACCGCGACGGGGAAAAACTACCTCTTTGTATTATCCCACCCGGTCAAAGAGTGCCATACTAGAGCTGTCTAAGACAAGTTCCTTAAAGCCTGAATGCTACTTAACATTATTTTACAGACAAAAATAAAATATTTTCTTACCTAACACGTTGACTTGTGCTGCCATGTCATTCCAAGCTCTTTCTGTGTAATCTTTTTGCGAACACTCTTTTAAAGTTCAATTATAAAGTACAGGACGTTTTTCAACCTCGTCCACAAACTAATATTAAACAAATCCCTTTTGGTACAAACATTTTTTAACATAACACTATATTTCCCGTGTAAAAACCAGACACAATCACAATATGAATCACACACTGTAAACAAAATACAAACCATTTCTGTATTGCATTTGTTTACTAAAGGACGCGGATTGCTGAGATCGGACACAATAATATGCCTAGGTACTGTCGATGCCTGTAAAAATCGCGTTCACGTCGCTGTGTTACCGACCCATGTGCGGAAACCCTTTAAAACCGATTTGAACTAAATTTTGTACAGTTATTTAAAGTAATAAAACGCATATTTATCCCTACCAAGATTGAAATTATTGGATACAGTGGAGTCTCAGTGGGCACCACAGCCAATATTATTTAAAAAAGTACGCCACATTTTTTGTGGTAATTTCGAGAAGTTTTTATCCGACTAAACAACAAAAATTTAATTTTTAAGGCTCTTGTATTTTCTTCTTATGTATACTTTTTGAAGATAAAAAGGAGGCCTTCTAAAAACATTCTAAAAAGTGTATACATACAGTAAAATGAATGTAGATAAAAACAATTTTAACCTTAAAGTAAATAAGTCGGGTATTTGATAATAAGGTACCTACCTATCTTATCATTTCTCCCATTTACTGTAAGGTCAAAACCATGTATTTTTTATTTTTGTTTATTCTTAAAGATGTCCACGCAGAAGCAGCAAATTTGTGTACATATAGTATACCGGGTGATGCATCGCCGGGCGGGTCATGAGAAATCCCATGTAATTTTTAATGGGGTCAATTATTGGCTCCCCTAATTATTTTAGAGAAAATTCTATTAAAGTTTATTGAAGGGCATGCAAATCTACGTACATGGTAAAAACTTTAGATTTTTCGGTTAACCCGTTTGCTAGTTAGATGCTAATATATTTTTAAAAATTGTTACATTATTATCGCCTCATATTTATCAACAACAATAAAAATACCAGTTAGCGTGACATTACGTTGTCATTTTAAAAATTTTGTGCTTTATTATTATCAAAAAATCGTACAGTGAAAAGATTAACTGGTATTTTTATTGTTGTTCATAAATAAAAGGCGATAATAATGTAACAATTTTTAAAAATATATAGGCATCTAACTAGCAAACGGGTTAAGCGAAAAATTTAAAGTTTTTATCATGGACGTAGATTTGCATGCTCTTCAATAAACTTTTATAGAATTTTTCTCTCTAAAATAATTAGGGAAGCCAATAATTGACCACATTAAAAATTACATGAGATTTCCTACGTCCCGCCCGGCGATGGATCACCCGGTATATTTATAATATAGTGTTGGAATAACTTTAATAGTATGATGTGAAATGAATCGTTGATAGTATAATACATTACAAGTGTGAAAATTGACTAATTTTACATGAGTTGGAATATTCTTGCACAAGGCGTCATCCGAGTGTAAGAAAGTCATTTTCACACAAGTAATGTACGCTATTTTTCCTACGCCTACGACCACAAATGTTATTCACAAAAAAATTAGGTTTGTTTGCCTTTACAGAGAAAATAACAAACATTTTTTTAATTTGGTTTAAAATCTGCTCGAATGCCACTGAAATGAATAAAAATTAAAAATCATTGGATCATGTATAGGGTTGCTATATAATTTTATAGGCAACGTCAGGACACCTTAATTTCTGGTATTTTTAAGTTAAGGGGGGTACACTATATGTTTTGGTGTTTTAATTTATTTGTAAAACTTAGCATCATTTTAAAGGTATACTGTGATTCTTATATAGCAAAATTGCTTCGAAAAATTCTGCCAGCCATCGATTCCTTTTATTGACCCGTTGACTTACCATTAATGAAAAATTCTCTCTAAATTGATATTATGTGCAGACATTAAAAATGTGTATTTACTTATTTTGATAAATTCTGAAAGGGGTTCATACAAAATTAAATATTTTGTTCCATTTAAATTGGAACTTTTCGCTTTCAGAATGAATTATAGGTGGTTCAGACTTTACCTATTTTTTTATATATTTGTATTCTGTATTAAATTTTTGTTTTTAATAATATATCATAATATATCATAGAGGGTGTTTCTTTTCAAAATGGCGGCTAGAAAAGATTTTTAAAGAAAATTAAGTGCCGCCATTATTCCTGTTTTGAATATATTTTTTTGCCAAGTAAGCTGTGAAAATAAAAGAATTACCTATTTTACTTTCACACTTTCTTTAATAAATTACTTAGATTTCGTAATTTCAGTTTTTAATGTAATTAATGAGAAAAAAATTCAAAATTTGATAAACATTTTAAAGAAAAAAACACCCCTATTTTATTTTTATCTTTCTGACATCCCACGAAGGCAATATGCCTAAATTTTAGAGTACCGTGAGTGTCGGGTTATTAGATGTTTAACCCACCGTTCCCCCTGTTCCGTCAACGTTGTCCAAGCACTGAAACCATGTAGTTATGCATTTCACAGCACCTTTTAGATAACGCGGTAGTGCCACCACGGTCGTTATTTTTAAATAACTACTACCTAAATATGTCTCCCCCGCTGGGAATTGAACCGGCGACCTCTGGCTTCGAAGATCAAAGCTCTGTCCACTTCGCCACGGGGAGACAATTAATATAATTTCAGCCAATCCAGCGTCCAAACTGATGACCAAAAATTTAGCATTGTTCTGCGAGTCTATGGTGAAACTATAATTGGATTCTACACTAACATCTCTTTCCAATGAAGTATAACAACATATTGTTTATTTTCAAGAGGGCGGGCGGCCTGAAATCTTTTGTTAAAGAATTTCGCTATTCGGATGTCGTCATCTTAGTTCTAGGTCGTTTTTTAAAAGCAAAAATATTTTTAAAGAACAGTAGCTTTCCCTCAATGATATTGATCAATTGCTTATTCTTCGTCTATAAACGTATTTTTTAAGAGAAAATGAAAAGTGTAGTTAAAAATTTGTTTTTTTTCAAAGAGAATTATGAAACATGGATAAATTTTACAATATTGCGAAATTTAAAGTTAAACAACACGCTCTGGGTAACAACAATTACACAGCCGCACAAAAAAAGTTGGTGGTCCGAAGGACTAGACCATTATATCTTTATATTTTTGGGGTCACTGAATCCGAATTAGGTGTCGGTTTGACCTCACCAGGTAATGATCAAGGTCATTTCAAGGTTAAATCATCAAAATTAATCGAAAATAGACCACAAACGTGATATCTTTATGTTTTTGGGATCGCTGAATCCAAATGCGAGGTACGATTGACCCCATCAGGTCATGCTTAGGGTCATTTTAAGGTTGGTCATCAAAATTCATTAAAAAATAGACATCAAACGTGGTACCTTTATGTTTTTAGGGCGCTTAATTCGAATCCGGGGTCAATTTGACTACGGATTCGAAAACCCAAAAACCCAACATATCATGATTTTGGTGCATTTACAATAACTTCTGATGCCAAAAACATAAATATACCATGATTGTGGTCCATTTTCGATGAATTTTGATGATTTAACCTTGAAATGACCTTGATCATGACCTGATGAGGTTAAACCGACACCTAATTCGGATTCAGCGACCCCAAAAATCTGAAGATACCATGGTCTAGTCATTCGGACCAGCAACTTTTTTTTGTGGGGCTGTGTAATTATACAAATATTGCTTGACGTGAACCGCTGATATAAGCCAAAGCTAATATAATTGATAAAAAATGTCTTCTATCCCTTATGGTAAATTAGGGCGGCGATAGTGATGTCTTAAAAAGTGATATCAAATGGTATCACTGGGCGTTAATGGGTTAGGAAAGATACAGGGTGTCAAAGTGAAGAAAGTATTGCTTATATGTTTCAATAGTAAGTTCTTAATATTATATCTAATCATTTTTTTAATCCGTCGCAACTTGTTTTTGCTTTCCTGAATGATGTGCATGTATTATCTGAGTAAAACTATGAACTCCTCTATGTTTTTCAAAAAATGAAATGGTGGACGTAAAAGGACAGGACGCAAAAAAGCCAAGAGGCTTCAGTGCATGGATTATTCCGGCCCAATTCTAAGGTCTACTGTTAACCTTTGATTCACGCTTTTAAAAAAGGGTGACATACACTTTCAATCGTAATTCCACTTCTTTCAAACTTTTTATTTTCCGCTTCGGTTGCGTTCCCTTTTGCGAGACTTGTTTGCCCCTTAGGGACGGCACCATCCCTTAAAAAACGTCATTAATCATCAACGCAGAACGCGACTTAGTAGCAATACAAATTGCATGTTTTAGGAACAATGTCGCTTTTCGAAAGGGAGCGTTCGGTTGCTCCTGTTGCTTTTTAGGAACTAGCGATGTTGTCATATTGGGTAGATAGTTAACCCTTAAATGACAACACGGGGTCGCCCGTGACCCCACTGAATAATATTTCTTGCAAAAGTTGTATTATAATATTGCTGCTACAGCAACCTTTGTAGCTTGGCTGTTACTATTACCACAGCAAATTACGTATGCCACAGAAGTTTATTGCCTGAGTTATAAGTGTTTGTTGTTGCTTGCGTAATAAAGAAACACGTCTATCAGAAAATTGAAGTTAAAAGAAACTAAAGGGGATTGAAAGACGACATAAAGAAAGAAATAAAAATATTGACAATTATAATTATGAATTAAGTGATATTGGAAGTGAATTTGAAGAATATGAAGAAAAAGAAGGGAAGGCAGTCGAAATAGTGTATGAACCAACTGAAAATGAATCGTGAGGATGAAGTACCTTTAGCACATCTACATCAAAGTGATTAATGGAAGCAGTGGTTACAGATGGCACTCTTAACCTTTTTTTCTATATACGGGCAAAAAAAAATCTGCATCTTTCAAAACCTCAAGGAACAACAACTGGGTAGGAAGCTTGGAGATTTTATTTTGACGACAACATGCCGCATAAGATTGTTACTCATTTAAACGAAAAACTACGTAGAAATAAAATTCACTTTTCAAAAGCACAGGGATTTACAAGACAGACCGATAATACAAAATTGAAAGACTTAATGCTTTACCGCACACAAATAATGCTTTGAGAAATAATTACGGGAATCTAACAAAGATGTGCAAAAATAAATTTTCTTTTCCTGTAAAAAATCATTGGTTAAATTACAAAACAACTAACAAAAAGAAATAAGACAAGTTTTTTGCTGTTTAACCTTTAAAATACCAGTAATTCTTCATGGGGTCGTATACGACCCCTGTTGCCGCTTATGTATGAAAAAGTTTATGTTGTCGTTTTAGGGTTAAAAGAAAAGCTTTGTTATTATTGAAATTAAGAACAAAAACTGTAATTTTATACCGTGCGACATAGGATGTTGTTACCCCCCACCCAATTTTTTTGTAGTTTTTAAGAAAGACTATAAAAAAATTTACACTATTATTATAGCATAAATTAACATTTTTTGTCATTACCGTGACCTCCAAATTACTTCCGGTTTAATCGAAAGTACCATAAACTTTCATATTTTTAGACAAGTACCTCTTTTTTTATATTTGTATTTTGTATAAAATGTCATTTTCAATAATAAGGTATTTCTTTTCAAAATGGCGACCAGAAAAGATTTTTAAGCATATCAAATGCTGCCATTATCCCTGTTTTGAATATATTTGTTTTTGCTAAGTAGGATATGAAAATAAAAGTCTTACCTATTCACACACTTTCTTTAATAAATTACTTAGATTTTGTAATTTCAATGTTTAATGTTATTAATGAGAAAAAATTCAAAATTTGACAAAAAATTAAAAAAAAACCCTATATTATTTTATTTTTACATTTGCCACTAAAATCTTTTTTCCATGAAGTATCACAACATATTGTTTATTTTCAAAATGGCGGCCTAAGATCATTTATTAAAGAATTCCGCTATTCGGATGTCGTCTGGACATCTTAGTTTTAGGTCGTTTATTGTTAAGAACAGTCGCTTTCCCTCAAGATCAACTGCTTATTCTTCGTCTATAAAAGTATTTTTAAGAGATAATGCAGAGTGTAGAATATCCATGTTTTATAATTTTGTGAAATTTAAAGATAAAAATACGCTCTGGGAATCGAAAGGTACAACAATTATAATACAAATATGGATACGTGGATCGCTGATATTAGCAAAAGCTAATATAATTGATAATTTTTTCTACCACTTATGATAAATTAGGACGGCGATAGTAATGTCTTAAAAAGTGATATCAAATGGTACCACTGGGCGCTAATGGGTTAACAAAGATACAGGGTGTCAAAGTGAAAAAATATTGCTAATATGTTTTATTAGTACGTTCCAATGATCTAAAAATTAAAAGGATTGCTAATAGAAAATGATCCCCATATATTTTCAATAGACCTGCGCAAGAATTTTTTACCCCACACTGGGAGAATTGCTGTACACCTTTGCACATGCGCAGTTGTTATAAAGGTTAGCATTTTTTATTTAAAACCCAATATAGTGTTGGCAACATTGACAAAATTAGCAGTATTTTAATAAATATAGTGGTTGCAACACTGAAAACGTTTACCTATGCGGTGACAGGGTCACACTTATCCTAATTTATTTTATAATTTGGGATTTCCCGATCGTAAAATCCAGGTAAAATTGACGCCGACGGCCGCCAATATCCAATCTCCCATCTACGGTCGACCATTATCAGGTATAAGTATTTGGTATTTGGTGTTTTATTTGTGAGTTGTGAGTAATTCTTGGTGTTTTTTTAACTTTTGTTTAATTTAAGTTTTGCCTAACCAAAACTAAACAATAAGTAAGTAGCAAATTTTCTGTTTTAAGTAATACTCTTTATTGCCATGCAGTCAATTTTAGAGATTAATAAATCCATTATTTTTTTAAATAGTCATGGTTTCGGTTAATTTTTTTTAAACGGGAAAAATTGTATTTAAGGATTATAGAAAAATATACATGGCGTTCCATTTAAAATAACAAACTTGCCCTATATACGAAAATTATCCGTTTTCGTAAGAAATAAATGTCACAACCAAATGGCAAGGTTATAAAAAGAAACATTAAAAAATCTAAGGCTTTCTGAGAACACCGCATTTTGATAATTTTATTTGTTCTAAAATTATTCGCGGTCAAAATGGGTTAAAATATAGTCAGACACCCTGTATTAGCATTTGACTGATGCATTTATAATCACACAAAATAAAATATGGCAGTTTAATCAAAATAATTTGACATATTTTCAAGTTATAACACGTAGCCATAAGCAATTTCGTCGGCAATATCACGATGTGGCGTATCTCAAAAAGTAGGAAAATTGACTGTGCTGATGTAATTGCTTAAAAAAGTTGCTTCTTAATATGACAAATTGGCATATGTTAGATTTTGATATCTTTAAAAGTTATTGAAATATAATACTAAGCCTATTTCATTTTACTAAAAAAGAGTAGTACAAAAATACCTAAAAAGCACCCTTGTGAAATTTAAACATAAAAGATACGCCGCTTCGTGATATTGAAGAAGATTTATACCATATAATATCTTGTAGATTGCTTATTGCTCGTATGTTAAAAAAGGAACATAGGTATCTTTCTGTGGAATGTTTTGAATAAAATTAAATAGTCAAGCGATTCCATTGCGCTTTAAGCCTAGTTTAAGATTATTACATTATCAAGTTTATTTCAAGTTGGCATTTGTAGGTAAATTAAATCAATAATTACTTACTGGGTACATTACCAATTTTAATATTTGTGATTCGCTTTTTTTGTGGTTTCAATTACAAATATGAGGTCAGTTTGGCCCTAACCCCAAAAATAAACAATTTCAATGGCATTAAACGCCAAACTTAACTGAACGACAACTGCTACGCCAACGGGAACGAAATATCAGTTTATGAATTGAGATTTATTCCTCAAACAAGTTACACCAAATCTAATTGCTTTTATAATAAAATACCAACTATTCAGTTTTGTTGTGTCAAGGTAGTGTTAAGAAGGAAGATAATAATACATAAAATAGCGTGCAGGTTTGAGGTTAAGTAAAAGTGGGTACTCATGAATCAAAAAGAAGGTGTTTTAGCAATAAAATGGAATTTAAATTGAGATCAGTGCTTCTAAGCACTCTCGTTTGCTAAATCTTAATAAAATCGGCGATACGACCGAAAAATAAAAAAATATACAACAAAAAATAGTCCCCAATATAAAACCGGTTTACTTTTTAGGGACTGCTATGAAAGACGAATACAGACTTAAAATAAAATATTTAAATATGTATACCCCAAAATTACTTGGTATATTTTCTTTATAAATGAATCATATACAAAATGTTAAACCCGGTCCTATTGTTTGTTTTCGGCTAGTCAGTAAATGTTTATTGCGCATGCCCACAAGTGTACTGCGCAGTGCCCACGTAGGGGTTATTGTGATTTTCGCTGCATTCATCCATATTTATTTTTCAGATCATTGGTACGTTCTCAATACTATAATATTTTTTTTACTAGATAGCGTGTGGAAAGCAGCAGTTTTCCGCACGCAATTTAGTTTGAAAAGTGTCACTTTTCCGCACTAGTGCGGAAAATTAAACCCTTGCAAATTTCCCTTTTAAACAGGTACTTAAAATGTTTCTAATTCGGAAGTTTAACTTAGTATAATTTTATTATTGACATAGTATTCTTTTATTTGTACAAATTAGTTGTAAAATAGGAATAAATTCTTTTGGCAAGATGCCCCCTGAAATGGCTGCCTATTTACGTCTTCCAAACCCAGAACTTTACACGGGACATAGCTTTCACCGTTCCTTAGTTACAATGGTAGCTAATTCTGGTGAAGGCACAACAAATATTAAAAGACTTGGAGGTTGGAAGTCATCATCTGTTGCAGAAGGCTACCTAGAAAGATTTACAAGTTTCAAGACGGACCTTTCAAACAAAATATTATCCCAAAATTTATCTACCTTTGAACACAGCAAAACGTCCATTGTACCGTCTTCTAGTAAGCAACAATGTGTCTCTGTTACCTGTAACGACGACCGGTTCAATTGCACCTCAACGGCAATCTACAACTCCGCAACTTACCCACAACAACTTGCCCCTGCGACTCATTTGCAAAATGCTACCAACTGTTCTTTTACGAATAATGTTGTTAATAATAATAAGCAGTAATGGTAAAAATAAATATTATCAAATGGTTGTTTAGTTTGACTTTTTCCACACACTCGTAGTTTTCTACGAGTGTGTGCGTTTCTAACACTTGACTGCTTGACAGAACTAAGCTACGCGTCGTTCGGTCAACTGCAGTCGCGTGCTGAAAAATGGCACTTTTAGCACTAGTTAGGAAATATACTATTTCTAAACCGTCGTAACTTGTTTTTGCTTTTCAGCATGTTGTATTTTAATTTTCAAATTCTATTTGCCTAGTCAATTAGCATTTGATTCTATTTGCCAAGCAATTTTTAGACAAATGGAAATAGAAACATTTGCATAATCAGATGGTCATGCAAAACTGCCACATTGGGGAGGGTCATGGTTAGTTCTGGTTAGTTAAATCTTTTTCTTTTAATTTTCTAATAAAGCAAATTTAAAAAAAAAAGATTTAACTAACCAAAACAAACTATGACCGCCTCAATGTGACAGCTTTGCATGACCGTCTATAGCGCTTCGAACCAATCAAATGACACGTGCTTTAGCTTTTTACTGTAGTCTGCAAAGCTCGCCTAACATGTTATCAAATATCTCACTGGTCCTTGTTAGACAAATGAATTTACCTAGGCAAATGGCTTTTAAATAAAAACTATTTTCATGAAGTCATTTGCCCAGGCAGAAGCGATTTACCTGCGACGTATATACATACACATTTTATATCTACCCAATGATTACTTTTTGGCTGATCCGGCAACAGTGGCACTACTTTGAACAAAAAGCTTATGAAAGTATTAAGTGAGAATTTTATAGAGTAAAATAATTTAGGTCCTGATTTATGGGGATGATTGATGGGTATATGATGTGTGGAGATATGGGTATATGAACTTAGTTTGAGTAGTTAATAAGTCCAATGACGTCCCATCCGTAAAATGTCGCCTTGTTATTCATTATTTTAATAAAAATAGATTTTCCCTAGATTTTTAATTTTTTTCTCAATAACATGTACTGGGTTTGTGTAAAATTCTATCACAGGCTTATGACATATTAAATTAGGTCGATTTATAGCAACTTAGTTAGGTTTTACCGATTTTTTTATTTCAACGCTCTTCAATTAGGTATGTCTACCGGTAGGGAAATCAAACCGTTGACCATACACAAATCAAGCACTGAATCCCTTCCACCGACTTGCTATGTGTTCCTCTAAATTTACCGCTGCAATAAACCAATGATCTAAAAAATAATTTGGATAACTAATAGAAAATGACTGCCATATATTTTTAATACACCTGCGCACGAATTTTGGACCCCACACTGGGAGAATTGTTGTCCACCTTTGCACATGCGCACTTCTCATAAAATTTAGTAATTTTTTAATTAAAATCCAATAAAGTTTTGGCAACATTAAAAAACTGATTTTTTTATTAAATATAGTGTTTGCAACACGTTTACCTAAACAGCGACAGGGCCACACTCATCATAATTTAATTGATTATTTGGGATTTCCCAATTGTAAAATCCAGGTAAAAATGACGCCTTGGTTTTAACAATATCACGAAGTGGCGTATCTCAAAAAGTAGTAAAATTGACTAGAGCTGATATAATTGCTTAAAAAAGTTGCTCCTTAATATCACTAATTGGCATACGTTTGATTTTGATATCTTTAAAGCTATAGATATATAATACTTGGCTTATTTCATTTTACTAAAAAGAATAGTGCAAAAAAATACCTAAAAAGCACTCTTGTGACACTGACACTTTGTCATATTGAGAACGATTTATACCATTTAATATCTTATAAATCGTTTATTTTGCTCGTCTGTTTAAAAAGAAACATAGTAGGTATTTTTCTGTGGAATGTTTTAAATAAAAATGAATAGTCCAAGCGATTCCATTGCGTTTTAAGCCTAGTTTAAGATTATTACATCCTTAGGTTTATTTCAGTTTGGTATTTGTACGCAAATTAGATCAATAATTACCTACTGGGTTCATTATCAATTTTAATATTTGTCATTCGCGTTTTTTGTGGTTGCGATTACAAATATAAGGTCAGTTTAGCCCTAACCCCAAAAATAAACAGTTTCCAGCATAAAATTTTCTAAGATCACAAACGTTTGCAAACGACTAACGGCAAAAGTGATAACTTGGTCAAGTCAAATAAGGAAACGGCGTTTACAAAAAATGGCATTACACGCCAAGTTTAACTGAACGAAAACTGCTACAGCAGCGGTGAGTGAGATCTATTTCTCAAGCTAGTTACACCAAAACTAATTGCTTTCATGATAAAATACCAACCATTTAGTTTTGTTGTGTCAAGGTAGTGTGAAAAAGGAAGATAATAATGCAAAAATGCCGTGCATCAGGTTTAAGGTTAGGTCAAAGAGACTCCTCATGAATCAAATATGAAGTGTTTCAGCAAAAACGGAACTTAAATTGAGGTCAGTGCTTCTAAGCACTATCCTCTGCTAAATTTCAATAAAATTGGCGATACGACTAGCGATGGCAACGATATGCAACACAAATCAAATATCGATATATCGGAAATTAAATATCTATACCTTTCATCGATATTTAACTTCTCGATTTATCGATATACCAATATGTCAAAAATGTTACAGTAAAGTAAAAGAAATTAAAGTATGAAAGTAATTATTATTATTATGCATTCAGTATTAATTTACCCACTACTTTATGTTTTTTTTTTTTTTAATTTGACATTCCTAGATACGTCCGTAAAATAAAAAATTATTCAAAACAAAAAAAAGTACCCAATATCTATGTAAAACGGTTAACTTTTTAGGGACTGCTATGAAAGACGAATACAAATTTAAAACAAAATATTTAAATATGTATATCCAAGACACAAAATTACTTGGTACATTTTCTTTATAAATGAAACCTATACAAAATGTTAAACCCGGTCCTGATGTTTGTTTTCCGCTAGTCTGTATTTTTTAGTGCGCTTCCCCACAAGGGGACTGCGCAGTGCCCAAGCAGGGGTTATAATGATTTTCGCTGTATTCAGCCATATTATTTTTCAGATCATTGCAATAAACCTGCTGATTTCAGTTCAGGGGCTTCCTCCGGCCCACCGCTTCGACCTTTCGTTGGACGACGATGCGAGAAACACATATCCCATAACGAATATTTACTATGCTTTTAATTTCCTATGGACGGCCAGTTGGTGTAAATCACCAAATACCAGATATTGTAAACACAGCTTCAGCTGGATTTAAGATACAGGGTGTCCAACTATATGTTGACCCATTTTGATCGCGAATAACTTAAAAACAAACAAAGATATCAAGATGCGGTTTTTACAAAAATCCATAGATATTTTAAAAGTTTTTTATCATATGGTTAAGACATTCTGTTTGTCTCCCCCGTGACGCAGTGGACCGAGCTTTGATCTTCGAAGCCTGTGATCGCCGGTTCGATTTCCAGCGGGGGATACATATTTAGGAAGTAGTTATTAAAAAAATAACGACCGTGGTTGCACTACCGCGTTGTCTAAAAAGGCGCTGTAAAATGCATAACTGCTTGTTTCAGTGCTTGGACAACGTTGTTGTTGGCGGAACAGGGGGAACGATGGGTTAAACCCGACACCCACGGTACTTAGGTATTTAGGCATTTGTCTTCGTGGGATGTCAAAAAGATAAAAAAGAAAGATAAAAAAACACAAAAACCAAATTGCCGATTTTCCGATATAGCGCAACTTTGTTATTTCAAATGGACACCATGTATATTACTTTTTCAATCTTAAAATTAGATCTTTGCCCCTTAAAAATGTAACATAGCTCAGGTTATTTCAAAAATTGATGTATTTATTGATCTCAAAAAATAACTACATGGCAAGTAAGAGTATTATTTGACAATGAAAGTTTGCTACATACAAGGAATATATACAGAAAAAAATATGGCATAGAGCTATACGTTATTTACAAAATAACAGTTGCAGTAAAATTACTTTTTATTTTTTTTTTAAATATTGTACAAATAACCTAAAGCTTCGTTACCATATTTTTTCCTGTAACCTTGTATGTAGCAAATTTTTATTGTCAGATAACACGGTGTTTTATTTTAGTAGGGAAACCCCACGATGCTAAATAGAGACTACTCGGGTGTCACAGAGACCTATTGGGTCTCAAACCCATAAGAAACAAAAAATTATACTGCATGAGCAATAGGTTTTGGTATATTGGCGAGTAATGTCAAACACAACAAAAACTAGCACTATTAGTCACACATGTTTACATGCCGGTATTTAGTTAGATTGTCGCTTTTCCTCACATTGTCTATGTGTTATGTTATTAAGCTGAAACGGTATATCTTTTCATCAGTGGGGAAAGCGACTATAGATTTTTAATTATGTCAAAACCATACTGCTGTTACTTCGGCTTGTGAAAATCGATCGGATCATATCGAATTATACAGGGTGATTCAAAAATCGATCACGAAACTTAAGGAGGTGATTCTACTTGACAAAATAAGGGTAGAACTTCATATAATTTTTCATGTTTTCAAAATGTTACAAGCCGTCAAAGTTCAATTTTTATTTCGGTTTTTTCGCCATATTGCATTTATTTTTTAACCAATTCAGTTGATATTTGGCACACAAATCGAGCTTTGCAAATTCTAAAATGTTAAGACAAAAGTACTTTTTTAAATACCGCCAGAGGGCACTTTACCTAAAACTTAAAATTTATTTACATCATAACTTTCTTATTTTGACAGATATCGCAAAGCTGGAGACGCCATTTTATAGACAATCAAAAACTTAAAAATAAAGTACTCTTTATTAAAGTCGATAAACCTCACCGTTTAGGCACCAATAGACATCAAAGTTTTCATCAATTTCAATCAAATTACCTACATACATACAGGGTCTCCAGTAACTCAACCGACAAACTTTACGGGGCGACTCTACAACAGAAAATAAGAAAAACACTTCGTGTAAACAAATGTCCTAAACGTCTTAGTTTTTGAACTACGGTGTGGTAAATATTAAAAAAAAAAAACTTTTTTTTTATTTTTGACGATCCGTAGTTCAAGAACTAAGACGTTTATGACATATGTTTATATAAAGTTTTTTCCTATTTTTGTTGTAGAATCGTTTGGTTAAGTTTGTCGGATGAGTTACTTGACACCCTGTATGTATGTAGGTAATTTAATTGAAATTGATAAAAACTTTGATGTCTATTGGTGCTTAAACGGTGAGGTTAATCGACTTTAATAAAGAGTACCTTATTTTTGATTGTCTATAAAATTGCGTCCGCAGCTTTGCGATATCTGTCAAAATAAAAAGTTATGATGTAAAAAATTTAAGTTTTAGGTAAAAGTGCCCTCTGGCAGAATTTAAAAAAGTACTTTTGTCTTAAAATTTAGAATCTGCAACGCTCGATTTGTGTGCCAAATATCAACTGGATTGGTTAAAAAATAAATGCAATGTGGCGAAAAACCAAAATAAAAATTGAACATCCAATAGAGAAATAATTTTAAAAATTTAAAAACTTTGTTAATTTGACCCCTCCCAGTTTAATGCAATAAAAAAAAAACAGGGCTTACCTTACCAAAACTGCAAAATGTAGCAACAGTGACAATTTATCTACTATTGACGATTTAGTATTTTTAGGTCTATACTAGATGTCCTAAACATCTTAGATATTAAGGAGTTGCAGTAGGTACTTTTTACTAACATAGTATGTCGTATTTCCTTTTCTCTTGATTTTTTTCTTTTACGAAAATATTTTACCTCGTACACATTAAATAAATGGAAGTTGTTTTCTCTTTGTAGTAAAACTAAGGAATTAAGAAATACATGAAAAACAAAATATACATATAAAAATGTGAACCGTGACAGATATATGCCTATAAATCTCCCATTTAATATGCCATAAAATAACAGAATGTTTAACTGCTAGAAGTGATTTGTGGATGATCGACATATCCTGAGATTTAATCACATATTTTATACACATACACAAATTTCATTTTTATATATTTGGACACGTGTTACTTTTATTCTGTATACAATATTTAAAACTTACTGAAATGATTTAAAAATTGAAGTTGAAAACATGAAAGATAATCTGCGAAACTAAAAAAAAAATCAATAATAAACTACTGCTCACAACTGCAACCGAAAATATTTTTTACTAAATTTTAAATCATTATTACTCTTGAAAAAAAAAACAAATGCAGTTTTTAATATTTTATACAAAAACTTTTTAAAAATAGATTGCTTTTCCAATTTGCGTAAAGTTCTTATCAGGGGCGGTCATATCGACTTTCTGATGGGGGGCATGGGCCGAGGAGAAGTGTGTAAGGTGGCAAAAAACAAAAATGTTTAAAGGAAGTTCAAATTTTTTGAAGAGTAAAAAAAAGTTCCTCTAACCTTTTTTTATTGTTTTCACCTTTCATTCTTTTTATAAAATTACACAAAACCTCCTTACCACGTATTTAAAAATGTCCTCACTCTTCAATTCCATCATCAGCCTTACCCCTCGGACCAACCTTGAGGGGGACCCTCAATAAATGCCCATATTTGCCACTAGACATGTATGAAACGCAATAAAATAGAAAGGATGTCGCATCCAAGGGGGGCATGGCACCCATGCCCCCTATGACCGCCCCTGGTTTTTAGACTACGTGGTGTGAAAAAAGTCTTATTAACTTTGTTTTTTTTCGAAAATGTTTTATAAACAGAAATCTTTCTTTCCTCTGAACACTTAAATTACAGATATGTTCTGTAGTTTGGCGGATTCATTTAATAGATGGTATTTATTTGGGTACACGCCAAAATAAAATTAAAAGTACTAAAAACCAAAAAAAATTTAAACAAGTAAAAAGATAATTAAAAATCGACGTTTCGGTGGTAAATCTGCCACCGTTGTCAAGACAAATGTAATAAAATTAATAAAAATAAAAACTTACTATTATTTAGGTTTTAAAATTCAATATTTTTATGTTTTTACTAGGATATTCGGATATTCTGAAAACTTTGACATTAAATGTCAAAACATGTTTGTTTGGTTATAGTGTCATAGTGACATAGATAACTGGTTGCTGGTGTATTGATTGTTTATTTTACAAAAAGGTGAATAGTTAGTTAATTTTTAGTCTTCCTGAAGACACTTCAGTATCAAGCAAAGGCAACCAAGTGTTATTTAAATTAACTGAAATTGATGCTACACAATTATCTTTATTTAATAATATATACGCACTTTCTTTGATTTTGCGTTTTTAGAACAAGTTTCCTTTCCTAAAATGCTCGAAGCATCCCAGTTTATTCTATGATTGTTATCAAATGCGTGTTCGCAGATTTTTGATTTATGAAATTCTGTGTTTTTAATGTATGATCTGTGTTCTTTTATGCGTTTGGCTAATGGTCTACAAGTTTCACCTATATAAAACTTAGTGCATTCGCAAGGTATTTTATAAATGACATTTTTTGTATTTTCATGGCACATTTGCCACCGAAACGTCGATTTTTAATTATCTTTTTACTTGTTTAAGTTTTTTTTTGGTTTTTTAGTACTTTTAATTTTATTTTGGCGTGTACCTAAATAAATACCATCTATTACTTAAATTACAATTAGTGTAATATACTAGGGAAGGTCCGAGAAGCCCGCCCACCTAAGAAAATTTAAATATTGTAAAGTGTTGGTCAAATCTATTGTTTATATACTCTTAATTTTTAGATAAGTGAACGTTTGTGGAAAAAAATTACATTTTTAAGACCCTACCAATGGGAGGGGATGCTCCACAGAACGCCCACAGGTTGGACAACGTCGCCTGGACATTTAGATTCTTCTAAATAATAAAATTATGGGCATAAGACTCGAAGGTAAGAAACCCAACATAAAAAATGTTTTTATCATATTTTTTTATAAAATTACACCGGCACCCAAAAAAAGTTTGTTATGCACCGATCTACGGATATGTTTTCGACCCTCTGAATCCTAATTTTAAGTCAGTTTAGGCCGTACGGGTCCCAATTTCAGCAAATAAAAAACCCAGAAAAAGGTGCAAATTTCCCTATTTCTTACCGTTTTTTCAAATGTATTTAAAATTGGAGGGTGTACGGCCTTAACTGATTTAAAATTTGAATTCAGCGGGTCGAAAAACATGCCTGTAGATAGGTCGCGACCGCTCTACAAAGAACGTTTTTTGTGCATCGGTGCACCATATATAAGAAAAAAGTTTCTGTAAACCGGACGCGACCTATCTAGGGGCATGTTTTTTGACCAGCTGAGTCCGAATTTCAAATTAGTTTGGGCCGTACACCTTTTATTTTAAGTGAATTGCAAAAAACCGTAAGAAATAGCAAAAATTGTCACCCATTCTTTACTTTTTTTGCAAGTTACTCAAAATTGAAAGCCGTACGGCCTAAACTGACTTAAAATTCGGATTCAGAGGGTCGAAAAACATACCCGTAGATAGGTCGCGTCCGGTGCACATCAAACTTTTTTTTGTGTGCCGGTGTTATTAAAGATATATTACAGTGTTGGTATAACTAACAGAATTGTAAAAATTTATTCATGGTTTGGTGCTCCTTGGCCAGAGCAATTTTCTTTAAGCGGTCTTACCCGATAACGCAATTTTTCTTAAAAATTGCAATTTTCGTCAAGTACCTTACAATACATATAATTTTAATAATGAATAATAAAATACAATCAATTACCTAAATTTTGATATATCAATGCTTCAAATTAATGGTACGGAGCCCAAGAGGGGATTTCGGTATTGACTACAGCGCGGCAGATTAATATACCGGAGGATACCTTGTATATATGTATATTTAAAAGTCTATACCCGTTCCTCCCACCGATGTAAAGGTATACATTATATAACTTTTTTTAATATCTAAGCTTTACAACCCAATAGGTCTCTATGACGCTCAAGTAAATCTCCATTGAGCATCGGCGGCTTCCCTACTATAATTGCTGTATTCCTTTTATCCTTCAGAACCGCCTGGAACGACACCATAAGTGTTCCTTTTACAATTTTTTGACATTTTTTCATGTTGTAGAACCGTTCTTGACACTATTGACAGTCCAGAGAACGGTTAAGAACGGTTCTTCAAGGTAAAAAGGAATACACTAAATGCATATATGTATCGTAGTAACGTTTGAATTTTCACAGAAGAAAAATAGATCAACCTGCATCTAAAACGCATTTCGACGACTGAGAAATTAAAAGCGATTTTGCGAAGAGCAAATTATCTAATTTAGCATTTTAGCTTTTATGTTTGTATTGACTAATAGATATCGAACCTTGCGTTGCGTTTATAAATTCTGACAAACGGACGGTGTTGCGCTGGGCGGGGATTCCCGTAACTTCCCCTACTTTAAATAAAAGTAAATTAGACTGCTATTCGGAGAATTTAAAATTTAACACATAGCACCTTACAGAAACATTGCTGTTTCCTTATTATAGTTCCCATACATTTATTACATTACTCACAAATTTACCTCACGCCGTGTCCAAACAGTTCCAATTAACCATATGCACACAATCCATACACAACGAACATCATCCCCGAAAAAATATAACTCTATCCTCTCGATTCCTCTTATCCTTTAGTTTGACAACAGTGAAATAATCAACTTAAAACTACATTATGTCGCTAAACAGCGTTAAACTTGTGTCCTCGTCCGGTGTCGCTAATAGGGCCCCTGGGGGCGCAGCAGGGGCTCTCGAGACACCCCCTTTATACCAACTGTTACTTACTGTTGTCGCGCCGTGTCTCTTGAGAGAGAAACAATATATTATTGCACTGTAAACATGTTAGGGTAGCGATTGCTGAGTAATAAAAATGGAATAAATCTTTGAGACGTGTAATATTTTCGGTATATTAGACCAGGGTAGATAATTTTGGAAATGAAAAAAATATATAGTAGGATAAAAGTCATTGTAAAAGGTAAAAAATGTAACAAAAATAAAAGGAAAAATAATTTCAGGTGATATGAGATCGGGGGAGTTAAAAGGGAAAAATGGTTTTTATCGATTTCCGGCAAAACCACAAGTTCTACGAAAAAAATTAAATATAAATGTTGTAGGAAGTAAAAAGATCTACAACTTTTGTATTTACATATTTTTTACATAACCTCAAAATTTATGTGAAAGTTTTAAATAACAAAGTTTTTGGTTTTTTATTTTTATCTTAAAAAAAAAAGAAAAAGATACAAAATTTGGTGAGAACTTACCTTGGTCTGTTTCAAACACACTGTAATTTCTTGAAATTAAAATATGTTTTTTTCCAGCTTATACTGACATCGAAAAAGCACCCTTATTTTCAATCGAAAAGTCACGTGTCAAAATATCGGCGTTTTTCAAATAAGTCGGTAGGTCTTTTGCCCGTTAAAATCTATACTTTTCGATGGTTTAAAAAAATATATACATTATCAAGGTAAATTTTCTCAGAAAATGAATTTTCATAGGACTAGTTATTTTGCCGGAAATCGTCAAAAATCGTTTTTACCCTTTAAACTCACCCTCTTTCACTTCTCGACCTCAGATCGCCTGTGAAATATTTTTTCTTTCATTTTTGTTACTTTCTCATCATTTTTTAATGGGTTTCATACTTCTAATTTTTTGGTTTAAAAACTATCGACCCTGGTCTAAAAATGATTTAAAAAAGCGCATCCAAGATCATTGCATTTTCTGAGAACATTTAGCATTGTAATGTATAGTTTTTTATACCATTAAAAAGTAGGAAAACGCCGATATTTTGATACGTGAATTTAAATATCTAAATAGGGGTACCTTTTCGATATTTAGCCAAAATAATGTAAAAAAATAATATTTTAAACTAAAAAATTATAGTGTATTTGGAACATGCAACGATACGTTTTTACCAAATTTTGTAACAAGAATTTATTTTTTGTAAGAGATAAAAGTAAAAACAAAAAACTTGGATGTTTAACTTTTTTCATGTTGCTGTTTTGCCAGAAATTAAAAACAACCGCATTTTTCACTTTAACCCCCCTTTCCCTCTTACCGGCCATAAATCACCTGGAATTTATGTTTTCCTTAATTTTTGTTATATTCTCTAACTTTTTCAATGGATTTCATTCTACTTTATTTTTTTTACTTTTTACGTTTTTTTCAGCACTAGTCTATAAGGGTTGTTTAAGATTTTTTTTCGGCTTTTTAAAATTTTGTGTCTGTAATTTGTTTATTCTAATAAAGAAAGTCTTTAAAATGTGATTAGTGAAGGAATACCGAAATGGTACAATAAACATGCTGTTTCAATAATTTTTGTGCACAATACGGGTTTTCAAATTAATATTGTAGCGATACAAGGATCCATCCTATTAATTTATTTTTATTTATTTATTTATTTATTACCAGTGCTTAAAAAGATAAACCCCAAAATAGTACAACATGCAATTAACAATTACTATGAAGGGACTAAAAAGTTAAGTTGTTAATTGCTTAATCAGAAAAAATATTTAAACTTTATAAAAACACCCCAAAAAATTTTGGGGTGTTTATAATATTTATTTAATTATTATTTTAACATTGTAGGAGATACATAAACACAAACTAATGTTTTTATTTTTTAAACCTTTAACGAAACATAAACAATTGTTTTACAACATATTCTAATAATTTCTGATTTCATGGCAACTGCGATGAATTGCGATGTACGCCATTCAGTATCAAAAGATCATTTACCTACACAACAAATGTTAATTTTTAAAAGAATATTGTAGCGATACAAGGATCCATCCTATTAATTTATTTTTATTTATTTATTTATTTATTACCAGTGCTTAAAAAGTTAAACCCCAAAATAGTACAACATGCAATTAACAATTACTATGGAGGGACTAAAAAGTTAAGTTGTTAATTGCTTAATCAGAAAAAATATTTAAACTTTATAAAAAGTCAGTGGCGTACTTTTTTCACAATAACATTGACTGTAGCGCCCACTGAGACGCCACTGGATCCAATAATACTAATCTAATTAAACCTTTACAAGTGCCTTGTTAAATTATATAAGTGTTCCAAATTCTGTTCAAATAGATTAAAGGGTTCCTAAGATAAATAATAGATAACGACTTTTTTGACAACTTTAACGCCCCGTATCTCAGAATGGGAGGAGTTCCTAACATAATATATTTATAGGAACTTTTTTGATACAACAGATATGAGAAAGTACTCCTTCAAGTTTTACCCCATGTTTAATAAACACCTTCTATACTTGTATTTTACATTTAAATATGTTTCCACCTTTTATATTTTTTTCCTTCCAAAGTTGTTTCATTAACCGCCGGGGCTCTGCTTGCTCATATTTCGAATTTTCAAAATCCCCGCAGGACCCTTTTTCCATAACTTGTCGATAATACTAATACAGGAGCTTTGAGGAAGAGAAATTGTTTTTGATTGAGTTTTCCTTTTCGCTTTAAGTTTACGCAGCGGTTGGCTTTTCCGGCTCGAAAGTTTAATGTTTCTTTGCGAGGTTACTTCATTAACAATATTCGAAGGAACTTCGGATATGTAGCATCCACGTGCTGCTTTGAAACTTCTTGTTCCTTTCAAGTTGTATAATTGGAAAATTTGAATATCCTATTGCCTTATTTTCATTTTGTAAACATTTGCAAGTTTATAAAGTAATAGTCTCTGGGCCAGTAATGGACTTTATGATAATAACACTTTTAATACCTTTTTTAAGGGGGTTCATTTTGACGAGTCTACCACGAATATTTATACCGCCGTATGTAGAAACCGCGCTTTAGCTCAGCCTGTCAATGTCAAATGTTTCGGGTGTCGGACCGGGCAAACTCGTTACTTTTTTTTTTGTTGGACAAGTTTACCACAATGACTAAGGGTACATCGTAAAAATCGAATCCGATTGGACGGATCGCATTGACCTAATACTGTGCCCTTCGTCCTAGAATTTATCGGATGCAGATAATCCGGTTCTAAATTCTTTTAAATTTGATAAAGAAAAATATATATAATGACAAAGAGAGCAAACAAATAAAAATAAACTTGTAACATTACTTTTGTGGTTTTTTTTTTAATATTATTTAACTTCAGAAAATAAGACAAAATAATAACGCAAACCACCAATGAAACACTATCACAACATTTTAGCAAATATTTAGGTTTATTTAATTTCCTTCTATTTTGTTTTTACACTTATCAGCTGTTTTAATTAACTGTCATTTTCCAAAACCGTGAATATCGTACAAATATAACCTCCGATCGGACTGAACTCAATTCAAATCGCTTGAAAAACAGGATTGACTTATGGCATTCAATCCAATCCTTTACTCAATCTGAAACGTGTATATCGGAATTTTTGTCGGATTTAGTTTTATCCGGTCGGTTAGATCGGATTCAGTATAACGATGTACTTTTAGTCAATGTTGTACATGCAATTTTTAAACATTGTGCCGAAAATCATAACCAGAATTAACCAGCATTACTCTGTTTTTGCATGTTAAGGTGATTCAGCAAGGACAACAGAAGGTAGACCATTGCTTAAGCCCATTTTCTTTAAATTCGTGGATTGCAAAGTTGCTGAGGAGCGCTTTGGATCATAGGAAGACAGAAAAAATGGCTTGATGAGTCGCTCGCGGCGTGTTATTCAGTTTGAAACTGTCACTTTTCTGACTCTTACTTTCGGCCCCCGCGAGAAAGTTACCTTTCCTTGTTTCTATTAGTATTTAAGGTTTTGCTAGATTTTTCCTCCAATCAAGAAGCAACGGTTGGGAGGCTGCCCCCCGGGTATTGCCAGGCCCTTCCCAAAAAAAAATGTACCGGTACTGGTATACCGGGTAACACCGAGATCACTTTCCAGCTGCCATTTTTTTATTTCTTTACCGGTACTGACGAAACTTGATAGGGTTGTTAGACTAACGAAAACTCATTTTGGGGTGTTTATAATATTTATTTAATTATTATTTTAACATTGTAGGAGATACATAAACACAAACTAATGTTTTTATTTTTAAACCTTTAACGAAACATAAACAATTGTTTTACAACATATTCTAATAATTTCTGTTTTCATGGCAACTGCGATGAATTGCGATGTACGCCATTCAGTATCAAAAAGATCATTTACCTACACAACAAATGTTAATTTAAAAAAAATGAAGTCAAGTGTCGTAGTGTTTTACATCGTTGGATGTGCTTTAAAAATACTGCATTTAGAAATATTATGAAAGTGATATAGATTTTAGTTTTTGAGCAAGGGTAAAATAAAACTAAAAAAAATTGAATCTAGTAAAATAGTTTAAAAAGATAAAATCGATCTCGTGTATGAGGAGTAATTTTAGAATGATCATGGCACACTATATATAAAAAAAAATTAATTTAAAAATAAAATTGACCAAAATTTGTTTTAAAAATATGGTACTCGAGAAATGACCAGGAGAATCCGAAAAATAAAAAATATACAGGGTTTCCCATTTAAAAATCAAAAGTTTTAGTCACTTTCGGTAAAACTGGAAGTCGTAAAAGCCTATCATAAACACCCAAAAATAACTTTTCGTTAGTCTTACAACCCTACCAAGTTTCGTTAGTATCGATAAAGAAATAAAAAATTGGCATGGTATATGTACATATAACGTTAAAGCAGCGTCCGGACCCCTCCCAAAATGTTGCCAGGCCCCCCTAGGCCCCCTCCAGGTTTAGTGGCTAGTTACGCCAATGCCAATAATTCGGGCATATACGCTAGGAAACAAAATTCACAAGATTTCGATTAATTTGCTGTAACAGATACAAAACAGATAAAGAGATAAACAGATATCCCCAAGCAGCAAGCTGTCGTCATTATGACGTCATTTTTAAGTCTTTTAGTTTATAGGACGTCATCAGACCCAAATAATGACGTGTTTTTGAAGTCGTTGAAGTGACGTAAGTGACGTCTTTTCGACGTCATTTTTTCGTCATACTAGCTCATATAAATCTAAGGACGTCATGTTTAGAAAACCCGCCAGAAAAATTTTGTGACATTATATGATTCATGTCAAAGTCCAACCGAAATATCATATGACAGAAAAATAAGACTAATAAATTTACAAAATTGAAATAGGAAAAAACTCTACCGATAGATGGCGTAATGGATAATATACTAGTACGTTTATTCAAGATCTTCGCTTTTTATCACCTACACCGTACCGATGAGACCAAAATAGTTCGAGACCGGTCTGCCGTTTTTAATATCAATTAACTTTGAAAAAATATCTTCGGCTAGTGAAAAAATCTGCATCTCCAGGTTGGATAGTGTCCCGAGAGATGCGACCTTGCAGTGCAAGGAAAATGCAAGCAGTAAGGAGTTATTTCCTATTCCTAATAATTTTCAAATAAAATATCTTATCATTTTAGCCTTTAAAAAAGTTTTTCGTCATCTTAGAAGACGTCATTAACCGGACGTCTTTTCTCTGTGACTTAGGGAGGTCAACTTAACGTCATTTTGTCGTCATCTTATGAGGTCTTTGCTGACCAAATGTGACCAAAAATGACTAAAAAGAGACGTCAATAAGACGTCAGCTTGCTGCTTGGGTCAAGAACCAAATGCAAAATTACCCAAAATTTTTCATTACCAAGAAACAAAAACTATTTCTGTCCTAACACGTTATTCTACTTTACCCTGCATACATTTTTTGTTCAAAATTCCATGGCAAATACCAATCGAAGTTTTGAACGCGCTTAAAAGAGCAACTGTAAGAAAACAGATTCTAATTTTAGGAAGATAGACGGGCCAATTTAGGCGTTATTTTTTCCGCAACGTGCCGTGAAATTAGTATTACGCACACACGAGAAATTTCCAGCAAAGTCACGCTGATGATGATTAGATAGTTTTTGCGCCCTGAGCTTTACGGTGATATTTTCTAAGAACTTAACGTGTTTAAGCTATAGATAACCCACATTTAGATACACAGTGGCTAGTATAGCATTTTTTGGGATCTTAACGACCTCGCGCAGTCAACAAATTAGAACGTTTACGTCCAAGCAGCAAGCTGACGTCATTATGACGTCATTTTTAAGTCATTTATGGTAATTTTTGGTCATAGGACGTTATCAGACCAAAATTATGACGTCATTTTAACGTCATTTTAATGACGTGTTTTTGACGTCGTTGCGGTGGCGTCTTTTCGACGTCATTTTATCGTCATACTAGCTCATAAAAATCTAATGACGTCATGTTTAGAAAACCCGTCAGAAAAATGTTGTGACATTATATGATTCGTGTCAAAATCCAACCGAAATATCATATGACAGAAAAATAGGACTAATAATTTTACAAAATTGAAATAGGTAAAAACTCTACCGATAGATGGCGCAACGGACAATAAACTACCACGCTTATTCAACATCTTCGCTTTTTATTGCCTACACCGTACCGATGAGACCAAACTATTTCGAGACCGGTCTGCGGTTGGTGATCTCAGTTAGCTTTAAAGAAAATATCTTCGACTTGTGTAAAAATCTGCTTCTCCAGGTTGGACAGTGTCCCCAGAGATGCGACCTTGCAGTGCAAGAAAATTGCAAGCAGTAAGGAGTTTTTTCCTATTTCAATTTTCAAATAAAATTTTGTATCATTTTAGCTTTTAAAAAAGAGTATATGCGTCAATTTTTCGTCATCTTAAAGACGTCACTATGACGTCTTTTGTCTGTGACTGTCTTTGCTGACCAAATGTGACTAAAAATGACTAAAAAGAGACGTTAATAAGACGTTAGCTTGGGCGAGTATGCGTATTTAACCCTTTAGTAGGCGCGCAAGGGTCAAATTGACCCCCAGCGTTGTTATTTTGGTAGTAACTTTGAGATTTTTTACAATTAGAAAAAATATATCTAGGAACCTTCCTAAAACCTTGTTAGGTATAAGGTTATAACAAAAAAACACAAAAAACAACACCATTCATTAAAAAAATACGTTTTTACCCGTGGAGGTTAATTTGATACCCACGCGCTGACCAAAAAACAATAGGACATCAAACTTTTGTGTGAAATAGAAAAAGTCATAATATGCAAATATCATATATGAAAACAATTTGTGAGCAGTACCTAGCTTTAAGACAACAAGAAGGAACAGATTCCGAATAAACTTCCACTACATTTGGTATTCTAAATAATTTAAGTATTTTTCTCAAAGAGAATTTCATTATTTAGTTTCATTTTATGTTTTCTAGGCAAAATTTAAACACTCTGTTAGAAATAAAATGTAATAAAAAGATTATATATATATATTTTTTTATTTTAGTAATAAGGGTCTAGCTAGGATAACCATTTTTGGACTCTAAAATGTATTTAAATTAATTTATGGTAACTTAGGCAAAGTGTGAAATGTACTTATAAATAATATAATCAAGTTTTTGCGTTTCTCGCATTGCCTTCCCATAACCAGCTTAAAAAATAATAATGACAGTGACTTCATGTAAAATTACGTTTAAATGTTTGAATACCAGTATTCTTTTTTCCCTTGGCAATCTTTTCATTTAATTATTTATACAATGAAATAAAATGCTCCTAACTTAAAATATTTTTTCGAGAGTTTCTAGAATGTGGAACCTGCTGCCCGCAGAGGTCTTTCCTTCCCCCAAATCTTCAAGTATTTAAGTCCCGTATCACCCACGGTACGTTAGTATTTAGGCTTTAAGTCTTTGTGGTTTGTCCAAAGATAAAAAATACACTATTGAGAAAGGAATAAACAATTTAAAAGCTCAGAGTCTTTTCAAATGGACTACAAAGGGATGCATAGAAGTAAAACTTTATGTTGCTATACTGGTGGGCGCTTGGTGGAGAAAAAAGGAAGCTTTCTTCTAATAAAGAGTGAAGTCATTATTAAGGCGAACGACTCTTATTTGAATGAACCAAACACACAAGATATATTTTTGGAAAACGAAAGCCGTACTTTTTCATTGCTGCTAATAAACGCTTATACGCCAAAACTCTCTATTATTGTTTATAGACTGGCTGCTGCTGTTTGGTTCGGTATTTTAGGTTGGTGGCTTTGAAGCTTCTTTTGAAATGTATTTTTTTGGCAGCTGCCTGTCGCCTGCTCTTAAAATTATATTTTTCTGTTGGTAGAAGAAAAAATTTGTGTTAATATAGATAATGCCTTTGTCATAGTCCTATACATTTTTGCTAGTTTCGATAAAAATTATTGACTAAGAAATGAATTTTAGCAACAAGCAGGAATTTAAATTATATATATAAACAAAGCGATCCGGAAAGATCCTTTCCAGAGTGATTCAAAAAAACTTACTCCATAGGTTAATTCGGGAGTGGAATTACTTCTTATAGAACTAATTTGAATGGTCTTTTCGTTGGGTATACCCAAAAAATCAGAGCTAAGTTTTTATTTCAAAATTTTTGAGAATAATAAGAGTCATTTTTAGTCACAATAAAGCTGTAAAACAGGCAATCGTCAAAAGCCCTCAATAACAACACCGATTTTAATTTTTTTTTATTATTTTTATTTTTAATATTATTTAAAATCAGAAACCTCTTAGATAGGTTAAATAATTATGTGTATTTTTAAACAATATAAATGTTATTTATACAGGGTGTCCACCAACTTTTCAGACAAACTTTAAGGGATGGTTCTCCAACGAAAAATAGAAAAAAACTTTATATAAACATATATTATGTCCTAAACATTCTACTGTTGGAACTACAGGTTGTTAAATTGTAGGAAAAACAATAGTTTTTTACCAATACGGATATTTTTGGGTACTTTTTAAACGTCTTCTATGTATTAGAGAACATTTTTTAACGTACCAGTAAAAATATTTTTTATCAGTGTCGTCCTTGAGGGATTTATGAGAAATAGTTTTTAGGAAAAAATGGTACGCCACTGCATTTTCCTTAAAGAAAATATTTCGGATTCCCGTTAAGTTTTCAACATCTTTGAATTTTCGACTTTTTTATTCGATCTATAGTTTTCGCGTAAGGAAATAAAAATCATTTCTCGTAATGCTTAAAGCGCTATTTATTTAGTATAATATTGGTAGTCAAGTTAAGATTACTTATAGTAGTGGAGCCCAAGATGCTAAATTTGCAGTTACTCGAGCGTCATAGAGACCTATTGGGTTGCAAGCTTAGATGATACGAAGAAAAAATGTTATATAATGTATACCTTTACATCGGGTCGTTAAGCGGCTATAAACTTTTAAGTATGTCAAAAAAATATTTTTATTATTTTGGCTTGTGGAAATCGTTTAAATCGTATTGAATTATATATTTTTCGTCATCCTTAAATTATTTTCTTCAAAATATAAAAAAATAAACACGCTCGAGCATGTCCAAATGACGTTTTTATTTTACAACTTTGTAGCCCTCCGGTTTTTTACGTCACTCTCAAATTGTCAGATTAGTGGAATATACACTCTTTAGCATGTAAATAACTTACCCTATCTTAATCTGACGCGCACGACAATTTATGTGGGATATATTTTTGTTTTTTACGATCGCCCCTGTATACGGGGTTCATATTTGGTGGAGGTATTTAACCGGGTACACGGTATTCTCCGGTATATTTTTCTGACGCGCTTTAGTAACTGCAGAAATCCCTCTTAGGCTTTTCTACCATTAGTCTGCTTTACCAATCATTACATAAATTAAAAATTGAAACATTAATGTATTGACCAATATTTGCGTAGAAAATTAATTTTGATTTAAATAATAGGTAAAAAAGGTTATATAAAGTATCTACTGCGTAACGTTAGATATTAGCGGCCCATGCCATGCCAAAAATGTTTTTTTTTCTTTGTGACATCAGGATTGGCAGAATACTACACAGAGGCTTTGCCATTACCATCTGTGAGGTGACGAGCTATTAAAAATTCGTGGAGGGAACCCAGATTCGAACCCGGATCGCTGTGGTGAGAGGCTGGTACGTTAGCCCCTACACCATGCTCGCCACACGCTTTAATATACGCGAAAACCTTACATCGAATACAAAAAAAGAGATTAAAATTGTTTAAAACTAAACAAAAATGTATTACAGTATTTTGTATTTTAGGGAGACGCAGCGGCGTATACCTCACGAAAAATAATGGTGAGTTTTTTGTCAAAAAATTTCTTTTGAGGTCCAGGAGACTTCTCTTATTTTTTTTAATATTCGAACTAATATATAAGGTATTATAAAAAAATGGTTTTTTTTGTTTTTTAATTTACTACCGTAGTTCCGAAAGTAGGACTTTTAGGACATATGTTCATATAAAGCTTTTTTTTGATGAAGAATCACCCTTTGAAGGTTATTGAAAAATTTTTGCATACCCTGTAAAAATACCATGCAATACAGGGTGTTTCCTAATTGCGGTAAGAAAATTAAGGGGCGTACTCCTGGGCCATAAGTTTGCCAGAAAAGTCAGTGACCTACATTTTATTATCCATAATATTAACTAAGATGCGTCTCATGCCGTCATCACCGGCCTCCCTAATTAAAATTAGTTAAGGGTTAAATAAGCTTCCTATTTCAGCAAATACAACAGCCAAATTTTATTAAAATCGGATTAGGCATATTTTAGATACTATGTAAAAAACAATTTTTGTTAATTGTTTAACACCTTGTATTATAGAAACAAGGCTTTTTCGGTCCTATGCTTATATGAACTTTTTTCATAAAATTGGCTCACAAACACGCTCTTAAATTTTCTTACCGCAATTGGTAAACACCATCTATATTGTTTAAAAAATACAAATAATTATTTTCCACTCTAAAGGGTTTCTGTTTTTAAAGAATATAATAAAACAAAAAGGTAAAAAAATATATCAAAATCGGAGCTCTTATTGAGGACTTTTATTCATCGAAAAGTCTTTATCGATTATTTGTCTTTTGCATCACAAAAACAAATGCTTCTTGAGCGACTTTTGTTTTAATTTCACACACTTCTGGTAGTCTTATATATAAATAAAGAGCAAGTTTAATCATCTGTTTACCGAATAAGTGTAATATATAAATAAAGGTATCTCGACTGGATTGCCTAGAAAATTTCGGTGGTTAATTAAAAAGTAATAATTATAAAACATTTTCAAGTCACCTAGTCTAATTTCAATTTATATTTTACTTGAATTTAAAATTTTAAAAATTTAACCACTGCTTGAGTTATAAAACTGAAAAAAAATAGTGATATAATAAAACTTTCTTTTTACTTTTGATATCAAAAAAGTATCGGATCCTTAAGTCACTAAGCTAATAGGTAGGTACTAATATAACACTTTTTGTTTCTTTAGTTTTATAAATCAAGTAGTGATAAATTTAAAACTTACTTACTTAAATTATTTCAATTTTTTGTTTTATTCTGCATTATTTAAAAATACATATTTTATTAACTTACATTAGCATGACTATAAAAATATGAGTTCAAATTATTAAAGATGCTTTTAAATTAAGTTTTTTAATTAAATAAAAAAGTTACCAAATATGGAATACCATTTTGTTTTTTACACATAATTTGCGTAAACTCTATAAAAAGACATTTTTGGAGTTAACTACTAACAATCATAATATATATTTATCCTTTATTTTGTAAAAGTGTTAAGATACATTGATAAATTTTAATTAAAAATTTTGGAAACTTTGGTACCTATAACATAGAAAGCAACAAAAATAATTTTAAAAAATCACAGATCCTGGCGGTCCAGTGCAATTATTGTGCCCAGAGCTCAAACCAATGCTGTGGGTGTCTTAACCCAAGCAGCAAGGTGACGTCTTATTGACGTTTTTTAATGGTCATTTCTGGTCACATTTGGTCAGCAGAAACGTCATAAGATGACGACAAAATGACGTTAAATTGACCTCCCTAAGTCACAGACAAAAGACGTCCCGTTAATGACGTCTTTAAGATGACGAAAAATTAACGCATAGACTTTTTTTAAAAAGCTAAAATGATATGATATTTTAATTAAAAATTAAAATAGGAAAAACTTCTTACTGCTTGCAATTTCCTTGCAAGCCAGTAATGCAAGGTCGCATCTTTCGGGACACTGTCCAACCTGGAGATGCAGATTTTAACACTAGCCGAAAGTATATCTTTCAAAGCTAATTGAAATCACCAACCGCAGACCGGTCTCGAACTATTTTGGTCTGGTACGGTGTAGGCGATAAAAAGCGAAGATATTGAATAAACATAGTAGTTTATTGTCCATTACGCCATCTATCGGTAGAGTTTTTTCCTATTTCAATTTTATAAAATTATTAGTCTTATTTTTCTGTCATATGATATTTGGGTTGGGTTTTGACACGAATCATATAATGTCACAAAATTTTTCTGGCGGGTTTTCTAAACATGACGTCATTAGATTTTTATGAGCTAGTATGACGAAAAATAACGTCGAAAAGACGTCAAAAACACGTCAATTAAATGACGTTAAAATGACGTCATAATTTTGGACTGATGACGTCCTATTAGCAAAAATGACCAAAAATTACTTAAAAATGACGTCATAATGACGTCAGCTTGCTGCTTGGGAAGCGAGGTAAGAGGAAGTTTACACAGGACTTAACTACGAGGAGGAAAGGAAAAACCTCCGGAGGGAGCAGGTTCCACCATCTAGAAACAATAGGGATAAAAGAACGAACAAAGTGGGCAGTTCGAAGCCTGTCCAGTTCGACTGTATAGGGATGCATAAGTGTGGCATCACGATTTTCTTTCTTGGGAACTGCCGTATGTGGAGGAACTACACTAGACAATTCCTCAGAGCAGAAGCTATAGAAATACCTATAAAAATGCCATAAATTCCCTACAGGCCGACGATGAGAAAGAGAAAGAAAGTAAGAGAAGAATCATTTATGAGGCGAACAGCCATTCTTTGACTTAATTACTTTCTTATATTTTTTTCTTCTCTATAAGAAGCTCTTTAAATGACTAAGAAACCCAATTATGGAATACTTCATAATTGATTACTATGATCTGTCCAATATCTGGATTTTCCGACGACTTTAAACTAATTTTTATAATTTTTTATTTAAGAAAGTAATACACTCAAATACCGTTAAAACTTACAACAGAACATTATTTGAACTATCTCTAAAAATTACAAAAACAGTATTTCGTGCACTTTTTGTACAAAAAATACGTATTTTTAAAATACCTTAAAAAGTTATGAGAAAGCGGTAAAACAAAACGTTGCTACAGCGACGAAAGGGTTTGCACTACTGGCATGTTACCACTTCTACTCGCGAATAGACATATAAAAAAGAGAGAAACCCCTCTAATTGCGTGTGTGAGTTTCTGTTTAAGAGAAATGCCACTATTTCATATTAGGAATACTATTTCATATTTGGTCACTTTCCTCTAAAGCCTTGATCAATTTCATCACAACATCTTCAGAGACCTCGTATATTTTTGAGCACACATTCATATTTAACATCCTCCTTCACCTTTTGACTTCAGACCCCGGTACGCACATTACTCTTTTCTTTACACTTGTTATTTGTTACGCTCATTGTTCGGGCACTTCGGTAACGATCCCCAGGTATACCTGCTCGTACCATGGGGTGCATTAAATATGGAATAACACAGCTTTTGTCGGCTCGGACTGCTCTTAGTTCGCACCCCCGTCGGGATGCTGATAGATTGATTTGTTTTTTTATTTTATTTTATTGGTTGTACCGTATTAACGTATAGTAAATGTAATGTTTAAGTTCTGGACCATGGTTAATTGGTAAAAGTGTACAATATGTATCTTTATTAAATAAATTTGTACCAATATTTTATTAAAAGAAGAAAAATTAAATATATAATTTGCGCCTTTAGGTTTTCAACTACCATAACCAGTTATGTAAAGGATAATATACCGAGGTAATGTTACCAGTAATAATGGTAATATTTCGTATAATTTCCACAAGATCGGTTATATTGGGAAACTTTTGTTTTTCGTTCTACTCTAACCAAAGTCACTTTTCGTGTTAACCGTATACATTGGTGTCGTTTAAACCGCATTTAAAATAGCAATATGGGAGTTAGATAGAGATAGGTATTTAAAAGCGCCGACAATTTAACTAAAGGTGAAAATTTTATTGCAACGAAATTTATCTATAAAGGTCGGGCCATACATAACCGCAACGAGCCCGTGGCCGTGCATTTCCCTGGTGAAATGAAGGGGAATGCAGTGCAAAAATGTTGTATTTAATCAAATTGCAGTAATAAAAGTCAATTATACCAAGCTTTAAATTACACCCGATCATAAGTTAGATCTTTACAAATAAGAAAATCAAGTTTTAAGGTTTGGCCACATATACCCACACCGAGTCCTGCACCGTAGCACAACCGTGTCTCGTAAGCCTAATATCACAGCTCCGTGCCCGACCCCATATCCCTCACCACATTTTAACAAGTAAACAAACATTATTTAATTTGATTTTTGAAATATTAATTTAAAAACTAATAAAACAAAAAAATATTAATGCATTTTTAATGGTAGGTTTACATCTGACATTTATTGCATGATATTTATGTCATACAGAAATTAAGCTTAATGTAAACAATAAAAAATTTCTATCGGGCATCAATTTTTGCCACAACCACTTGACGATGTCTGAATACATATTACGTATGAAAGCCAAAAACCAAAGATAGAATGGAATAGAATAAATTTTTGACCGTTTACATTAGCCAAAATTTCTGTCTGACCAAAATTATCATGCAATAAATGTCAGATGTAAACCTACCATAAGTTTTACTCACGTATTATTCACAAGATGTAACAATACAATTATTAATTTTACACTTTTTAATACGTTTTAAATCATTTTTTGTATCTCTTTCACTAACCTTTAACCACTGACTTAATTTTTATACGTAATAAACTGAAATAAAAGGTGACGCCCGTAAACTCAAAGCCTTATTCGGGAAACATCGGTGCTATCCGATCCACATATGATTTTATTTGCTGGGCATGTTTCAGACTGTACGAGTCACGGTTGTGCTACAATGCGTGTCTTGTGGGACATCGGTGCCGGTGTGGCCAGACTATTAGCTATTCTACACTTAAAGTTTTGAAAAAGGGAACAGAGATAAGCAGGATTTTTTTTTAAATAAACTGATATACATACATAAAACAATAGCTTGACAAAAATGCTTTGTATATTTTTGGGGGCATAAAAAGTGCTTTTAAATTTTTCCGAATTAATTCGCCCCACTTTCCTCTATCACCGTGAAATCGGGCTCGGTGCGGTTATGTGTGGCCCGACCTTAAAACAGCAGAGCGTCATCCAAAGTATTCTTTACAAGTAGATCTTATTATGGGAGCACTCACACAGTACAGAATTAGAGGTGGTAATATTTTTGCTAAAGAATTCGTCATTTCTAGTAAAACATTTTTTTGCCCAGTTTTAAAATAAGTAGATTGGCTATAGACATTTTAAATTTACCATCGTCACAGTCTCAACCGAAAGAATTTTCAGTAATGGATGGATTTATTCATCGGCCAAGAAGAAACGGATTTACCGTGGAAAAGGCCGGAAAACTAAGTTATGTGACCCATAATTTAAATTTTACTAAATGAAGATCATCCAAGAATAGTAGAAGCTTCTGAGAAAAAAAAGAAGATATATCGATTTTAAAGTTATATACTTGACTTAATTTACGGAGAAAAATCAGATGACAAGGTTGAGGATGCTGATGAGGATAATTTACGAATAAACCCTCTATTTCGTAATCAATTCTGACTCTGACAATTTAAAAAAATCATTCTTGTTTCTCGTACCGTTTTACAGTTTTAAAATATAAAACTTGTATTACTTAAAAAGTTGTTGTTTTTTACCAATGTTACCGTAATATAACGTAATATTACGAGCAATAACACCGATTTTCAAAATACTGGTTATTTTTTACATCCTTAACCATGACTAATATTTGATCGTTAATATACTGTTTTGTCTAATTTATGGTACCTTTTTATAAAGGAAAATCCAAAAGACTGTAAAAATACGCTTTTACAGCTATTACTTGCTTTTCGTTCAATAAAAATCGTTTTCCACTTTTTCACTCCACTAAGATGTGAAAATAGCCAGAAATCACAGGGAGTTAAATCTGGCAAAGAGGATGCGTGCTACAAAATGAGTAGATGCTTTTTTGGTGACAAAATGATATCTGTAAATAGGTATTCTTCTTTATTGTTTTTACATCTGGGTTACAATAGGAATTTGAGTTAATGGTTTTAATATGGCAATTAATTTTTTTTGCTTTCCAAAATACACAAGTAAACATTTTAGACACTTGTTTTCTTCCAAGGTTGTACTTAGGATTGCATTTGTTTTTTATGTAAAATATAAGACGGTACTCCCATCAAATATTTACCGATTACTATTGGCTTAAAGGGAGACACTTCGGTAAAAAGTTTGTTTTTTTTTGGCTTTTATCTATTTTTTTTATTTATTTAAATTTTATTAATAAATTCCAAATTTTGAAAACTTACCTTATTTTTCAGGAAAGTATTGTTAGTTAAAAGTTTTTTACTCTATAGTTTTTTTACGCAAAACTTTCAGATGTGGATATTTAAAAAAATGTAATTTAACGATAACAATTAATTAAATTTACGAAAAAAAATGCATAGATATAGAAATTTGCCTTTTTTTTGGAAGAGGCAAATCAAAATTTCAATTGTTTTTTGCAAATTTTAAAATATACACTTTCTTTCTCTTAAGGCCAAAAGCATTTAGTACATACAGGGTGTTTTCTATTTGCGGTAAAAAAATTAAGAGCTTATTTCAAAACTAATTCTATGAAAAAAGTTTATGTAAACATAGATTTAGAAATACATTGCTTCCAAAATATAAACCCAAACTTAACATCTTAAATTTGTTCTGTCCAATTAGAATAAAATTTGGCAGTCGTATTACCAACAGTAAGCTTATAATAGCCCAAACCTAATTAAATTTATTATGTCCACATGAACAAGTATTTCCGACAAAAATAGGTCCGTTACTGATTTTTGTACCGTTTTTAGTTTTTTTTTATTGGGCAAATAAAAATACATATTTCTTTAAAAATTAAATGTCATAATTTCTAATTAGCAATTACGGAACAACAAAAAAAGTACTTAACTAAATACCGTTTATTTTAGTCAAACAAATTTTAATACACTAATTGTTTTTAAAATTTTATAGTTTTTAACTTGAAAATAAAATAATTACCGATCTATGTTTATATGAACTTTTTTCCATAAAATTAGCTTCTTAATAAGCCATTAAATATTTTAAGGCAATTTAAAACCACCATGTATTTAATTAGCGTCCTTTGTCTCAGTTTTTTAAAGAAATTAAAAATCGTAGTTGCGCGCCTGGTAGACGAGCTTTTTTGTACTACCGGGCGTAAAATACAATTTTACGCTCCCATTTGAGGGCGTAAAATTTCACTTTTACGCCCTAGGGCAAAAAGTATCAATAACGCCCGCATTTATAAATGAGGGCGTTAAATAGCACTTTAACGCCCCAGGGCAAAAAGTATTAAAAACGCAAGCGTTCAAAAATGTATAAAACAATAAAAAATATAAAAATGCCACATATTTTTGGTAAAACAACAATTTATTTAATTAAACATATGTTAAAAGTATGCTGATTACAATTTAAAACATTAAAAGCTGGGAAATTTTCTCCTAACTACAGAGAATGCTTGTATATTAATTTCAGGCGTACAAAAAATATTGTTTGCACCTCTGGCGTAAAGTATTTTACGCCCACAGCTGAACAACTTTCAGCCGCGGGCGTAAATGTGCTATTTTACGCGCTTGGTACAAAAATAACTATTATTTTATGACTAAGCGTAAAGCGGCCTTTATTTTCGCCGGGCAAATAAAATGATAATTTAAATTTGTTAGCTACGTCACAAATATGTATACTAGGGTGCTAAGAAGCGTCCTATTGATGAAGGAACACTGAAAATGTTTTTTCTTTTTTAATTCACAACTACTGCCTCTAGACAGGGCCGTATTAACTGTAATGAGGCGCCCTAGGCTAGAATTCCCAGAGCGCCTATTCTTCACTAAAAAGCAAAAAAAAAAAAGGTCCTTACCTCCATAGCGCCTATTTTCAGTTAATTCTCTCCTCTTTGCGTCTATTTTAGTTATTTGCAGGCAGAAAAATTTGTTCTTATCCCCACCCGACCTAAACTTTTGTACAAACTTCCCTGTCTAGGGCCTATTACTCCCCTGTCTGGCGCCTATTTTTTTCATGGCGCCCTAGGCTGTAGCCTAGTCAGCCTAATGGATAATACGGCACTGCCTTTAGACAAACTAAGTTATTTTTTTGGTATAATTATTAGGGTGGTCTTTAAAAATTACATTTTTGCAAGTCAACCACTTCGTATTGGTGAAAAACACTGCAAATGTTATTTTTTTAATTTAAAATATTACGTGCCTATAGACAATATAGGTTATTTTTTGGTATAATCAATAGTAGGGGAGCCCAAGAGGGGATTTCGGGATTTACTACAACGCGGCAGAATAATATACTGTAGGATAGCTTGTACCCGGGTAAGTACTTTCACCAAATACAGGGTGAGTCAGAAGTCTAACAAAGCTCATTTACTCGGTATCTATAAAACTTTTTCAATTTATTTTCTCGTAGGTATATAGCCAGACGTAAACTTTACATTTTAAAAATATTTTGTTGTATACAGGGTTGCTCATAAAAGTGTGGCGACATAAAGTTATGTTTTTTTAAATCAAATACCCTGTATTGTATATTTTTGTTTAATTCCTCTTTACATTCTAACACTTTTTGGGGTTAGGTTATATGGGGTTAAATCTTCAAATTAAGGAAATATTTTAATTACTTTTCGAAAAATAGAGAATTAATGACATTTTTCATAACGCTACCATTTTCCCAATTTCGATTTTTTTAAGGTTGTCCTATACCTAAGTCAGGTACTTTTTGCAGTATTTTTAATTTTCTTTTTTTTTTAAATATAGTTTTATTGGTATTTTGTTTCATACCTAAGTCAAGTAGTTTCTGCAATATTTTTTATTTTCTTTTTGTTTAAACTTAAGTTTTAGTTTATGATGAATTTTATTGATATTATAATTTAACTTCAAAACTAATATTTGAAAAAATATATTGCAAAAATTACTTGACTTGGGTATAGGAAAACTCAAAAAAAATGTATAAATGTTCAAAGGCCCGAAGCAAGAATCAAAGAAAATACAGGTCTCCCATTTAAAACTAATATTTTCTTTAACAAAAAAGGGAATTAAAAATATTTTCAAAACTACTTGACTTGGGTATATAGCAACTTTAAGAAAATGTATAGGTATTAAAAGCCCTATACCAATAATACAAGAAAATATAGGGTGTTCCATTTAAAATAAGGAAGTTTCGGAGGTTTTAATTTTTTTAAGTTTATCACTGTTTTCTCGACACCCTGTACAATCAAAATTCATATTATTAATAAAATGTACAAATCTAATCTAAAAGATTATCGGCGTTCAGGCAACTTAGAAAAAATAAAATTGGAAAAATGGTAGCGTTATAAAAAGTTAATTTAATTTTCTATTTTTCGCAAAGACACTACAATATTTTCTTAATTTAAAAATTTAACCCCATATAACCTATAACAAAAAAGTGTTAGAATGTAAAGAGGAATTAAACAAAAATATACAATACAGGTATTCGATTTAAAAAACATAACTTTATGTCGCCACACTTTTATGAGCCACCCTGTTAACATCAAAATATTTATAAAATGTGAAGTTTATGCCTGACTATATACCTACGAAAAAAGGAAATTAAAAAGTTTTATAGATATCGAGTAAATCAGCTTTGTCAGACTTCTGACTCACCCTGTATAAGCTTCGTATACAGGACCGATCATAAAAACAAAAATATATCCATTAGAAAATGTCGAGCGCATCAGATTAAGATGGCGTGAGTTAATTACATGCCAAACAGTGTATATTCCACTAATCTGGCAATTTGAGAGTGACGTAAAGGAAGCAGACAGCTACAAAAAAACGTCAGTTTAACATTTTCGAGCGTAGCTTTTTTTATTTTAAAGAACATAATTCAGGGATAATATAAAATATATAATACGATGAACGATTTCCACAAGCCGAAATAATAATAGTATTTTTTGACATATTTAAAAGTCTATAGCCGCTTCCCCACCGATGAAAAGGTATACATTATATAACATTTTTTTCTTCTCTATCATCTAAGCTTTGCAACCCAATAGATCTCCATGACGCTTGAGGAAATCCCCATTTAGCATCGTGGGCTCCCTACTACAATGATTTTACCTAGATCTAGAGGCATGTGTTGTTTTAAATTAAAAATAAATAAAATAATTTTCAGTGTTTTTGATAATCCATCTTTTTTATGAATATTTTTTCAATAAAGATTTATGGATGTCATAAATATAACTAATATATTATTTCACCAATAAACGTTTACTCTAAATAACTTAAGAATGTTCAACATTATTTTTTTATCAGAATGTACAGAATGTGATTTTTACGCACTCATGCGAAAAAGTAGATTCAAAAATTTTGAACCAAATATTAGTGAGTCGCAATGAAGGATTTTCATGCATTTCATGATTAAAAGAAAATTTTGCTTTGTCCAAACCAATTTAAGAGGTGAATGGATCACATTCCGCAGAAGCCAGTATTTCTATAACAAAAAAACGTACCATTTTGTTGTTAAAAAATATTTACCTTAAACCCCTCATATGGACGACACTAGTAATAATTCATATTTTTCTCGTATGCTAAAAAATGTGTTTTGGTGCATAGAAGGCGTCCCCCAAATTTTTTTAAAATATCCACATTTGTATAAAAGTTATTATAAAAACAATAATATTTTAGATTTTTAACACTATATTTAATTTTTATATATAGTTTTTTCATATTTTTAGTGTAGAATTAGCCCTTATGGTGAGTTTATAAAAAAATTTAGCATTTATCATTTAACATTTTACATTTAACATTTAAGATTTAGCATTTAGTAATTTAGACACTGTTCATAAAAATATTAAAATTAGATGTTTGGTCATGCGCATTGTAATGATATTTGACTTTTGACAGAAGACAGCCGCTTGCTTGTCAGTAATAACATTGATCCCATTACAAAAACTTTATTAATTTCACAATTCGGCGAGTCCATCTTTAACTTAGCGCAGATCAAAACAATAATAAAACCAAAATATATCAAATTATGACATTACAGAAAACATTCCGACATTTGACAGGTTTTGACATGCGCAGTCGAATTTTCATTTAGCATTTAATTTAAGAAGATAAAAGTTGGCCAACTCTTAAATCATAAATGTTAAATCCTAAATGTTAAATGAGTTTTATGAACGTCTACATGAATCACCATAAGCCGAACTTTTGTTAAATACTAAATGCTAAATGTTAAATGTTAAATTAAATGCTAAATTTTTTTATAAACCCACCATTAAAGTTTGTCGGATAAGTTGTGAAACACCCTGTATGCTTTTTCAACGAGTCGCACATAATATTTTTTCTGAGAAAAAAATATTTTTTAATTTTTGTTCTAGATTTTTTAGTTTAATAAATATAAACATTTTAGTAATTTGATCTCGGTAAAATATGTTACAATGGTATCGGATTTGCTGTATTCTTTTATGCTCCAGAACCAGCCGGAACGACACCATAGGTATTCCTTTTACAATTTTTTGACATTTTTTCATGTCGTAGAACCGTTCTTGACACAATTGGCAGTTCGGAGAACGGTTCCACAAGGTAAAAGGAATACACTAATTGTTTGGTATTTACTAAATGATTGACTTTGACAAATGACATCAGTGATTATTGAAAGCATAGAAAAAGTGAGCGTCCGGAAAAAATATTCCCGGCCATGATCGGAAATAGCTATTTACGTTACTAGACCGGAAAATGGTATTTTACGGGTCGACGAAAAACATTTACAGGGCGAGCCGTAGGCGAGTCCTGTAGTTTTGAGGAGACTCGTAAAATTATTTCCGGTCGAGTATCGTACATAATTTTTTTAATTGACCGGAAAAAAACTGTGTAAATTTTTAGTGTTATATATAAACGACAATAAGGACGCTGCTTCAATTATTTCATCTGGATTTTCCATGTCTGACTCCATTTTGGCAAAATGATGCTTTCTTTACTTTACAATATCTTGAACTGTCAAATAGTAACAATTGAACTCTAACAATTTTTGTCATGGCTAACAGGATTTTTTGATATCAGGGACCGGAAAGTAAATGAGAGACCGGAAAGTAAACTAGGGACCGGAAAGTAAATTAGTCCTGTAAAATAGCATTTTCCGCTTAAAAATTGAGTGGAAAATTCAATTTTCCGGTCAATTAAAAAAAATACATTTCCAAGCAACGCCTTCTACCTTCTACCTACAGGTATAATAGATTTTGGAGGCAAGAAAACGCATTGAAATTATATGTAGATTTTCATTTAATCAGAGAGAAATGATTGTATCCTAAAATAAAAAAGAAATGCCAAATATTTTTTCTTAAGACAAGATACTAATTAAAGGAAAAAACATTAAGCTTCTTTATAGACAAAGCCGACGCCGCAGTCAAAGTATATTGTTAATTTTTTTCCTAATGAAAATCTTAGTTACGGGTGAAAGGTTAATATTTTACCATAATATGTGGCATAAAAACTGAGAAATTTGCAATATTCATTAGAATTCCTTATTTTATGGTTCGGTTTCTTTTGAAAGTCCTATTAGCATAAAGTTGGAAACATATATAGAAACTTAGTTGCCTGCTTTGAAATCTAAGTGCGATTTTTATGGCAAAACATATAGGAAAATACTTAAAGCCAAGAATTGATTTTCGTAGAATATACATACATACAGGATGATTCTAAATCCGATAATGATACATAGGTCTGTACATATTTTAATTTTTAAATAATCCTAACTTTTCAAGTTACATCCTATCTAATTTAATTTTTTAATTTTTGATTGCTTATTTTTTAAATTGTTTGCTTGTGCGCTTATTTTAGTAATAATTTACATTAATTTTGTGCCGCTAGATGGCTTTTTACTAACATTTTTTTGTCATAATTCTTAAGTATTTATATCTATTAATAAATAACTCTCACGCCAAAAGACAAAAGACAAAAAAATAACTCTCACATTTATAAAAATGTACAATATTAAAGAAATAAAAATATTAAATATATTTTTTTTAGAGAATACACAATACGTCCCAGAATATTTAGATAATCTTCCTTATACTCTTTATCTACGCAAGTTGGCGTCATATGGGAAACTTTTTTGTTTTAAATTTACTAAAAAGTTATTCTTTACAAAAATTCTGCATGGTCTAAATGTCTAAAAAGCAACCCAACAAACCGATTCCCCCTAGGGGTATAAACCCAGGGTTTTCACCCAGGGTAAAAAGTCTTTGGATTTTAATGATTGACACCCGCGAGTCATAGGGAGTTAAAGGGGTTAAAATTTTCACCTGCCCAATAGGACTGGTTCTAATTTTCCCCATGGGCAACGACTTTTTGACAAAATTCTCTAATAAATTATCGCTTGGTGCTACCAAAAGTTGTGATTCGATTTAAATGCAGGAGCGGTCATATCCACTTTCTGAGGGGGGCATAGGCTAAGAAAAAGTATGTGAGGTGCCACCATTCTCAAATTTTTGGAAAAAAAGGTTTCCCTAACCTTTTTTATTGTTGTTATTTATAAAATTACAAAAAAACTCCCATGCATTTAAACAGCAAACAAAATTGCATGATCACCCTCATCCCTCGGACCAGCCCTGAGGGGGGCAAATCATCATTAAATGCCCAAAAATGCCCATATTTGCCATTACATATGTATGAAATACAAAGGATGTGGCATTAAAGGGGGGGTGTGACCACCCCTTTTTAAATGTGCATGGATACGATTTTACCCATCTTCTTGAAAAAACCCCGTCAGCTGATGGCTGAGATGGGTGACGACTCATGCGTCACGGGTGAACACCCTCAAGTGAAATCGGCTTTAAGATATAAAATGTATCAGTCATCTACGTTGTCCTAAAATTTAATTTAATTTTTGCTTAGGAGTAATTTTCTTTATTTACAAAAAAACAATATTTTGATTTTATTTTTCCGCGTTAATGGTGAAAAAATTTGGTATATTAGTGCAATACATTTCATGATTATAAATTTTGTAAGACAAGTTAAAAAAAAACTTATTAAATTTAGTGTTAATAAAAAAGAAGAATGTACAATGCACTAATGTACAAACTTAAATTTTCTCGATTTTCGCAAAAAACTCACAAATCTTTTATTTTGTAAAAAAACGAAAATGCATATTTTAAAGTAATTTTTAATTATAAACATCTCTACTTTATAACAATTTTAAATATCAGCAAATATGCAGGTAGGTACTTTACTCTTAAACAAAAATTACACTTTTTATCAAACCTCGTAGATGACTCACACAGTTTAATAGTTGATAATAAGATTTTGTTTTGGACCGTGCGAAACTTTGTCAATTTGTCAATTTTTTTGGTCTTACAAATACTTTTATTTAACTATCACATTTCTAATACTGTCGTACATTATTATTTTAGGAATTGTTTTTTCAACTAAAAATTATTTTTTTTTCCCTAACTTTGTGACGTTAGAGTAGTTTTATTACAATTATTTTATTATATTTAAGGATAACAAGTAATAGGTATTGCAATTGTTTTTCATTTTTTGTAAAACACTAATTGTAATGTATGTTAATAAACTTCACACATTTATTAGGTATAACTTTTATCAAGAGGCCAAAAGTTCACATCTTTTCCATCCATCCATCCAAGTTAAATTAAACGCTAGGAAATTGAACATAGAATCTTTTGATATAAATTTGATTTTTTTTGAAATTAGGATACGACAGTAACTAAAATTTACAATTAAATAAAAGCATCCGCAAAAATTGGATATACATTATATTGGAATCCAAAAAATTGACAAAATTTTTTGATAAACTTATAATATATAATAAAAATTAGAAAAAAAAATAATATGAATAACTTTGAAACGCCTTCGTTTATCAAGAAATTATAAGAAATGTTTTTTCTTTTTTCTTCAATTAATTTATAGATTACACATTTCTAAAACTAGATACCTACGTTTGGTTTTTTCATTTTAGATGATCCAGTTAAGAGATATAGTGGTAGTGGTCACCGCAAAATATATTTTTAGAGGAGGATATCGGCGACAGAGGCTTTCAAAAACATTTTCTGACAAATTAAATATGTCAAGATATTGTTAAATTATATTTTAAACTTGAATAACTTTGAAACGCGTTGGTTTATCGAAAAATTATCAAGACGCTTTTTGTAAAAGGTTCAATTTCATGTAGGATAAAGATTTGGTTTGGCCATTTTGTTAAACCATTAAAGAGTAATACAATTCTAAACTAAAGACAATATTTTCTTTGTTAATCATCTGGAAAATGTAAATTTATCGTGTGGGATATCGTAATATTAAGATTTGGAGGATTTAACAGGATTTTTTTACATTTTTAACAATATTTTTGATACAATAAGAAAAAAAAATTGTGTTTTTCTTTTGAATCAGTCTATGGTACATAGATTTATTATAGGGTATCTAAGGCTCCAAAATAAATAAATTAACTTTTATGTCTATTTGACAGTAACAACGACAACATCTGCTACACAACATCCAGAAGTTCAAAACAGAAAAACAAATGAGAATGCATTTTCCGCATACCGAACATTCTGACGCTCCACAAAAAGTTCAGTTATTTCCGGTGTTCTCTCCGATTTCGACAAAATAAACGAAAAGTGACAATTCGTCACCCAATTTACGCACCTAATTAAAATACTGTCGTAAATTTTGACGTCGCTCAAGTGTGAAACGAGCTGCTTTTGACACCCCCGCCTAGTTTATACACTTTCGGAATTTTCGGCTATTGACTATTACTTTGAACTGGAAACACATTTATAGGAGCCATTTCATGATTAATTATGGGTATTGGTGACCTAAATATACAGAGTGTTTGTGAACTGTGGTGCTAGGGAAAAATTTTCTCATCAAAATAAGACACATAATCATATGAACATTAATCCGCTAATTCTTTGTTTGAATCCACTTGCAATTTTGAAAAAATCGATTTTTTTTCAAGCATATTTCGAGTGCACATGTATTTAGGTACATCCCCTAAAAATTTGAAATTATTCCATCAAACAGTTTCGGATAGATGCGCATATTTGTAAAAATTTCAACTAAGCGTTTAGGTTTCCTAAAGCTTTAAACGCAAAAAAACTCAAACCAGTGTTTTCGAAGACGGTGACCACGATTTTTTGAAAACTACTGAACCGATCGCTCTCAAATTTATAACACAAGCTTTTTATATATACAGGGTGGCCCACCATCTTCGACACGGTCTGTAGCTGGATAACCATGGGGTTTTTAAAAAAGTAAATACTGAAACATATACAGGTTGGATAAGGCCACAGTATAAAATTATTTTACTCTATACAGGATGTCTCAAAAAAGTGTCACGTATCAAAGTTATATTTTTTTAAATAGAACACCCTATATTTTAAGACGGTTTTAGATTCTACATAAAAAAATAATGTAAGTTTGTTGATAGTACCAAGTGTCTAATTTTATTCCTTTTTGTGATACTTGATTTTTTTTCAAAATGCAGGGGTGCAATTAAATTAATTTTATTTTAACAATATAAACTCCATAAACTTTAAAATTTGTTACAAGATTAGGAAAAGTCTGCCTTATCATACGTAGGTCATATCGAGATCCTAGATTATACAGGGTGATCCAAAAATAATTTCAATTTTTTAGAAAGTCAAATAGCAATATCTCTCTTATTTTAAATGAAACACCCTGTATTTTTTTACACCACATGATAACAAACCAAAGGCTCTTTCAAATGGTGTATATGTTGCCTATACCTATCTTTTATACTTTTAAGTAAATTCCGTTTTAACATATTTTTATTCCAAATGTCTATTTAAACGTAAGTAGGCTGTGATATAGCTATGCACATTTACTAAGCCGTTATTGCAAAATGTAAATTTGTTGTAAAAAAGCACAAAATTAAAAGATTTTGTATTATCTGCCACTATTTTTAAAATTTACAGAAAAAAATTTATAAGTTGCTTATAATGCTACTTCCAATAATACTTATTTCAGCTGAATGTGGTAAATAAAACTTGTGTTTTTAAACAATTCTAATAATGCCTCTGGTCAGTTATGACGACATTCTGTGACCTATAACTCGTTTCTTCCATTATCCATAATCACTGTGTAAATTTTTTTAAAGCAACTATTAAGGTTATCAGATGGTTTCTCCTGGAATATTTTTCAGGATTAACTCTAGACTAAAGTTAACCATTTTTTTACATCCTACCAGTATTATCTCATCTTGTTGTTTAGAAGAAGGGTTTTTATTTAAAATCATTGAAATTTCTTTTAAACTGACTAAAACACTAGTAATCAATAAATGGTCGTTGTTATTTTCTTAAGAAAAATATTAATGGCTGCTATGTCACAGCCAACTTTAATTTAAATAAACATTTGGATTAAAAATTTGTAAAAACAGATTTTACTAAAAAGCACAAAAGATAGGTATAGGCAACCTATACACCATTTGAAAGAGTATTTTATTTGTCATCATGTGACGTAAAAAATACAGGATGTTCTTTTAAAATAAGAAAGATATGGCTATTTCATTTTCTGAAAAATTTAAATTATTTTTTGATCACCCTGTCCAATATTTGATCTTAATTTGACCTACGTATGATATGGCAGACTTTTTCTAATCTTGTTACACATTTTAAAGTTTAAAGTGTTAAAAGTGTTAAAGTAAAATCAATTTAATTTTACTTCTACATTTTTCAAAAAAATCAAATATCACAAAAACGAATTAAATTAGACACTTAGTACTATAAACAAACTTGAGTTATTTTTTAAAGTAGAATCTAAAACCGCCATTAAATATAGGGTGTTCCATTTTAAAAAATATAACTTTGATACGTCACACTTTTTTGAGACACCCTGTATAGACTAAAATAATTTTATACTGTGGTCTTATCCGACCTGTATATGTTTCGGTATTTACTTTTTTAAAAATCCCATGGTTATCCAGCTACAGACCGTGCCGAATATGGTGGGCCACCCTGTATTTTTAGCAATTAATCGAAGGTCATTCTTTCGCCATAAATATTTGTTTAAGACCCCGAAATGGGTTTTTGTTTGCTCTCAAATTTATAATACAAACTTCTTATATATATTTTTAGCAATTAATCTAAGGTCTTTCTTTCGCGATAAATATTTGTTTATTGATAAATAATTTACGGCCTAAATTCGGGGCCCGACATCGGCAGTCTAGTGGACACTTTCGTAAGGTTTGTACGAAAACCTAGCTTAAGTTCTAAATATTCAATATTTTTAGATAAATTGCGATGGCTGTACCTCAAAGGAGGTGCATTTTGGGACATATTTTTATAAAGAAAAAAAAGATCTTGACCTCAAAAATACGCTTCTAAAATATTTGTTGTAAATCTTGAAACATTCTGTGTATTAAAATATTTTAATATACATAAAATAATATAGAAATACATTATTTTATTTATTGGGTGTATTTATTTTACAAAACATTTCCCAACCATCGCCACCACCGACGGCAATTTCGAATACATAGCGACGAATTTTCAAATCTAATTTGGCATAATTTTATTTCGTCGAAATGGAATTGTAATGAAGTTTCGATCAGTGTAATATCCGCCCCTAGAGAAACGGCAACAACATCAAGGGATGTTTCTACCCTTGTGTGTAGTCGGCAATGTGAGAGAATTATTGTAATCTAAAAAAAAATGTAAGAATTCAAAGAAAATATTCTACATTCATTTTATTAATCTTACAATATAGTATTTTCTAAAATTAAATTAATTATTGAAAAATAATACTGCAATTATTATTTTGTAAATTTTCATTGTCAAATCTCTTATATGCCATGCAGTCAATTTTTTAGAAGTCAATATTACCATTATTTTTTGATGGTTAAAGTACGGGAATCTTATACAAGTTTTCCAGCAGGGCCGTACGCAGCCGTACGAGGAGTAGTGTAAATAGGCTTTTTGGCAAAAGTAGGGGTTGTGTAAGGCCTGAATCTGTATAAACAGAGGACCATTGGCTTGCTGTTGCCTCCCACAAAAAAATATTTAAGTTTGTTTAGGTACGATGCCAATAGTTACGAACCTTTAATTTTGTTTTTTTTGGTCTTCAAAGTTTTCAGGTTGATGAACTTATTTTTTTTTAGAGTGATTGTAACCGTAATATAAAACCGTAATATAAAAACAAGTGCACTGTCTGAGCACGTTATTGACAAAAACTACCTTATGAATTGGAACGGAGTTGAAGTTTTGGCTATCCAAAACTGAATTGAAACAAAAATAAAAAATGGGAAAAGAATTTTTCTCTCTCTAGCTTAAGTAAGTATATGTATAAATTTTAATGAAACTGAGGTTCTGGATATCGCTCCTTTCATTCATGGCAAGAGGTTTTTGGTTGGTATTTGAACCATTTCAGTGAAAATACGTTTATGATATGTTACCTCTTATCTAAACTCTACTGCATGGCAATTATTTTATATTAAAAATTTGCCACATGCAAGGTTACAAAATAAAAAGGCAACAAAGCTATAGGTCATTTCTCAATATCAACAATAGTTTAAAAAAAAGCAATTCAGCCTTACTGCAATTATTATTTTTTTAATAATGTATACGTTTATTTTTTTCTTTTAACTTTGTATGTAGTAAATTTTCATTGTCAAATCTCTTACATGCCATTCCGTAAATTTTTTAGAAGTCAATATTACCATTATTTTTTGAAATAACCATAGCCCATGTCACATTTTTTTAAATTGAAAAGTTAATTTTGGAAAATATAAAAATATACAGTCTAACAAAGTTGCTCTATGTCGGAAAATTGGTTGCTGCTAATGTTTATATGAAGCTAGATAATTAAATACCCTTTTGTTCCATATCAATCGTGTTCCTAATTCAACGGAAGTACTCCAGATTCGTCCTAATACAGTCGACTCCATAATAAAATTAAAACCCAAAATACAAATTTCAACCCATTTTAATAATCTTACTAATGCTTTTTATGAAAATAAAAGAAAACACACAGACCATCTAACTTTATAGGTTTTGGAAATATGGGCATCCTAATCAGATATTTAGGTTATTTTCAAAGTTTCGTCATTTTGTATTAGGTAAAGTAATTGCCTTTATATTCTAGAGTTATAAAGAACTTATCAGGAGCTTTAAAATGATGTGCACAAGACCCCCTTTGCATTCAATTGCAATGCAGCCGTCATCTTAAAATTTTATTTTGTTAATTTTACTCAAATATAATATAGTATTAATGCATAAATTTTATATCCCAAAGTTGGTTGGTTGGTTGGTTTATTTGTTCTTGGCTCTGGTCCCTTTCGGTCCAATTTACCAGCTCATTAGGGGGAAAAATCTGGATAGTCGAGCTCGTAGCTCCCAGAAATTATTGATTCTTTCACTATTGTTTGTCTTGAAATTCTGAAGTGGCATGGATTTCGGCCATCTTCTCTGGAACTGCCACTGTTATTGCGCACCGCTTTGCTGACCCCCCGCGACGTCCGCCTCCATTCTCCGCCATTGGAAAACACCTCGTGCAGCACGCCAAACAGGAAAGATCAGGTTATAGGAATCTTCACTCACAGCGTCTGGTTCCAAAAAAAAATGCCTTCTGAAAGTCCAGCTGTGAGTTTCCTATCTTCCTCGGGGCACCAGAACGTCTTCTGCATCCTCCATGCACGATACCACGTGAGAGCCGCATGGACTCCCTTCCGACGTCCTACCACGACCGAGAACGAACGGAAACTGTGTCCCAAAGTTTAACTTTCTTAAACTGATTCGTTCAAAAATAAAAGGGGAGAGGACATTAAAGAAATGCACTGTATATATTTTTTCTGTGGCCGGGACCACCTCTTTCTTTACTTTTTTTTATTAATTAAAATTTCACTTACTAACCACAAAAACAAAATATTTTTTCTTTTATCGTATGAAAACCTTTTTTTGGGACCCTTCCAACTGGGGGCCCGGGGCTGACCGGCCTTCCTTCGCTACGATAGTGGCGCTACCACTGATTAGGACAATATGGACATGGAAATTTATTTTTGCTTTAAAATAATATTATGTTTTCTTTGGAGCAGTTTTTGTTTTTAATGTATGTTTTAGCTAGATGTAAACAATATTATTGTTTGCACAGTTGCCACCCTTTTATTGTAACTAAAGCATAAATGATTTTGTCACGCTCATACAGGCCCTAAAACGCCCCGTATTCTGCATAAAACTCCGATTATGAGTTCGGACCTCCAAACGTAGTCGGTAGACTTCCCAACCTCCCATAACGAACGGTATGGTTTAAGCCGATTAATCATAAAATTGCAGTTTAATAAGAGCCACAAGTTTAAATTCGTCATAGTGAATGTGGATAAATAGGATCGTTAGGTTTATATACAGGGTGCGTATCCATACAGGGTAAATAAAAAGTCTAAGTCTTTTAAATAAAAAAAAGATATGACCCACTACACTTTTAGCAAAACCTTCCAGTAGATACGGATTTTTGTAGTTTAAAATTTATTTTTTCTATTCGCGTGCGAAAAATTTTACTTTTCCGCCTGCATTTTGAATTCTGAAAGGGTCACTTTTCTGCACTAGTGCGGCAAAGTACAATAATATTGAACCATATAGGTTGGCGCACCACAAACGCTTCGATCTCTAATACAAAAACGGTATTATTTTTTAAAAATGTTTTTTTACAGGGTATGTGGGTGTATTGGGAGCATAATTTAAAATTAAAAGGAATTATACAGGGTGCTCCAAAAAAGATCCATATCAAACTTATGTTTTTTTAATTAAAAACCCTGTATATTAGTTCATTTTTGTATTGTGGACATAAAAATTAGGTAAGTTTTATCAGCAATCCCTATACCAAAAATAAAAGGTTTTGAAGATATTAAGGATTTTTTAAAAATCATGACAAAAACAAAATTTTAATATATCCTCCCTTACTTAGGTTTAACTTTGTATATTATATTATATTGCTAGAAAATAAACTGTGCCATAACCTGCATTTATTTTTTTGCCAAAAATTATACATGGTGTCTAGAAATTAATATTTATTATTAGCTAATTTCCGTAGAAAAATCAAATATACAGCTTAAGAAAATATTTTTATTATATAATTTTTACTCCAAATTATGTAGCAGCACCAACAAATGCTAAAGTAAACAATAAAAACATTTAAACAAAATTTACTAAATAAAGTGTTTTTTAAAATTTGATCTTGGGTTGTTCAGGGATATGCAATAAAGATTTTTTAACGAAGAAAAAAACAAAACACAAATTTTTGGCCAATTTAAATTGAAATAAAAAAATATGAGAAAGTTAGTGTCATATATTTTTTTGTTAGAAAAAATTTGTTTATGAGCCACTCAAAACGCTACGAGTCTTTAGAGAAAGAGAAATTTATTCAAGTTGGGGTTAAATTAGTCCAATACTACAACACTGTCAAATTTATTAAAATTGGCTAAATAATAATTAAGATATTAATATAAAACACACTTTAACACTCTATCTTGGACAAAATGCATTCGAATCTATGTTTATATAAACTTTTGCATAAAATAAGGCCATCAATGTGATTTTCATTTTTTTTAACGCAATAGAAACACCGTGTATATTTTTAATGTATTTATGGTTGCAGAGTCCTTAAATCTACGTACAAATTTAACATATACAAAACAGTTATAAATTTTGTCCAAGGCTGGGGGAGGAAAGGTCAGCTGGCACCCCTGTCGGTACCTGGATACGTACTGGATATAAGACTCCATATTTTAAAAGGATTGGCATTAATACTTAACTGAACAGGAGGATGTTCAAAATGGTTAAAAAATCATTTTTCTTTAAATTTTAAAATTGCTTGTCTAACTAAGAAATGTTGTGTTTAATAGATTTTTATATTATTTAAAATTTAATTGCTTAGCCCCTGTCAATGCCAAGTTTAATTATTTATTTATAAATAATCAAATTTTCTATTGATTGAGACGGTAAAGAGGGAGATAAAGGTACATAAAAAAGCAGTCTGGTTAGTAGCGAAATATATAGTTAGTAAATGGTTTTCCTGTATTATATTACAACATCATTTAAAAGGTCGTAAAAACACATTTATAATATCTAACTCTATTAGTTTCGCGGCAATAGAGCCATCCAAATTAGGTATGCCGGTAATTAATGAAACATACCACCATTTTGTAGCGGATGTATTGACTTTATATTTTAGGAAAAAAAGTACATGTCAGAAGGCTTAAAATATTGTGCCACCAAAATTCCCTATTCATTTAATTATTTTTTCATTTCATTTGTCAATTTCACTCCAAAACATTGTATTTGGGAATTCATTTTATTTCCTAAAGTTTATTTCTTTTTAAATATTATGTTTAAAAAATAAAAGGTAAAAAGCATTAAAGGAAATCACTGTATATGGTTGCTAAAAGGGATTTCAGTGTACGTTTCCATAAAATTTGTAATTCCAAAAATAAATTGCAAAGTTTTAAATCATAAAGCACAATTTCGGTTATAAAGCCATACCTGAAAAGTCAAAGCTTAAAAATATCCCTAACTTTAAAATAATAAACGTTTATACGTATACGAAAAATCCATAATAAAAATACGCGTTTCTTGTAAAACACAAACGCCAGGGAAATTTCTCATTAACTTTCAGAAGTCTGAAGAGAGTTCTGTCGCAAACAAAGGCGAATGGAAATACGAAAGTACAAAGTGCAAATAATTGAATGTCAATGGGGAAAGTTCTACTTCGAGAGAGTTAAATATCGAAAGGGCAAAAAGTGACAGAAAAGATGATTTAAGTTTAACTTTGGAAATAAAGGTAAACTGGGGTAATTGTTGACGCGTCTAAAATAAGAAACAATGCCTATAATGATTTTTTGCCCTTTTTTGTCTAGTTTGGTTACATCGACAAAAATGCATAAATATTTCTTTTTGTTTGGTACCCTAAAGGTGGGTATAGAATTTTTAAGTGGATTTATAAAGTGTGTATAACCCTCCCCCCAGGGCCGTAATAACTGTTTGAGGCGCCCTAGGCAAGAATTCCCGGAGCGCCTATTTTCCACCAAAAAATGTTTAAAGGGCCCTTTCCTCCGTACCGCCTGTTTTCAGTGCCAGGCGTCTTACTTCACCACCCGAAATAAAAGTTGATGACCAAAAAAAGAGTCATTCCCTCCTTTTCGCGCTTATTTCTCTTTTCCAAACCACCTTATTCGAGAAATTAGACACAAAAATCCCCACTTAACCTAAACTTTTTGTAAAAACTCCCCTGTCCAGCGCCTATTACTCCCCTGTCTGGCGCCTATTTTTTCATGGCGCCCTAGGCTGTAGCCTAGTCAGTCTAATGGATAATACGGCCCTGTCCCCCCCACTTATACTCTGTAATAATAACAGAATTCTCATTTGGCTAATGCGCATTACAGCGCTCGTGTATATGTCTGTCTATGTCAAAGCTTCCCAAACAATTTTTTTCTCGTAGACCACTTTAAAAAAATTTCTGGTTTCGGTGGACCCCCTGCTGCTACATTTCTACCATAGTTTGTGTTCTATTTAATAAAATAATATTGATAACAGACTTAAGACAATTAAAATAAAACAGTAATAACGTATCGTACCCTTAACAATGCAAATCAATAATAAAAAAAATATTCATAAATTTAATGGGAGGGACCATTAAGGAAAAAAATATTGTTTAAGTAATCATATACCTAGTATATAGCTCAAATAATTTAGTTTCTATCAAGATTTGTGTCGTATTTATTATATCCATTCTAAAGAGTTTCGGAAATATGGTCATCATCAGGATTTTTTTTAACGAAACACACTGTATTTTATATTACTGTTGCAAAAATATTTTTAAGAGGTTTAAAAAATACCACATTTAAGATATTTATCTTTTATAGTTTTGGAAATATGACCATATAAACTTACCCAAAAAGTAGTAGATATACGCATTAGGATTTGGACGCTTATATTTCCGAAACTGTTGGAAAAATAATTTTAAATGTGGTAAATTTTTAAAAGATAAAATATACAGGGTGTTTTATTTTATAAATGCATTTTTTTATCGAATTCCGGACGATGGCTATATTTCCGAAACTATTAAAAATTAAATATATTAAATGCGGTATTTTTACAGCTTTTAAGAATACTTTACTATTGGTGATAAAATATACAGGGTGTTCCATTAAAAAAAAACCCAACTTTGTGTTATAACTTTAAAATAAAAGTCAATGGAAAAAATGTAGGTACACCACTGAGTTCTACCTAAAAATTCCTAAAACTTTTCTTTTTCCATTTTTTCATTATCTCTAATATCAAGAGAGTTACAAGTGCCTGACCAAATTGACAAGATTTAAAACACACTCTGTATCCCCAAAACAAATCAAGTTGGCCATGATTTGCTTTTACCATTGAATTTTTTCAAAAATTGAAATCAAGATTGCGCAAGCAGATTTGTTCTATCTCTTTTAGTTTTCGCTATACCCTGCAAGGTCAACGAAAAGGCGCCACCCTGTTCAAACATGCAGGTCAATCATATATCCCTACATTAGTGAATAACTTCAGCCGGGTAAAGTCCGAACCACCTATAATTCATTATGAAAGCAATGCCGCCAAGTGCACAAAAAATGATAAAGTAAACAAACCTTTTCGAAAGCACATAGCCTCTGACAGAGCCTGATTACATATTTTTTAGATAAATAAAAAAAAACATTGCTAAAACCCGTATCACGTACTTAGAAAACATCATCTTATTTCGTCTCTGTCCTGCTATAAAAGCTGACCCGTGTCGTAAAGAATTATAAACTCGTCGGTTGTATTATTTATTGATGCAATAAATCATTGTTTACAAAAGGGTTTGTTTACATTAGATACTTTGCGGCAACCCTTTCAGAATGAATAAAATCTGGTCCCAGCTATAATTAAATAATTTCATTAAATTTACTAAATATATCGAATAGTGGCTCTGTTCAGTATTTAATTTTTATTACGGACCTACTACACGCAAACACAACAAATATAATATAATTTACGATTAAATAGGCAGGAGAGAGATGTGTAACGCTGGGCTGCGCCGCGCAATTGCGCCAGCTCAGTAACTGCGACGAATGCGGCAACTCACTTTTTTAAAATGAGTTAGCGCACAGCAAAGTGCTGTACCATAGAGTACGCCCTTGTAGAATGTAAATTGCACAGTGTTGATCGCGACGCACATAAAAATCAAGTAAATTTTTCATCAAGTAAATAATTTTTTCATGTAAAACCTTTAACATCTACGATAAACGGGAAAATGTATCCCTATTTTTAAAGCTTAATAGGATAACCCTATTTTTAAAGCTTAATAGGATAAATAATGTCGTAATAATTTTTAACGATTATGTTTGAACACTCTGTATTTAATAATTGTAAAAATATCAATACAGTCTGCTAAAGTAGTTCTTCTCTACGAGAAACCCAACGCCAACTCTGTATGAAAGGCTTTTGTTCAGAGGAAATTGATGGTTATGTAATGGCTTGCAAACGTCATTTTTGAAATTTAAAATAGGTCAAAACCGGTTGGACTTAGGTATAGAACATTATACATAAATAATGTTTAAAATTTTTAGCAGAATCTTAAAAATAAATAATATATAGGGTGTTCCATTTAAAATAGGAAGTTGACATTAATTTCCGGTATGACTGGAAGTGGTAGGAGCTGTAAAAATATTTTAGTTGTATGTCCCCCACTGACATTATATATTGTTACCAAATTTTCCAAAATGTTTCAAAGCTTATTTTTCTAGAGATCGGTCCAGCAGTTCCCGGTGGGACACCCTGTATATTTTAATTTACAAAATAAGTAATCAAAAATTTTAATCACTCACACTTTTTCGAAAAATTAAAATTTTAAAACCATTTTGAGGTATTACTTTTAACCTCTAAAGCTACAAAAATATCGGTTGACAACGGTATTACTATCCAGCAATTTATTTTCTTCAGTGCAATTTAGGATATAATAGCATCTGTGTATTACTTCCGGTTTAACCGGAAGTGATACAAACTTTATATTTTAAATAGAACACCCTGTATATTTTTAAGATTTAAATTTTACAGGTTATTCCTGATATAAAACCTTTAATATATTCATAACCTAACTTTTTTGGTTTTGGAGAAAATGGCGTTTGAAAGTGTTTAAAGGACAGCACAATATGCAGTTTTATGGAAAAACAAATGAACATTAACATAAAATTTCAGATGCTTCAAATAGTTCTTTTAAAAGACTCTGCCTTTAGAGACCACTATAAAATTACTTTCTGTTTAAGTACTGTAAAATTTGAACTTTTAAGTAATGATAACCCTGGTTATTTTAATACACCCTATATATTCTTTTAGATTTATATTCTTCTAAGCTATTCCCTGATGTAAAATCTATAATATACCCATAACCTATCTTTTTTAGTTTTAGGAAAAACTGCGTTTAAAAGGTCCAGACGACGACACAATATCTATGAACCTGTTTATTCTGAGGTCATTTCGGACCTTTTTAACTTCGGTTTTCCTAAAAGATAGGTTATGGGTATATCATAGGTTTATCAGGAATAGCTTATCGAATTCTGAAGTCTTAAAAAATATATAGGGTGTTCCATTGAAATAAACAGGGTGTTCATAATTGAAAGTTCAAATTTTACAGCACATCCGGCTAAACCGGAGTATTATTATTAATGGTCTCTAACTCTCCTCAAAGGTAGAGTCTTTTAAAGGAACTATTTTAAGCATATTAAATTTTTTGTAATGTTCATTTGTTTTCCCATAAAACTGCATAATGTGCTGTCGTTTGGACATTTTTAAACGCCATTTTCTCCAAAACCAAAAGAGTTAGGTTATGAATATATTACAGGTTTTATATTAGGAATGACCTGTAGAACTTCAATCCTAAAAATATACAGGGTGTTCCATTCAAATATCAGAAGTTTATATTACTTCCGGTTAAACCGGAAGTAATACACATATATTTAGAAAGAATATTATATCTTAAATTGGCATCTAAGTGATTCTATTCAAAGAAGAGCTATTCGTCTCATTAATGATCCTTCACTTACAGAAAGGCTTCCCTCTTTTTGCCCATCGTCGGACGGTGGGGATATATCGCTTTTTTATAGGTTCTTCTATGGTTTCTGCTCTGAGGAATTGTCCAGTATAGTTCCTTCACTCACGGTTCCCAACAGAGAAACTCGTGGTTCCGCGCATATGCATCCCTATACGGTTCAACTGGACAGGCCCGGAACTTCCCACTTTGTTCGTTCTTTTATCCCTAGAGTTTCTAAAATGTGGGACCTGCTGTCCACGGAGGTCTTTCCTTCCCCCAAATCTTCAAGTATTTAAGTCCCGTGTCAACAAACTCCCTCTTACCTCGCTTAAGAGAGCCACGGTACACGTTAGTATTTAGGCGTTTAGTCTTCGTGGTTGGTCCAAAGAATAAAAAAAAAATATATCACGTCCCTAAATTTAAAAACTATACGATTGCGCTGAAGAAAATAAATTGTTGGATAGTAATTTCGTTGTCACCCGGTTGATACATGCATGAAAATCGAATAGTCGATTTTTGCTGGCCCGCTTGGAAAATTTTGACTGACGCTTACCCTCTTTAAATGACATTGATAAATGTTGCAAAAGTATTTTTAAAATTCCAATTTATGCATACCTAGCGTATCTCGTTAACGAGTAACAAATGGCTTTTTTAACGCCATCCCGGTCCCTATAAAAGCATTAATGTCCTGCATGAAACTCCGAATATGAATTTTAAGCGCCGAAACGTGGCAAAGCTACTTCCGAAACTCCCATAACTAAATGTAGTGTCGTGTCCTATTAATCATTAAATTGCAGTTTAATAAGGGCCACAAGTTTAAATTCGTCATAGTAAGTTTGGATAAATGGGATTATTGGTGTATAGACGTGTGTGTAAAAAGATGTAAGGGGAATATGAAATACTTCGGGAGTAAAGCCAGGGTGTTTTAATAAAATTGTTAATATAAGTTCCCGATAACTTTGAGGAGGATTGAATCTACTAAATGCAAAACAAGGTATATTCATCTATACTTATATTATAAAGATGTAAAGTTTGTAACTTTGTTTGATTGTAGCCGCTAATTTTCGGAAGTACTAAACCGATAATAAAAATTCTTTCACACTCAGAAAGCTTCAATATTCAGGAGTGTTATAGGTTATATTTTATTATGATTAAACGAAAACATTAAATATTAACACCCATCTAACTGGGCTACAGGTCGGTTTTCTTGGATAAACTATAACTTTGTAAAGGCTTATCTTCGGAACTACTAAACCGATCATAAAAACTCTTTCACAGTTAGGAAGCTACACTATTCAGGGAGTGCTAGAGGCTATACTTTATAATGATTAAACAAAAATTTTAGTGAAAAATAATGACGTATGTATATCAATCTACAGTGGGTCTACGTAAGTTGGCGTCATATAGAAAACTTTTTATTAATAATACGAAAAAAGTTATTCTTAATAAAAAATTTTGCATGATCCAAAACATAAAATACAATCATCCGATATTAAATTGTCTCGGTCATCTACGAGGTTTGGCCAAAAATGTAATTTTTGCTCACGTGCAAAGTACCTGTAATATCAAAAATTTTGCGAAAATCGAGAAAATTTAAGTGGGTAAATTAGTTGAATTGTACATTATTCTTGTTTTAATAGGAGTTAAATTAAAAAGCTAAGATTAAACTGTCCTATGACATTTTTAATCATAAAATATAGTGCACTACTGCACAAACCTAAATTTTTATTTGTAATACCACTAGTGCTAAGAAAAAAAAATTCCCGGAATAATTTAAGCACGTGTGGTATTCGGTAAGAAAATTTTACACCAAGTTTGTGTTAAATAATATTCTTTTAAATTAATATTTGTAACTGACACGAGCTTTTAAATTTTACTATAAAATAAATATTTTCCATTTTACCAATCGTAGTTGCAAATAATATGTAATTTTAGAGCTTATCATTGTTTATTATTTTATATTATATACAGGGTGACCAGAATAACTTGAAGTACATGGGGATCTTGGAAACCATTGGAGATACAAAGTCGGTTAAATGGAAGAAAAGTTGCGTACCAGAGTGCCCAACAATATTCCGTTTTGAGCATATTTTTAACTGGTCTCTTCAAAGATATACAGAGTGAAAACGGAAAATGTGCGTTTTAGAACAACTTTAATATTTCAATCATTATAAGGACTAGACCTGTGAAAATTTCAGGAGAGGGGTAAGACACATCTGCGAATTTAAAAATGGGGTCAAAAAATTCTAGGCCTACTATGTTGCGCGCAGACATAATCAACTTTCGTTTTCTTATGGCCGCCATATTGAATTTTTACATTTTTAAAATGCTTAGAACATCCCCTTTCCAACCGTGTATAACTCGTACTTATTAAATCAGTTAAAAAATTGCAAAAATGACAAATTATTATTTTTCACATAGTAGGTCGAGCATTTTTTGTTCACCGCTTTTTGTAATGTTATTAAAGATCAAATTATTTTAATCTAAGAACCTAATAAATCAAAACTAAACTTAAAAATTACAATAAAACGACTTAAGCTGCAGACTAGGTAAAAAAGTAGCAAAAAGAAACATCACAGAAACCAATAGTCTATTGAAGATACTGTTCAAATAAGGCACCATTTTCCCGAACGCACAGTCTGTATCGTCTTAATACTGCTTCAGAAGAGTGCCTGATCATTTCAGGGGTGATGCTGTTAACAGCTTCTACTACAGCCACTCTTAGTGCGTCGACAGTTTCATGTGATGTAGCGTAAATTTTGTTTTTTAAGTACCCCCAAACGAAAAAGTCCATGGGTGTCATATCTGGGGACCTAGCGGGCCATCTTACGGGTCCTTGATTACCTATCCATTTATTGGGATATTCGGTATTGAGATAGTCAGTGACAATCCGAGCATTGTGAGGGGGCACCATCTTGATGAAAATACATGTTTTGGATTGTTGCAAGAGGAAGATCCATAAGTGCGTCTGCTATGTCATTTTGTAACAGATTTAAATATCTTTCGGAATTCAAATTTCCATTGTAAAAATAAGGACCAATTACGTGGGTACCAATGATTCCCATCCAAACATTAAAACCAAATTTAATTTGATGCCTCACTTCATGGGACAAATGCGGGTTCACATCTGACCAAAAACAGTATTTTTGCGATTAAACATTCCGCAGTTGGTAAAGCGACTTTCATCAGACCATAAAATTCTTAAAGGAAAATTTGGATTCATGTGGCATTGTTCCAAAAACCAAAGGCAGAATTGCAGCCTTCTTGCTTGATCTCCATCTTGAAGCCCTTGACATACTCGTTCGCGGTAGGGGTGAAATTTATTCCGTTTAAGAACGTCACTGGCCGTTGAGCGAGCAACGCCTGCTGTATCTTCAATTTGCCGTAATGAGGTACGAGGCGTCTCGATTACACTTTGCATAACTAAATTTTCTTTTTCTTCATTTGCTGGTTTATTCCTTTTTAATTTCACAAAACTCCCATAATTAATTAGATTATTTTTCAAACGCCTAAACATACTCTTACTGGGTTGTCGCCTTTCCGGGTATTTATTCAAGTACATTTCTTCAGCCATTTCGTCGTTCCTTCGGCATAAAATAAAACATTCCAACATGTCATATCTTTCACTATTTGAAAACGCATTCATTTTAACTTTATCTACTTAGCAAACTTTTCTTGACGTCTCATTAACAACACTATCGTATTGAAATAAAATATTAATACGAGACCACGTCAAATATGAATACGTCAATAATAACGAAATAGACATAAGCCTACTATGTGAAAAATGATAATTTGTCATTTTTGCATTTTTTACTGGTTTAATAAGTAACGAGTTATACACGGTTGGAAAGGGGATGTTCTAAGCATTTTAAAAATGTAAAAATTCAATATGGCGGCCATAAGAAAAACGAAAGTTGATTATGGCTGCACGCAACATAGTAGGCCTAGAATTTTTTGACCCCATTTTTAAATTCGCAGATGTGTCTTACCTCTCTCCTGAAATTTTCACAGGTCTAGTCCTTATAATGATTGAAATATTAAAGTTGTTCTAAAACGCACATTTTCCGTTTTCACTCTGTATATCTTTGAAGAGACCAGTTGAAAATATGCTCAAAACGGAATATTGTTGGGCACTCTGGTACGCAACTTTTCTCCCATTTAACCGACTTTGTATCTCCAACGGTTTCCAAGATCCCCATGTACTTCAAGTTATTCCGGACACCCTGTATACCTTATATTACTACAGTTGGTAAAAATAGTTTATTTTAATTTTTTAGACCCATACCTTGCTTTCGTTTGCTCTTCACTTAATGTCTAGTACTTCAGTCTTATGATATTTTATTTTGCTAACTGTAGTTGTATAAAATTGTCATTTAGGGTCTTAAAACCTTACATTATTTTATATTATGTTTTTCTAAAATACTACAACTGGTACAAAATAACATTTTCTTTAATTATGTATGTGAATCACAGACATGACGTTAAAACAAATTCAATGATTATGCCAAAAAATGTCCACTATAATACTTGCGCTGTCATGGTAATGCAACCAAAACTACACATTTGATTGGTCAAAAAACAGTGGTGTGGAATTTTCACCATTATCGCAGAAAAAAAATTAAAAATTGTTTTTCTAGATAACCTAATTTGCATATTTGTACGTGGTTTTTAATTCTAAGGATCCTTTCTTTATAACAATTTGTGATATTAGCAAAAATACAGGTACTCTACTCTTAAGCAAAAATTACATTTTTGGCCAAACCTATGTAGATGACTGATACAATTTGATATCTGATTGTTGCTTTTTAGATTTTGGACCATGCAGAACTTTTGATAAGGAATAACTTTTTTCGTAAAATCAATAATAAAAAAGTTTCTCATATGACGCCAACTTACGTAGACACACTGTATACTGAATATTATAAAAATGTTAAGTTTGTATCATCGTTTGTAAGCTTTGGTGGTCCAGTGGTAGAAAAGTGTTTTTTATATTTATTTTTAATATAATAATATTATAAATAAAGAGGTTAAGTTTGTAACATTGATTGTTTGTTTATAAGGACAAATTTTTGAAAATACTGAACCGATCATGAAACATTTTTTCACAATCAGATAGCTACACTATTCAGAAATGCTATAGGCTATATTTTTTATAATTAAACTAAAAGTTCAGAGAAAAATATAATTAATGCCCAACAAAGTGGGCACGGGTCAGCTAGTGAGAAGTAAAACTATAAAAAACGTAGAAAAATTATGCTTCTTAATTTTTTTTATTGGTTTGGTTAGATGTGACTTTTCAACCGGATGGTTTATCTTAAACAAATGACTTTAGTTTTAACAAATGTCTAATGTCTAATTTAAACAGATGATAAAATTCTAGAAAATAAATAGAAGTTTAATAAAGCTGTCTGCGGTTATTGTGCTATTAAAATTTCAGTATTTGGCAAACGTGTTTAACAAAATGTTTGATCATTTTTTATCGGCTGCTCTAGCTTTTCATTTTTAAAATAATTTGTGATAGAACAAAACAGTCGTCTTGAGGCTCACAAAAACATTCTTTTTCTTGGGTTTCCCCGGCATTTTTTGTTTTATCATGGGACAAACCACGAAGGCTAAAAGTCTAAATACTATCGTACCGTGGGTGTCTTAAGCGAAGTTCTGGTTAAATTTATAATGTGAAGTCGTAAATAAATGCATTTTTTGCACTTACATGGCAAAAGCTGGCTGGTATAAGGAAAAAGTAATTGTTTTAGTTAGTTTTGGTTAGTTCTGGTTAAATTTAAATCTAGTTAGATAAAATGCAACGCGTGCGAAGTCGCGGGCATTATATTATAAAGTGGTTAGGTTTATTTGGAACTACCTGTATGAGCCTCGGTAGTCCAGTGGTAGAATGCTCGCCTGTCACGCAGGCGTCCGGGTTCGATTCGCATATTTCTTCTTCTCTATAAAAATAGATAAAAATAAAGAAGCAACGAACCTAATTATTTTATGTTCATTTTTTCCTTGATATTCATTTATATTTATATTATAAATAAAGAGGTAAAGCTTGTAACTTTGATTGTTTGCTTGTAAGGGCTAATTTTCGGAAATACTAAACCGAGCATAAAAACTCTTTTACAGTTAGAAAGCTACACTATTCGGAAGTGCTATAGGCTATACTTTATAATGATTAAACAAAAATTTTGGTGAAAAATAATGACATATGTATATCAATCTACAGTGTGTCTACGTAAGTTGGCGTCATATATTAATAATACAAAAAAGTTATTCCTTATAAAAGTTCTGCATGATCCAAAACCTAAAATACAATCATCAGATATTAAATTGTGGCGGTCATCTACGAGGTTTGGCCAAAAATGTAATTTTTGCTCACGTGTAAAGTACACTTATTTTTGCTAATATCAAAAATTGCTATGAAGAAAAGATGTTTAGAATTAAAAATTATTTCCAAATATTTAATTTTGTTTATTTCTTAAAGAAAAAAAAAGATTTTTTTCTGCGAAAATCGAAAAAATTAAGTTTGTAAATTAGTGAATTGTACTTTCTTGTGTTTTGATAACACTTAAATTAAAAAGTTTAGTTAAAACTGTCCTATGACATTTTTAATCATGAAATATAATAGTGTAACACAATATACAACAATATATACATACAGAAACCTAAATTTTCGCCATTATCGCAGGCGTCCCGGGTTCGATTCTCTGCATATTTTTACTATAAAAATAGATAAGAATAAAGAAGCAACGCACTTAATTATTTTATGTTCAGTTTTTCTTTGATATTAATTTATACTTATATTATAAATAAAGAGGTAAAGTTTGTATCTTTGATTGTTCGCTTGTAGAGGTTAATTTTCGGAAATACTGAACCGATCATAAAAATTGTTTTACAATCAGAAAGCGTATACTATTTAGGAGTGCTATAGACTATATTTTATTATGATTAAACAAAAAGTTCATAGAAAAATATAATTGACGCCAAACGAAGCGGACACGGGTCGGTTAGTCTAGTTATAAAAGTAGATACTAAATTGTGCATAAGCAAAGCTAATTATCGAGCGATCGAGTTTGGATTTACCAATAAAATACCAATATTTTACGTCATGTTTGTTTGATTTATGTTTAATTATTGCAAATTAAATTTATTGACTTGCATACTATTATATGATATAGATCAATACAAGTTTTATTAATGACCAAACCACTTCTGCTTTTTTGTTGTGTTTGTTATATTTATTAACTTTAACTTATTTGTGTCAAATTAGATAATCTGAATATTGAATTCAAAATAATTCTAGATACATATTTGTCTTTCATATAATATACATTACTGGCATGGTTGTATGAAAAACTTGTTTAATTACTAAGCCAAATAGTTGATTAGGAAAACAACAAAGCAAAACACAACTTTTTTACATTAAACTTAAAAATGTTGGTGGTCGTGATAAAAACAAAAGTTACTAGAACCTAGGGTTTCCAGATTTGCTGCAGAAAAGAACCGGACATGAAAAAAACTATAATTTATTTTTAAATTCGGTAAAAGAGCTTTATATACAGGGTGTCTCTAAAAGGTCTGCACAAAATGCTACCACAAAATCCTTGGTCCCAAATACAACGATCTAACGTAGATTACCTTAGTCGAAAAGTGGTTTGTTTGCAGGATACAGGGTGACAAAGTTTTTATTTTGTTTTAGTTATTTTTAAATATGTTGTTTATTATAAGAAAATTTTTCACAAAATTCAGTAATAATATATAGGTTTTAGGTTCAGAATAAGGAATCTAAATATGCTAATGTTTTTGACACAAAATGTTGAGGGACCTGCAGTCCTTTGCTTAGATTCAAAGTGTCATAACTTCTTTTTGCCTCGGTATATTTTAATTTTTATTAAAGAATTTATTAAAAATAAGGCACCCTCTATAATTTATTTCCATTAAAAGATGTTTAAAATAGCTTTAAAAAATACCACATTAGGTACATATATCCCAAGCAGCAAGCTGACGTCATGACGTCATTTTAACGGCATTTTAATGACGTGTTTTTAACGTCGTTGAAGTGACGTCTTTTCGACGTCATTTTTTCATCATACTAGCTTATAAAAATCTAATGACGTCATGTTTAGAAAACCCGCCACAACATTTTGTGGCATTATATGATTCGTGTCAAAATTCAACCCAAATATCATATGACAGAAAAATAAGACTAATAATTTTACAAAATTGAAAATAGGAAAAACTCTACCGATAGATGGCGTAATGGACAATAAACTACTACGCTTATTCAACATCTTCGCTTTTTATCGCCTACACCGTACAGATGAGACCAAAATAGTTCGAGACCGGTCTGCGGTTGGTGATTTCAATTAGCTTTGAAAGAAACATCTTCGGCTAGTGTTAAAAATTGCATCTCCAGGTTCTACAGTGTCCTGAAAGATGCGACCTTGCAACTTGTACTCTTTGCTTGCAGTGCAAGGAAATTGCAAGCAGTAAGGAGTTTTTCCTATTTCAATTTTTAAATAAAATATCGTATCATTTTAGCTTTAAAAAAAGTATATGCGTCAATTTTTCGTCATCTTAAAGACGTCATTAGACGCTTAACGGACGTCTTTTGTCTATGACTTAGGGAGTTCAATTTAACGTCATTTTGTCGTCATCTTATGACGTCTTTGTGTGACCAAAAATGACTAAAAGAGACGTCAATAAGACGTCAGCTAGCTGCTTGGGATCTAACTTTATTAGTTTTGGAAATATGGAAATCCAAATCAGCAACACCGTTCAGTTCGTCTGGCAGGTACTTGTGCTCATCGAAAACGCCTGTCAATTTTTTTCTAACCTTACTATGAATGAACTAAATCCTAGAAAAATTTCAAGCTTACAGCTCCAAGTTTTTTTTTTCTTAAACTTTCAAAAATATACAGGGTGATGATGTGCAGGGCTGATGCTTGCCTGCCAGATGATGATTGTCGTACTTAGCATGCTATGACTCATAACTATACAAATTTCTAACCTTACAGGCAGAGGCCCAACGTTACTTAAAGGGTTCACTAGCTCTGGGGCTAAAAGAAACTTAAGGAAACACCTTGAAACAAAACCTTTGTTTTTTTTAATCTCGTATTATTATTACCAAAAATCCTTGCTTTTTCGATTAAAGGTTCAAAGTTTCCTATTCAGTACGATAATCATGGGTTGTCAAACAAATTCGAAGACGGCTGGCATGTCTGTCTTGCAATTATAGTTGTTAAGACCCTTGTGGCACGCGTTTCGGTTCAACCCTGCAATTTCGCCGGAAGTTGCCTACTCTTTACGTGAACTTTCACCGCTTTGAACTTTGCGTGTGATCGCTGGATATTGCCTGATAGTTTAGTTATTGTTTTTAACTTTTCGATTTTATTTAGACCCAATTAAAAATATATTTCAAAATTAGTTTGTCATATACTTTAAGGTCTTAGATCTGATTTCTTTAAGAGATAGAATGTTTAAAATGAGCAGCGGGACTTGGTGTACTAAAGTATTTTAGAAATCGACTTCATTCTACCTCACTCGCACTCTGTGTTCAAGAAATCACGCTTGAAGTCAATCAAATTGGTAAAATTGGTTGGTGGAGTATAAGCGAGGTCTCCGAACGTGTAGAATTTTACCAAATTTTAAAAAAGTCGTACATAACCATAAAATAAATTTAGGTATTCATTAGTTTGCTATGATTTATATATTTATTTGGTTGTTTTTGTGCTATTAGAATGCAAAAATTTATTTTATTGTTTTTTACAATGATGGAACAATATATTTTTAGTTCTAGCCATGTGTTTACTGTCCAACCAATGTGACCTTGATTTTTACCAAGATTTACAATTGTATAAAAGCTAATTCGGTATTTAATTTTTTAGTTTAGATAAATTGATCACATATTTTTGCTTTACTGATTTAAATTATTTACAGTAGGGAACATTAATAGCTATTTATTAAAAAAAAAGGTTAAGGCAATCTTCAGAAAAAAATAATTTCATAAAAGGAGGGAGTATCAGAAAGACCTAATAACTGCTAATGCCATAGTCCAAAATGACTCCAAGAGTAAAAGAAATGAAAATAAATAAAAATCGATTTGAAACCTTAACCCTTTTTTGTTCCGTGTTAAAAACAATAATAAAAAACTCAATTGCTTAATAATGATATTCCATAAATCTTATTCTCAATAGCTGTATGTGTGTCCTTTTTCATCTTGCACAGTTAAACAGAGAAGTGTTAGTACACATATAGACATGTTAATGAACATTTTCGATGTTAGTCTATTGTGACACAGAGTACCAAAAAGTGCAAATATTGACTTCTCGAGAAGAAATCTACGATAGAAAGCGAGGTGTAGAATCCTATAGAGCACAGAGTCCCGCTGCAGATTAGTCACAATATTACTTAAGTAGAGTAATGTTTTTATAGACAAGTGCGGAAGACTTTAAAAGTGGTAAAAAGGAAAAGAATGAAACCCATTAAAAAAAAAAGGTAGAGAATATAACAGAATTAAAGGAAAAATAAATTATGGGCCATTTAACGTCGGGAAGGGGAAAAGGGGAGAGATTTAAGTGTAAAATATGGTTTTTCTCGATTTACGACAAAACTACAAGTTTTATGAAAAAAGTTAAATGGAAAAGTTGTAGGCAATGTAAATATCTATAAATTTTGTATTAACACTTTTTTACATAACTTTAAAATTTGTGTGAAAATTTTAAAAAATACTAGCTTTGGGTCCTTAATGCGTTTTTGAGAGATTTTACCGTGGTTAATATTGTTTCTACACCATCAGAAAGTAGAGATTTTAAAGAACAAAAAGCTTACCGACTTTTCTGAAAATGTCGATATACTTTTTCAATATTAGGTAAGTCAAAATAATGTGTAAAAATAAATATTTTCAATCCAATAAATTACAGTATATTTGAAACATATAAAGGTAAGTTTTCACCAAATTTCGTAAAAAAACTGTAAAAGAAAAAATAAAAAGAAAACTTGACTTAAACTTTGAGGTTATGTGAAGAAAGTGTATATACAAAAGTTGCTGGACCTTTTTATTGCCTTAAGCTTTGCCATTTAACTATTTTCCATAAGACTTGTAATGTTGCCAAAAATCAAGAAAAACTGTTTTTACATTTAAACCCCCTTTCCCCTTCCCGACCTCAGATCCTACTAATATAATATAATAATAATATAATTTTTTTTGGTTTCAACAATTATCGACTTTATTCTAATATTGGTTAAACGGACTTATTTATTGAATAAAAATATATTGGGTACAGGTCAAACTATGAAACATGGAATATCCTAAATGTAAAACCTGATATTTAAAATATTTAGATTTAAATATTGGTTACTTTTTATATATTTTTTAAATTTAACCTTCATAACGGTGGCCGATTGGTCACCAAAACGTTGATTTTTGAACTTGAACTTTTGGGTTTCCTGAAAGGTTTTTTTTATGAGAGGGGAGCCCAAGAGGAGATTTCTGGATTTTCTACGCGGCAGATTAATATACCGGAGGATACCTTGAACCCGGTTAAGTAGGTACCTCCACCAAATATGAGCCCTGCATACAAGGCTGGTAGTAAAAAACAAAAATATATTTATCAGAAATTTTCGAACGCGTCAGATTAAGATAATTAATTACATGCTAAACAGTATAAATAATTCCACTAATCTAACAATTTAAGAGTGACGTAAAAAGAAGGAGAGTCTACAAAGTTGTAAAACACATAATTTTATGGATAACGAAAAATATATAATCCGATACGATCCGAACGATTTCCACAAGCATGAATAATAACAGTATTTTTGACATATTTAAAAGTCTTTAGCTGCTTCCCTCATCGATGAAAAGGTATACATTATATAACATTTTTTTCCCTATCATTTAAGCTTTCCGTCTTTATAACGCTCGAGTAAATCCTCATTTAGTATCGTGGGGTCTCCTACTATTATTTTGTTTTAGGTTGGGGGTTCAATAGGCTCAGCTCGCATTTCCTAACAAATCGAATAAATACCGACTTTTTTCATTTAATAATTGCATTGTTAACACAGGTAAGAAAAAATTAACATTTTGCTTTGACCGTTTAATTTCCTTATCATTTATGAACAGGGTGGGCCGTTTATCTTGGGACACTGCCTTATCTCAGAAAATATAGTAGATGGAGCCAAAAGTTAAATACAAAAGGGAATGCGGATGTTACAAACCTTTAATTTATTTAATTGTTGTATATACAGGGTGTTAAATTATTTTAAATAGAGCAGCTGGTATATTATTTCATTTTTTGAATGCTGCACGAAATTCTGAACATATCTTGTGTATATTGTCCTATATCTACCAAATAACGGATTTTATACGCAATTTCGATAACTATTAATACAGGGTGCGCAAAAATAAGATTGAAAATAAAATTTAACAAACTGCGAAAAAACTTTTTTTAATGGAAACTACCTATTTTTATATGCTTATCCTATCTAGCATTAAAAATTAATACAATTTTATATAAAGGTTGTACTATGCCTAATATTTTTACTTTTTGAAATATTTCCATTTAAACATTCGTCTATCACAAATAATATGCTATTGCCGTATAAGCAGTTAGTGTGAGGTGGCCATGACGGCGTTTGAACAAAACAAGTGCTAGAACGCTGTCTCCTTGGACGCGTCTTTTGTTGTTAATTACTGTCATAATTCAAATATTTTTGAATCTTGATTTATTTATTTATTGTTTCTAAATTTAGTTTCTTCGCTTAGTTACGTACCAATGTTTACCACGAAGGAAAAGATTTTTATGTTAGAAAGTTATATATCGAACAATTAAAACCGGACCCTATCACACTAACTGCTTATACGGCAACAGCATATTATTTGTGATAGACGAATGTTTAAATGGAAATATTTCAAAAAGTAAAAATATTAGGCATAGACAACCTTATACAAAATTGCCTTAATTTTTAATACTAAATAGGACAAGAATATAAAAATAGGTAGTTTCCATTAAGAAAAAACGTTTTTTCCCAGTTTTTCAAATTTTATTTTTAATATTATTTTTCTCGCACCCTGTATCAATAGTTATCAAAATTGCGTATAAAAACTGTTATTTAAGTCGTTTGTCTACAACAAAGCTTACTGAAGTGAAACAATAAATGCTTCCGAATGAAGAATTTGGCAGATATTTTAGGGCTTGCAAACGTCATTTTTCGCATAAAAATTAAAAATATTAAAAAAGGTAGAGGATATTATACACAAGATATGTCTAGAATTTCGTGCAGAATTCAAAATGAAATAATATACCAGGTGTTCCATTTAAAATAACAAAGTTGATACTCGCCCACGAATAATGAAACACCCTGTATATACAGCAATTAAATAAATTAAAGGTTTTAAATACCCCCATGTATTTTTGTATTTAACTTTTGGCTCCATCTGTTATAGTTTCTGAGGTAAGGTAGTGTCCCAAGATAAACGGCCCACTCTGTACAAAAAGGGTATACCCTCCTTAAATCGATAACTTGGACCGTTTGTAATTAATTCTCATTTTAAGTTCAGACACGCCACCGTTTTGTAAGTAATAAAAATTCCATTTTTGGAGCAAATTATTTAAATATGGTAAAATTATAAAAAAAAAACATTCTTTGTATTATTTATTCTAGATGCGATTGCCCTTAAAAGTAATACCTTGGTAATGGCACTTTCTATTTGGGATTTTGCAAAAAAGAGAATTTTTCGATTTGCACCCCTTCCCTTTAAAAATGTAAGTTTTAAAACCGAATCCTTTCTTTGTTTTTTTTTTGTGTAAAATTTATAAAATTTTATAATCAAATCTCAAATTTTTCAAAAATATCCATATTTTTAAAAAATTTATGGTCAGTTAAAAATAAATAAAAATTAAGAAATGAAAGCAAGCAAGCCAAGTAAATGTTTTTACTCTACAATTTTTTATGCAAGACTTTACATGCCTTTAATTATCAGAAAAACAGTAATTATTTTACGAAATTTGGTTTTTCTCCAAAAATCAAACTGACAGAAAAAACTGAAATTTTTCCTAAGTTTTTAATGTTCATTTGTTTTTTTACGCTCAAAAAATAATAGATAAAAAAATATGAAACTTTAATACCAGACATTTTTTTCAATGGTCTTTTTGTTGGGTACAAGCTAAAATTTAATCTAGAAAGAATGGGACCGCTTTGGTCCTGGTTCCGGGGTATAGCAGGCTGACATTTTTTCTATTCTTTTTGGCTATAGTTAAAAGTGGGTGGCGAAAAAATCGGTTGTCTGCAAAGTCGGTTTACTGACGATAGTTGAATGTGACAACGTCAAAAGAATCATTACCTTTATCGCCGCAATTATTGTTGCTATAAACAACTAACACCACATTCACTTTTCACTACACGCTCACTCAAGTAGGAGAGAAATAGATGTCGAACGCTGCCGGATACGGAGATTGTGGCTCTTTGTCGCTCGTTCTGCGCTCTCGCTTGCACCTTAAGCCTTAAATGGAACGTTGTCTCGGAAGTATAAATGAAAAGCCTGTACATTTTTACAGTAGGAAAGACCGAAAAAATACATTAAATGTTTACGACGACACTCGAAACGTATAAATAGCTCCTGACATTAGCATTTAAAATGGCACCCTAAATAAGACACTGAAAAAGTTAAACACAATACATACACCGACAAGAAGCAAGTAATTAGATTTTCCACCAGGTGGCACAAGGTGTCGACGGCATTCGTTACGGCTTTTGCCACCTGTCTTCATTACATTTAGTGGCTATTTGCTTTAAATAATAAACGGATCTTCGTTTAGTACACACAGGCAGGGGTTCTTTAATTAGCAAGACATATTTTAATTATTATTTGAATATTTACATTTGGGCATTGTTGGCTAATAAAAGTTTATAAATTTCAAGTAAATCGGATGCGAGAACATTCCCAATTCAAAAATGCTTGTTAATTTGTGAAAATACAGTCATAAATTTGAAAGAAGTTGATGGTAAATTTGTCGACAACTGTTGTTTCATTATATGGATTCTTGTAACTTGTAAAGTTAAAATTAAACAACATAAAACAAATGAGTAGTTAGTTATTATTTGCTTTTCTTTGCTTTAAATAATAAACTTCGTTTCGTACAGGGTATTCCATTTCAAAGAAAAAATGGTATATTTCTTAAATTATCTCGTATTTTTTAAGAAATTCAAGACCAATGTATTTATAGTTCAATGTTTAGATTATATGGTCAACTCTACATGTTTTTAATAAGTCTGCAGGTCTATCTTCAACTGTTTTTGAGTTATTAACTCTTAAAAAGTCACGTTTTCAACTTTTATTATTTAATTAAATATATCAATAATAAATAAAGGCACCTAATGTAGGTTATCACCTGATACTTCAAAGTCCTTAAAATATTTACCTATTGGTAGTTTTTATATTAGTTTTTTATAATTAATTATTCTTTAAATGAAAGACTATAGATAGAAATGCTATATAACAAGTGTCAAGAAAATGCCAACGTCCGTGATGGCACTATCGTGTTGTCTAAAAGGTGCTGTAAAATGCATAACTACATGTTTCAGTGTTTGAATAACGTTGACGGAACAGGGTAAAAATGGGTTAAACATCCAATAACCCGGCACTCACAGTACACTGGTATTTAGGCATAAGCCTTCGTGAGATGTCACAAAGATAAAAAAAGGAAAAAGAACATTATAAAGTCTAAAATAATATTTTCTAATGGGTAAAAACTTTAATGACTTTGAAGTATCAGGTACCAACTGCGTTACTTGCATTTTATATTGATATAATTATTTAAATAAATAATATAAGGTCTTTCAATAAGAGCAATAGTATTTAAAATAGATATTTTCCGGTTTTAAATCCATATATTTTTAATTTCTGGGTGTTACTATATTTAGTATTAGCGGACCCGTGCCCATTTTGTTGGGCGTTAATCTCTGAATTTTTAGCGGACAAACAAACAAACCCACAAACAAAGTTACAAACTTTACCTCTTTACATATTAGTACTATAGATAGTCTGACTCCTCTCGATCGGTTGGAAGTAATAAAAAATATTACCAAAGTGGTAGCTCAGTTATGGTCACTCAACGTATATTCACTCGACAAATTTGGGTTGCTATCATCGTTACTTTGCGCAAGTTATCCGCCGCACTGTGAAAAAGTTTGTGGTTGAGTTTTAACGTAAAGTAAATCGATCATTTTCAAGCACAATTTCTTAGGGTATGATTGACTAGTGCTTAATGATTTTTTTTAATAACCACTTATGTATTTTAAAATTTAAAATATTAGAAATTTTTGGTGTGATTTCATACACTTTACTTCAGGAGGAGAAGTATTTGCTATGGAAACGATACAAAATACAAGCTTTTGGTTGGCTGAAAATGTCAGTTGTGAAAATTTTCATTTACCACGTGCATTAAAGATTATCGGTAATTTTAGGAAAATATGCATAAATACAATTTGAAATTGGTAAATGCATTTGTTTAAAGTTATCTAAAATTTTCAACGCACAAGTTATATTCGTAAGAATACTTCATTTTATGCTTTATTTGTTTTCTGGAAGATTAAATTTAAACAAAATATTATTAGGCTTTTCTCCAGAATAAAATTAAAAAGTTTATTTAACATTTTAAGAAAATTAAAACTTTTATACATTATGAAGAACTATTCTGCTCTTACACAATATCATAAAAGTTATGATTACTTTAAAAGAAATAAAATAATGAAATATTTAATATTAAGTTACTTACAACACAAAGGTGTCAATCTATAAACAAAGATTCATTAGCACTCGGTTGAAATTATTTTAATCCAATGAAATAAAATCGTTAACAAGACGCCAGACGAGAATTGGGCCAATGCAATGGTTGCGTCTCAAAAATGTGGTAAATAGTTTTCCAGAAATGTGGTAAACAGTTTACCTAAAAACTTACTGATAAACTTGTTCGAAAACTAAGGAAATTTTAAAATGAATATTTCATGAACCATTGAATATTTTCTACTACCTAATTGCTCCATAAATTGTACAAATTTGAATACCCAATAAATTTTTATGGAAAAAACGTTTTACTGACTAACTGATTGTTTTCAATTTTATTTCAAATGGCTATAATTTGTACTAGTGCAAATAATCGTTAATTTTAATAAAATTTTAAGCCCTACTTCATATTGTTACAGCATAGTCAAAGAATATGTATAAATGTTTTTATAAAGTATTATTAAATTTGTTATGATGAATTTAGTTTTACACTGATAAATTAAATGATAAATAATACTTATGTTTTCTTAAATTTATGCGTACAAGAATATGTGCAACTGGCCAGTAACGAACACGAATCATTTATAACCTGAATTAGAAAGCGGCCAATATAAGAAAAGAAATGTAATTTGTGTTGTTACTTGATAGATAGGTGTTTATCTTGTGAAGAAGATCTCGCTACGGGGTGTGACGCGAAACCCTGCTGCTTATAATGGTAAAAAGGCGCCGTGAACTTTGACCTACGGTATCATCAATTTGGTATTAATGATATACTTTTAACTGCGGTTTTATTTTATTTTTATTAACAATATATACTTACAGTGCATTCCAATTATGACGAGCCACCCTGTATTAGATTAGATTAGATTAGGGGTGGATTACATATCCTCTAACAATGCATCCTGCTCAAGTTTATTGTGTGTCCTCCGTCCATAGGTTAGAGCACGCTATCCAAGCCGGTCTGTTTTCTTAGACTCCACAAGCTTGAAACCGGCTCCTTGGTAAATCTTGCCGCTTTAGGTTTTTTCACCCAGCCCTGCAAACCGCAGACGACCAAGGGCTTCACAGTAGCACCATACGTGTTCTGCGGTGTCTTCCTCCTCCTAGCAGAACCTACATAGGTTTTCTTCTGCCAGGCCCATGATTTCCAGATGTTTATTTAGTCTGAAATGACCTGTTAGTTGACCCACTATAATTCTTACTGCCTTCCGGTTGTAATTTAGAAGGTCTTTAGTAAATTCTGGCGAGTAACCTTCGTTTCCTGGTACCCAGGCAACTACGCAGTCCCGCACTAGCTTAGAGCAGATTTTGCATGAACTGATTGCCCCGATGGCTGCCTGGCTGTCCGAATAAATTACTATGGTTTTATCTTTATAGCTTCTTCTGCTGATTTCCCTAGCACATTGTTCTATGGCTACAATTTCGGCCTGGAACACAGTACGGTGTTGTCCTAGGCCCAAGTTTTTCTCGTCCTTGGTTTGTCCCCATATATACCTGCTCCAACTCCCTGGTCTGTTTTGGAGCCGTCTGTATACCAGATTAGGTCGGCTTTAATGGGAGGGCCTGCCTCCCAGTCCTTTCTGTACGGTTTCAATGTTTAAAGTCACCCTGTATAATTCCGATATTTGTAAACTTTTAAAAAATCCTTAAACACCATTAATTCTTATTTTTAGGGGGACATATTTTTCAGACAACATTAACTCGTTTTGGTTTATCCCCTTCACTCACCAACATTACGAATAATTTGAATCTTTGATTTTTTTTCTTCGATGTAAGGTTTTTTCGTAAATAAAATCAAAACATTTCTTGGCGTGGTCATTTAATATCGCCAATATCTAACTTTACAGTAAATAATATCACCTTTTTTACATATTATTTAAATCAAAATTAATTACTTACGTGAAAGATTAGTCAATACACCAATGTTTTAATTTTTCATGTAATGATTGGTAAAGCAAACTAAGTAATCTTAACTTGACTATCATATTATACTAAATAAATAGCGATTTGAGCATGTAAGAAATAGTTTTTATTTTCTTATGCAAAAACCATAAATCGAATAAAAATCAAAAGACCAAATTTTTTGAAACTTACAGGGAACAAAATATTTTTTTTGTGGAAAATGCAGTGGCGTACCATTTTTTTCTAAAAAATATTTGCAGTACATCCTTCACGTACGATACTGAAAAAATACTTTTTCTTTTACGTCAAAAAATGTTCTTTAATTCATAGAAGACATCTCTCAAATTTTCCCAAAATTATCTGTATGTGTAAAAACTTTATTGTAAAAAAACTATTGTTTTTCCTATATTTTAACACCCTGTAGTTCTAAAAGTAGAAAAGTTAGTACATATTGTCAGTTTAAAGGTAAAATTTACAAAGTATTTTTTCTTTAAAGAATAGTTAAAGCAAATCTAAGTCACTTGCAGTAAATGTTTATTTTATAAAAAACCTATAAATTTCATTTATCACTTCTATAAAGATTCGGTGAAATATTAAAAATGAAAAAGACGACCTTTAATTTTTTTCATCAGAAATTTTGCATAAAATCATATCACGTCCTAAAATATTAAATGTTACTTTGTGAGTTTTACCTTTAAACTAACGATATGTTTATATAAAGTTTTTTTCTTATTTTTCGCCGGAGAATCACCCCTTAAAATTTGTTGGAAAAGTTGGTGGACACCGTGTATAAATAATATTTATATTATTTAAAAAATAAAAATAATTATACATTTGTTCTATTGTAAAGTCCATCCGTGGACATACTGTATATTATACAAATATATATTACCAACCATTTGTCAGATTTGTCGTCTAAACATGGTTACTGTATCAAAACAAAATTTATATTACCAAGAAACTTAGAACACCCAATATCTTCATGGAGTCCTTACGAAGAAGAAGAATAGGTGTAAAACCAGTTTTCTCTCGAAGAAGAACAAGAAGTACAAAGGCTCCAACTTCACGGTAGATTTTTAATTGGAGCATATGGCCGTGTCATAGCCAGCTAGATTTATAGTTTCGGAATGACTTTACTAATTTCGCCTGGTTTCTTTTCGTTTCAAACACATCATTAATATTTCTGAAGCCGGCCTGAGTTATTGTGTGTGGCGATGGGCCACTAAAAAAAAGGAATTGATGTATGGCATTGGTGTGGCATGGCCAATAACATTAACTTAAGGGGAAGTGGATGGTAGTATACAATTGCCTTTATTAGGTTGTATATGATTTGTATTGGTATGTCATAATATCAAGGCGTTTATAGTAAATATAATATCTTGGCTTTATTTTAAATTATATATTTTTGGTTTTAACACTACATAGACCCTTAATAAATTAAGCATATTTTTTTATTTTACTAATATATACAGGGTATTTCTTATGTAGTACAAAGGGTAGTTTGCTTTATAAACATGGGGACAAAAGTAAACCATTAGGGAGATATCGCGATACAAAAATGGTAAAAAAATTAGGTTTTTATTTTTTTCTTAAAACAAAAAGCCCCAGAATAATAAATTTCTAGAAACATATTGAGGTTATAAAAATTGACTTTTTTAATGTTTTTTTAGTTTTTTAGGAATTGAAATTGAAAGTGTTGGAAATGGACTACCCCTATCTTGCTAACCAATGTTAAAGAGAGACTTAAACAATAACCTCAAAAAATATAAATTTGAATAGCCTGATTTATTTGGACACTTTTTGTTTTTCTTATCTTTTATTACTAAACCTTCAAGTTTCAAATAAAAAAAATATAATGTGAATCAAAACATGTCAGGACGGGAATATTTATTTAATTAAAATCTATTTATCTGCAGTCACCATTTGCATTTGTAAAAAAAAATTATTTGACATTACTTTGTAGTTTAAACACTTTTTGTTTTTAAAATAAAATATACAAAAATTTTATTTCTATTTTTTTGAGATATCTCCCCAATGGCTGACTTTAAACCCCATTTTTATATAAAAACTACCCTTTATTTTAAACAAAGATTCACTTCCTAAATATTTTAACATTTGTTTAGAAACACTCTGTAAAAGCAAATTAATAGTTGTTAAAATCAGATCTTTTAAATTCATAATAATACTACTTTCTTGAACTTCCATAACTTTCAGTATTCGCTTAAAAACGATAGGAGATATAAAAAAATGAGAGAAATTTGATATATACCGAGTGATTCTTAAAGTTACCCTTTAATAACTTCTTTAACTTTAAAGATAGAGTAAAATTTGGCATTTAAATATTTAATATAAATATGCAAAGGTTAATCTATAAGTTTGTAATAGATCACTTTCAAGATTACAGTGAATGGCGTCTACTTTTAAATTTTAAATGGCACCACGACACGCTGGGGCATAAAATGTTATGTGGTTTAAAACCACCTTGAAATCATAATTTTCATCGGAATATAAAAATTCTCCAAGTGGAACATTTGTTTTTCATACTGAAGAATAAAACGAGGCTTAATTTCTTAAATGTGACCTAAAATATAGCTATACAGGGTGATTCTTAACCTACCAGGTGATTTTCACAGGTGTTTTTCCTATAACTTTTTTTGCTTTGACAATAGAAAAATGAAATTTGGTATATAGTTATTTCGTATATTTATGAATTGATTGATCTATTAACTTGCTTTGTATTACTTCCGGTTTAATCGTAAAAGACCCATATAACATTTTTTGCCGGCCAAGTACATTTATATTTACTGGCATTGCCAACACTCTTTAATGGCAATACATTGGCAAAAAGGTATGAACAAGACACGAAAGTGGGCAATTGGCGGTTATTGGGCCACGTGTTGCAGATAATGTAATGGCATTCGTCATTAATAAGTTATGATGAAAAAATGCGTTTAGGATGATGACATCCATCATTAATAAGTTATTGGCAAAAAGATAACAAAAAAACACGAAAGTGGGCAATTGGCCGTTATTGTTGCAGATACTGTGATGGCATCCATCATTAATAAGTTATGATGAAAAAATGCGTTTAGGATAATGGCATTTATCATTAAATAAGTATTGCAAGTTTTATAAGTTGAATGTCCCAAAAGATTAATAACATATTTAGAATTTTGTAATGTTATCATTAAAAAAATTACATAATATAAATTTTAATACATTAACAATAAACCATAAAAAATTAAAGGTATGTAATAAAAAAAAAAGACAGTAAATCAAAAGAAAACACTTTAAAATAGTAAGTATTCAAGGGACATTTACACTCAATTTTCAAATCCAAAACATAGGGAGAAATATTTTAAAGAGATTTAAATGTCAAAAAAAACTATTAAATATATAAAATATTTTTTATTAAAACGTCTTTAAAACTTTTAATAGGGCAACCCCGTACCTAATTTCATATTATTTTTTAAGTAACTACAAACTTATAAGGTTTTAAACAAAATGTTTACAGCTCCTAACAGTCAACTTGAATAACTCGTCTTCTCTACTAGCCATCACCAATTAATTACACAACACACACTTATTAGGTAATGAATACACTTAATTATGTCTATTAAAAACTCTTTTCTTTAAAAAAGAAACTAAAAAGATATAAAACCATGTAGAAAACAATTGCACAAACAAAACCAATTTTTCAATCTGTCAAAATCGTCAAATCTTGTATTTCGGCTAAGTGGGAAATTTGAATTTGTCACCTTCGGTCGAAATTAACCTAGCTAATTTTACCATCATTCTATTTTTATTCTTTCAAAAATACATAATAAACATTTTGTTTGACCTAATTTTTATTTGCATGATTTGTAACAATAAAATGTTATGAAAAGGCCATTTCCTTTAAATTATGTAAAAAAACATAAAATAATGTTGTTTAGCTGCCATTATAAATAAAACAGATCAAAAAATTGCTCTAATGTTAGTTAAATACCAATGTTAATAATATGGTTTGAAAAGTATGAATATGCGTTAAAGGTTTGCCTTCAAAAATCCAATATTTATTTGCCTGCAACAAAAAGGCATGCTTTATTTAATCAGGATTGGTATGCCGCCATTTTTGTATGCTTGCCGGCAATTCGCCTGCATGTAAAATTTATTGGCAATTAAGTGTTTATTTAGGGTTGACTTTTTAATGCATATTAGATGTTGGCATATTATTGCCACCAATTGCCAATACTTTACCATCAATGCCAATATGAAAAATGTGCATTGCCGGCGACGGCTAGTTTCAATTTTTAATTGGCATGTCTGGTATATTTTTTCCTATTTTAATAGAATATAACATTCGTAATTCAATGACACTTTACATGTCATATTTTTGATACTTCTGCCGTCAATTATTTTTTAAAAATCCAATCTAAAGTGCCATGATTAAGCTAAAATTGTTTATTTTTAGTCAAGTTGCCATGGAAAAACCAAATTATTTGTTTTTTGTTTTTAGAGAGAAGAAAAAATGTTATATGTATAATGTATACCGTTTGATCGGTGGAGAAAGCGGGTATAGATTTTTAATATGTCAAAAAAATACTGTTATTATTTCCGCTCGTGTAAATCTTTCGGATCGTATTGGATTACATATTTTCCGATATCCTCGAATTATTTTCTTCAAAACAATGGTTTTTTTACAACTTTGTAGCCCTCCGATTTCTTTACGTCACTCTTAAATAGTCAGCTTAGTTTAGCATGTAATTAACTTACCCTATCTTAATCTGACGCGCTCGAAAATTTCTGATGGATATATTTTTGTTTTTACGATCGGCCCTGTATACGGGGCTAATATTAGGTGGAGGTATAGTCGTTGGCATTAAATACGAGAAATCATAAAAGTTTTCAGTCCTCGTTGACTCCTAAGTTTTATTACCCCACTTGTCGGTGCCTTTTTACGCTGATTGTAGGACAAAGCGGAGCAGCGGTAAGATAAAGGTTTTTTTAATAAAAAAAGTGGCGACTTTTGTGTTTATTGTTTTATGGTTTTTCTTATTTAATTCCAACGACTATACAACGGGTATAGATGGGTCCACATTTAATTCATTCTGAAAGCAGTACCGCAAAGTACACAAAGACCACGTGTCACCGGTTTTATAGCAGGCCAGAGGCAAAATATGAGGATGTTTTTTAAGTACGAGATACGTGTTTAAGCAATGTTTTTTTTATTTATCTAAAAAATATGTAATCAGGCTCTGTCAAAGGCTATGTGCATTCGAAAAGGTTTGTTTACTTTATGGTTTTTGTGTACTGAATTAAATGTGGACCCATCTATACAAGGTATAGATGAGTTCACATTTAATTCGTTCTGAAAGCAGTACCGTAAACTAAACAAAAAATTATAAAGTTAATAAACCCTTTTGTATACAATGAATTATTTGCAGCAAAAATATTCAACCCCACGAGTTTCTAGTTCCACGCCACGTGCTACCGATTTTATAGCAGGCCAGAGGCAAAATAGAAGAATGCTTTTTAAGTACGAGATACGTGTTTAAGCAATGTTTTTTTATTTTCTAAAAAATATGTAATCGCAGGCTCTATCATAGGCTATATGCCTTTGAAAAGGATTGTTTTTTGTGTACTTAGCGGTATTGCTGTCTGAATAAATTAAATGTGGACCCATCTACTGCTTGAGCAAGCAGTTTTTGTACATCGGCGAGCAATAAAATAACAAAACAAGCAGTATTAGTCACCCATGTTTACAATTCGGGATTTAGTTAGATTGTCTCTTTTCCTCACATTGCCTATGTGTTGTGTTATTTAGCTCAACCTGTATATCCTCTGGTATATTAAACTGCCGCACTACCCAGTGCCGTATTATCCATTAGGCTGACTAGGCTACAGCCTAGGGCGCCATGAAAAAAATAGGCGCCAGACAGGGGAGTAATAGGCGCTAGACAGAGGAGTTTTTCAAAAAGTTTAGGTCGGTTGGGTATTACAAGAAATACCTCTGTGAATAAGGTGCTTTGAAATAAATGAAATTGGCGCGAAAAGGAGGGAATGACTTTTTTTTTGGTCATCAAATTTCATTTCGGAAAAGAAAATAGGCGCAACGGAGGTAAGGACCTTTTTTTCTCACTCAAAATAGGCGCTCAGGGACTTGTAGCCTAGAGCGCCTCATAGGGTTAATACGGCCCTGGCACTACCTTATAGAAATCATTAAAAAAGACGATTTATTAGATTTTTATGGCTAATGTACTTAAAATTAACCGTTTGCGCCCAATTTCGGCACACTAGATTGATTCTAAGTAGTGCCAGAAGTGTAAAAGAAAACGACAAGAAGTTTCATTGTACGCAAAATATTTTGAATTATAAAATAAGATAAAATTCTAAAATAAATGGCTTAATTTAACGGAAAAAAATCTCAATGTAACGTTTTTTTATATGTGAAAAGTACAAATATGGTCCAGGTTGCATATTCAGTAACAGCTGACGCGCTAGAGTTCCAGCGGCTCTTCGGCTCTTTCCGGTGGTTTCTAGCGCTACAGACAGTCATGAAAAAATGTCACATTGGTTAGTTCTTGTTAGTTAAATCTTTTTTTTTTTAATTCATTTATTAAGAAAAAAAAACATATTTAACCAACCAAAACTAACCATGACCCAACAGCAGAGCAATTTGGAACTCTAGCGAGTCTACTGTTACAAAATATGCGTCTAGGATAGTACTGTGTATATGTATATATTTGTGTGATATTTTTGTTTTTAAATTAACCAAGAACCTTTAAAATAAGTCACAAACTAACAAAATATAAAAATATATAGATAACAAGAATTTTGCGGTATCTAGTTAAAATAGTCGGCCATATATCATAGAAGTAGTAAACAACCATTTATCAAAGTGACTGTATATTGGCCATTTTATGCAAATTTTATTGTCAATAAGTCAGACTTGCTTCTAGGTAAGTTTATAGTTGCCGGTATTAAGAGTTCTATACAGGACGTGTAATAGAATTACATAAACAATGTGTTAAAATTTAAATAGAATATAAAATAAAATTAAAGATACCTAAATTGTATCTCGTATCTTAATATATTATTGCAAAAGTTTTGTCGTTTAAAACCAAGGTTAGTTTATATTTATAAGGTTGCGACATATCCTCAACTTTTAGGCGGTTCGAGGTCGGGGACGCAAGGAAGTGCACTCCACGGAGAAAAGTTGGCAAGACTGGGTAAAATCAAACCTGATGATCAATCCAGTGGCGTCTAGAATTTTCGCATTTCATTTTGCATTGTTTTGGAAGTGATATTTGTTGAAAGATGTAATTCCAAATGTTTTTTATTTAAAGTAAAAGAATTTACAACTTAATAATAATTAAAGACTATTGTATAAACGGTTGTTCTACTAATAAAATAAACTGTATATCTCCGGCACTGAACAACATTGCTGAAAAATGGGAGATGTGACGTCATAACACGTCAAAGCAATATAGCCGAATATCGCGACCCTATATAGACCGACTTTGGCTTAAAACAAGATTTATAAGAGAATTAGAATGAAATACAAATTATTATTTTTATTTAAAGAAAATGCAGTCCCATATTTATTTTTTATACGGTTTTTTTAACTTGACCTGTTTATTTATTTATTTGTTATTTGCTTGGGTCAAATTTAGTAATTGAATTTGAACCCCTTCTTGACGACCGATCGATCTAAAATTTGGTACACACTCTTAATCTCGATGACAATACAATATAATACATTCTTTATGATTATAACATCCAAGATGGCCGCCGATACAAAATGACGGATTACATATTAGTACACTACAACCCTAATATGGATATCAAATGAAAGGGTTTGATTGGTAAAATAGAGCTTACTATAAAAAAATAAAGTTCAAGATGGCCGCCGCCAAAAATGGCGGATTACATATTTTTCTACAACTACCTCAATATGAGTATCAAATAAAGAGCTTGATCCGTAGAATAGAACTACTATGAAAAAATTAAAATCCAAGATGGCCGACGCCATAAAATGGAAAAGTAAATATTTTCCACAACTACCTTAGACCTTAATATAAAATCGTTGGTTAGTTCTGGTTTGTTATAGTAAGGCAATAAATGAACCCAATAATGAAAAGTATCATCTAACAACAAAACTAAAAATACGAAAAACAATTATGCGGAAAAAAATATGTTAAACGGTTTTATTGTATTAAAAGCTAAAAAATAAGTCGGTTAGCCCTAACTCCAGATCGCACCAATCTTCTCATCAATCTGAGGTATTGATCAGACAAATAATAAAATCGTTGGGCACTTGAAAGTTCCATCATAATATTGACTCTGCATAATCTACGCCCAATGGTTTTATTATTTGTCTAGATAGCCACATTACTTTTGTGCTATATAGGCTAGGTACATTTTATAATGATTAAATGAATGCTTTTATGACACGCGGGCGTCTCGGGTTCGATTCTCTGCTGTTGCAGATTTCTTTTTTTTTTAAATAAAAATAGATAAGAAAAAAACAACGAATTTATTCATTTTTAGTAGATTTTTTCTTCGATATTCATTTATACTAATATTATAAATAAAGAGGTAAAGTTTTTACTTTGACTGTTTGTTTGTAAAAGAGCTAATTTTCGGAAATACTAAACCGATCATGAAATTTTTTTACAAGCAGAAAGCTACACTTAGCAGAAATGCTATAGGCTGTAAGTTTTTATTATAATTAAACAAAAAGTTTAGAGAAAAATATAAATAAGGGCTAACAAAGAGGGCACGGGTGTATAAGTAGGCTGTGATATAGCTATGTCTGTTTACTAAGCAACTATTGTGGAATGTAGATTTGTCTGAAAAGAGCACAAATTTAAAAAAAATGATTATCTGTCACTCCACAGACAAAATTTAATTCGTTGCATATAATGCAATGGTAAAACTTGTGTTTTCAAACAATTCTAATAATGCCTCTAATCAGTGTTAATGACATTCTGTGACCTAAAGCTTGTTTCCTTCATTATCCATAATCAAGTTGTCACTTTTTAAAGCAGCTTTTTAGGTAATCAGATGATTTCTGCTGAAATATTTTTAGCATAAACTCTCTACTAAAGTAAACAGGGGCGTAGCTACCGCCGTATCAATGATACGGGGCTCCCAGGCTACAGGGGCTCCCAAACGTGTGTAAGCAATAAGTAGTGGTAGAAAATTGTAAAATTGTCAGATAAATTGGGGTAGAGGGTATTTTATTTGTTATCATGTGGTGTAAAAAATATAGGGTTCAAAAAGTTATAGCTATTTGATACCCTGAAAAAGTAAAATTATTTTTTGAACACCCTGTACAATATTTAATCCCAATACAGGGCGTAGCTACCGCATCATCGGCCGTATCAATGATACGGGGCACCCAGGCTATAAGAGCCTCCAAATGTGTGTAAGCAATAAGTAGTGGAAGAAAACTGTAAAATTGTCGGATAAATTGGGAAAGTAAGGCCTTTTTTTTTAATAGAAACGAAAAAAGCAATGCTGAAATAGGAGAAACAATGTTTTTTAAAAGTAAAGACCTTTTTTTGGTCTTCAAAAATTTTTTCGGGGCCTCTCCAAGGGAAAAGTGGGGACCTCTTTTTTGTGGCCCCCTAACTCATTGTGATACGTATGATATGACAGACTCTTTCTAATCTTGTAACAAATCTTAAAGTTTAAAGAGTTAATGGTGTTAAAATAAAATTGATTTAATTGCACCTTTGAAATTTGAAAAATCCAATGTCATAAACACGAATAGAAATAGGAACTTGATAATATAAATAAACTTGAGTTATGTTTTTATGTATGGAAGCTAAAACCGTCATAAAATATAGGGTGTTTCATTAAAAAAAAACTTTGATACATGACAACTTTTGAGATGCATAGGCTAAAATAATGTTAAACTGTGGCCCTATTCGACCCCTATATGCTTCTCAATTTACCAATAAAACCAAATTTTTAAAAGAAAAAGTTCCCGCAATGCTTCTTTTATGGTCTTAAAGTATGCAATTAGGTTTTTTTCCTTAAACTGAACAAGATAAGGAAAAAAATCAAAGAAATAAAAGCAGTTTTTTTTGCTTAATTTAAAGAAAGCACAAAAATTTTACAATTTACATAGTTAGTGGCGTACCGTTTTTTTGTTGAAAACTTATAAAATGTAATTAAATTAGTGATAAATTACCCCCTTAATGTCATTAATAATATTTCCAAATTAAAACAAAATTGGAAAAGAATAGAGGAAGTTCGGTAAATATGGAATAGTCTGGGTAATATGGAATATCAATTATTTCTCTAACCATAAGCGCCATCTTACGACCGGATCGCCTATTAAGCAGCTGTAGTTCACCAATCGTCCGTGTACATACAGGAAAACGTCTATCGTAGGAGACGAAACCATTAGCACCTGAATTTTGATTCCGAGAGGTATAGTGTTTTATACCGGCTTTGGAATTTATCGTTTATTTCTGTTCATTCCCATAATATATCAGTTTCTTGATAAGGTATGTATTGTATAGGAATAAATGCATGTAAAACGCAGTGTTTTGTTTGGTTAGTTGCATCCACAATAGATTAGTTAACGCAAATATTATATTGAGGTTATGCGGATAATATGGAATATCTCATATTACCCGCCAACACACCTATTCCATTTAACCCGAGTATTCCATAATACCCGACATGTGAAATTTTCTGTTTTTTTACAGTTCTACAATGTCACTTAGTACCTTCAATCAAGGTCAAAGGCAGAAATGGGACCTTGAGAACATGCGGAAAGCAATTGACGCCGTTAAACAAAAGAAAATGGGTTTTTTAGCAGCTGCCAAAAAATATAATGTGCCTCGTAGTACACTTTTTAGGCTTTGCAAAGACAATACAGATTTATCACGAAAGACATCACTTGGGAGAAAACCAGTTTTACCTGCAGCTTTAGAAGACGAACTAGTAACTTATCTCTTAGAGATGGAACGGAAATATTTTGGATTAACACGTCAAGATGTGCGTAGAATGGCTTTTCAGTTAGCACGACGAAACAACTTGCCAAATACATTTTCCATTCTAAATGAAACCGCGGGAAAGGACTGGCTTTATGCATTTTTAAAACGACATAAAAACACTTTAAGTATAAGGAAACCTACGGGAACATCTGTTGCTAGAGCAGTAAGTTTTAGCAAGGAAAATGTCTGTCAATTTTTTGATTTACTCGAGGATGTAATGGATAAATTTAAGTTTACTCCTAATCGCATCTATAATGTAGATGAGACAGGGCTCTGCATTGTTCAAAATAAATGTCCACAGGTTATTGCGATGAGAGGAAAACGGCAAATAGGAGCAATAACTTCAGCAGAAAGAGGCTCTCTCGTAACTGTGGTTCTTTGTATGAACGCAGCTGGGAATTTTGTACCTCCAATGATTATTTTTCCAAGAAAAAGTCAAGTGAGCAGCTAAAAAAGGGGCTCCTCCAGGATCCATTTTTGCATTCCATCCATCTGGGTGGATTCAAACCCATTTATTCACCCAGTGGTTTGAACATTTTTTGGATTATTCAAAACCAAATGAAGATAATCCAGTCCTACTGGTATTGGACGGACATCATTCACACACCAGAAATCTTGATGTGATTCTGACAGCTAAACAAAATTTCGTCACGATTATTTGCCTACCACCACACTCAACCCATAAAATACAACCGTTGGACAAAACGGTAATGGGAGCATTGAAAACTTACTATAATGAAGAAGTAAGAGTTTTTATGAGACAGAATAATCGAGCAATAACTCATTTTGATATGTGTGAGTTGTTTGGAAACGCTTATCTGAAAATTCAGACAGGCGAAAGAGCGATAAAAGGTTTTAACATCACAGGAATTTACCCTGTAAGACGGGGAATCTTTACAGAAGAGGATTTTATAGCTGAACGTCATCCATTAAATGAAATACAATTAGAGTCAGATCAAGAAAGAAGTTTTGAAACGCATCCTACTGATATTATTCCACTACCAGAAATTAAAAAGAAAGCGGGAACACGAGGTAGAAAATGTGGTAAGTCAAAAATACTCACTTCAACGCCAAACAAAGAAGAGCTGGAGGACAGCATCAGAATTCAAAGAGAAAAAGTTGTGAGAAGAATAGACGATGATGCTCCAGGGCCTAGTGGGGTTATTTCTAAATCCAAAAAGAAAAATCCAAACCACGTATGAGATCGACGTCTACTTCAGAGTCAGAAGATGAAGCTTCCTGGGAAAATTTAGTTAGAAGAAAGTCCAACATGAACGATGACTCTTCAGATGATGATATTCCTCTAAATATGTTGATATCAAAAAACCAAATTCAGATGCAGAATGCATTTTTTGTGAAGGTTTGTTTTCCAGAAGCAAAGCTGGTGAAATATGGGTGCAATGTCAGATGTGTGAGGGATGGGCACATGACGCCTGCACTGGAAATGAGCGTGACGTGTATATTTGCGATTTCTGCTCATAAATTATGTTCGAAAAATAAAATAAACGTTTTTTCATTTAGTAAAATCTATTCCATATTACCCGATAGTAGTATTCCATATTATCCGCCACTTTTTCACACCCCCAAAATGACATCACTGCAAATTTTTTCATAAATTTCCCTTAATGTGTAACATTTTACAACTTGTATGCTTTTTCCATGTAACCAATATATTACCTCATTCACTTATGTATGTAATGAATTTTTCAGTGTGCTCATACAAATTAGAGCTATGCAAAAAGAATAGGTATTCCATATTTACCGAACTTCCTCTAGTTAGGATATTTAAAAAAAAAAAATGATTTTTTTGTTTGAATGCACTCTGTATCCCAAAAGTTAAGAGGTTTAGGACTTATGTTAATATGAAAACTTTTCTTCCTAAAATAAGTTAAGGAATCATACCGTGTATTTTAAGCCATCAATTAAATTACACCCTGTATATCAGCTTAATACGTTAATGACTTTAATTTATTTAGAAACCTCCCTATTTATTTTTACATTTAAAATAATTGTGTGCGTTTTTCACTCATAAATAAAATTATTTAATATACGTAGCAAATTATTCCAATGGGAAACAGATATTTCCATATCTATGTAATTTTTAATAGTATGTAGTTAGTATGTCCTTATTAATAAAAGTCTATATTAATTATATTAAATATTCCAGGGGCGTCCCTAAATTATACTCCTGTATGTTATGGAGTTTTACAGTTGATAAATAAAAGGATTATTTGCACACGAACTTTGCGATACTTGCAGATAATGCCATTATTAATATAAAAAAATATATATATTTTCGAAGAAGTAAAAAGACAGTGTGTCCGTTTCAGTTGTCTACATATGAAAATATTTTTATTATTAATTTTACGAAAAAAACTAATACTTTATTAAAAGTTCTGCATGGTCTTAAACCTAAAATAAAATCATCAGATATTATTTTTTTTTTCAGTGGTTTACAAAAAAACTTTTTTCTTGTAAATAAACGAGATTGCATATTTGAGAGTTATTAACACGCTCTTATTTTCCTGGGTTGTAACTATCTATCTATCTATCTATCTATCTATCTATCTATCTATCTATCTATCTATCTATCTATGTAACGGAATCTTTGAGCCTAATTTTTACCAACTTCCAGCGATTCAATTTCTTTGAAACTTTGCACACGTATCAAGGACCGATGACAATGCAAAAATTTAAAAACAGTATCCCGTTATCCTGATTAGGACCGCCAGGATAAATAAATTCCTTTACAGATCCTCTGTGTCTCTTGACAAAATGGCGAAGGAATTTTTTAGTGAATAAACTGGAGCATTTATTTTTAAAAAACTAATTGATATATTGAACTAAAAAATGAAAAATAAATAATAGTTTAAAAAACTAAAAAACACGCTTTTATATGCAACCTAACTAAAAATTAGAAAATAATTTTTCATTACAAAGAGTTTGTCACTTCAGAATAAAAGCGTGGGGTGCTTAATATATTAAATGTTATAATTATTCTATTTGCAAATATCTATGAGGGAAAAGTTATGAAAAAATAGTAAAATGCACCCCACGCTTTTTACTCTGAAGTGACAAACTCTTTGTAATGAAAAATTATTTTCTAATTTTTAGTTAGGTTGCATAAAAAGCGTGTTTTTTTATTTTTTGAAACTATTATTTATTTTTATTTTTATTTATAATAATTTTCAGTATTGTCAAAAAGAACGGTTGTACTTTCCTCTTAAACAAAATTCATATTTTTAAGATACCTCGTATACTACTAAAAACTGAATATCTAATGACTGCATTTTAGGTTTTAGACCATGCAGAATTTTTATAATGAATAATTTTTATTTGTAAAATTAATAATAATAAAGTTTCCCATATATGTAGACAACTTCGGCGGACACGCTGTATAAGTAAAAAGTTGAAAATAATTTATCTTCTATGCCCAGTTTTACCATTGCAAATTCAGTTTAGGTTCGGTTGATCTCGACTGGTAGCTGAACCTGTCCATTTAAAATATATTGTTGTCAAGTAAATGCCAAAAGTGACAGCAATACATTTTAAATGGATAGGTTTATATACCAGTTGAGCTCAACTAAACCTAAACTAAACTCGCAATTGTAAAACTCGGCATTAATAACTGAAATATCCACACACTTAGAGTTTAAACCATGTAGCTAAAAAGAACAGTTCAAACTTACAGTTGGAACTAAAGCTGCGTTCGAGATTGTGAACGGAGTGGAGTGGGGTAAGAGTATATTTATATCACGTGACTCTAGAGTTTTTGGTGTGCGATCCTTTAAATTGGACACTTTTGTACCAAAGAGCAAAATGTTTTTTATTGTCAATGTTAATATTTAAAATCTAAAATTGAGTTTATTTTTAAATTACTTCCATTGTAATTTTGTATTTACAAAATATGGTACATAAAACTCTGTAATTACATAAATGCAAAAAATGGACAAAACATAAATATTTACTTTTATTTTAATATAAAAAAATTAGTGAAGTGATTACATGCGTAGGCCCGCCCCTTAAACTCCCGTCGAGGATGCAGAACTTTTGGAGTGAGCACTTTTCACTCTTTATTAGAAAGCCGAACGCTTGTCGAGTTACTTTTTTACTTCAAATACAATACTCGAACGCTTAGAATCCACTTAGGTACTTATGGAGCAAAAATAATTTATTCCTAAACGCAGCTTAAAAAGGTGTGTAGTCGGCATGGGCGTAGCCAGGATATTGTTTAGGGGGACAGTGGAGAAACTGGTTTCCAGATTTTTTTTTTTATTTTAGGATATAACATTTGTATGTCGATATTTGACACACATTTGCATTGGTAACCCAAAAATGACTGCTATTTTCGTAATTTTAAATCGGTCTGCATATCATGAGGCAATTTTTTTTAACGCTTTTATTTAAAAAAAAAAACATGTTTTTTCACTGGATTGTAAAAATATTTTTAAGGTTATTTTTTTTAGGTAACTCTAATTTTTCCCAGAAACCATACCCAATATAAAAAAATATTAAACACTTTTGATTACTTCTTTATGCCTTTTGATTAGGTAGTTTCAAAAATATGTTTTCTTTTATTCCCGTTATTTTTCAAGGCAATAGTTTTGCGATTTTGATCAACCCCATATATCCTTTTGTGATTTTTAGTATAGTTTTAAGCATTTCAGATAAAGCGAAAATTTTTTAAAATATATATTTTTTAAATATTAAAACTAAAAAAAATTACAGGTATAGCTAAGTTCATCCGTGTATACACTGTACCTTTATTCTACAGGAAGTTTCCTAATTGCGATAAAAAAAATTGAGCGCGTATTTTCAAGTTAATTCTATAAAAAAATGTGTACCTATGTATCCACATGGGTCCGGAAATCCATTGTTCCCAAGATAGAGGGTGGGAAACTTTAATTATTATATTAATTACTTGTTATGCGATTTTTATAAACTTTGGCAGCGTGGTTAATAGCAGTAAGGGGCATATGCAGCCTTTATAGAATTAAATTTATTAAGTCTACTGGCATCTTTAGTGGGACCTAGTAAGGCACATAAAACATGGGAAAAATTATTTTTTTATAATATTTTCTTAAAATTATGAGGAAATACCAAAAATTGCACAACTAAACAATAATAACGTCTAAAAAAATATCAAATAAAGTGTTTCTAAAATTTGTTCTGTTTCTTGGGTGGTTCAGGGATATGCAATGATTTTTTTTAAACTACGCAAGAAACGAAAAAAAAAGGAAAAAAATCTGTATTAATATAATTGGGCTTATTTAAATAAAATAGAAAAAATACAGAAATGTCAGTGGCATACAATTTTGTCAGAAATATTCGTTTAAGTGCCGCTCGAGAAACCACTGGCTAAATTAGCTCTTTGATACTACAACACTGTCAAATTTTATTACAATTGGTAAAGGAATATTTAAGATACCAATAAAAATATGTTTTATAATTGTTTTTAAGTTTATCTTGGAATCAATGCATTTCCTGACCTATGTTCATAGGATTTTTTTCATAAAATATGCTTATATTCCTTTAATTTGTTTACCGCAATTAGAAAACACTCTGTATATTTTTTAATGCATTTATCGTTGTGGAGTCCTTAAATCTACATGTAAATTTACCATCTTTAAAATAGTTAATTGTTTTGTCCATGGCTGGGGGGGAAGGGGCCCTCCCTTGGTAGTCGGTCTAAGAAATAAAATGTTATTTATTATAATTTTAGTAAAACATGTTTTGCAAGAAAAGCTAGTTAACGAAAGGGTTTTATTTACTTGTCTTTGTTTATTATGCAGTGGTCTGGATGGATTGCCAATGGTTATAAGTTTAAAATAAAAGTTACGTTACATGAGGAAAAAACAGGTTTGTGCGGTTCGGTACCTGTTATCACCCGTCGTCAGTTTAGGTAGATGCGCGTGCGTCAAACGACCCAAAGGACAGAATTGATCAACACTCTCTGGCTTTCACGTTCGGAGCACGGGGAGCACGGTGCGGGACGACAAGCCAGTATTGTACTTGACGATGGCTTATAAAATACACATAGTGTTGGGCGATATATCAATAACCGCGATATTTCACCGGTGAATGGAAAATCACTGGCACTACAAGTGACTTATTTTTTGCAAATACGGTGATCAGTGATCGAAGCGAATACTGCAATCGGCATCGACACGACACGCAATGGATGATCGCTGATCGCGCCGATTGAAATATGATATACCTATGAATTAATATTTAAAAGAAAAAATAATATGTAAAGAAAAACAGTGATTTCAGCTGATAGGATATTTATATTTTTTAGACGTGGCGGGCACCGCAAAGTCAAAGAGAACATAAACAAACGTACCGCTCGACTGATACCAACAAAACTTGATATTATTTTTACATAATAATATGGGAATATATCACATTAAGCTTGTTGTTGTCACACCTTATTTAATAATGATTGAGTTGCGAGCCCAAAAATATATTCGTGTTTATTGCCAGACACGGAGCTGTTTTATATTTCTATTTCTAGTTAAATATTTATGTATATTCAAGTCACTGCAGTGATTGAAATCACTGTTTAAAATTACGGTGATTTAGAAATCACTGTCACCGTTTCACCGGTTACTGAAAAATCACCGTATTTTCCAACACTGCTCGTCAAAGCATTGGTTTGTTGACTGCGTGAGACCGTAAACATCCCAAAAATGCTACTAACCACCAAGTATATATGTTGTATGTGGGTTATTTATGGTTTTATGAAAAAATATCTGAATGATTGTTTAAAAATCATTTTAGGGATTTTACCGAAATTGATGGTTGCATATTTTGTTAGTTTTGGAAGTAAGTTAATTTTAAAACGTTGGTTTACAATACAAAATCTATTTGGTCTTTAGTGAGTAGACACAAAAAAACGATCCTATGTCGTTTTGCCTTGAAACTAAACCTTATTTAGTTTAACCTAGTTATGTGAATCTTCTTTCTCCAATATAAAGTTAATTAAAATAAAAAGAAACTACAAAATCAACCTAAACAACTGTATTTGAATGGCTGAAGCAAACTATTCTACATATAATAAAAAATAAATTATGAATTTAAGTGTAAGTCTTTCAATGGAAATAGTTTATTTATTTTTTATTAATGTTATTAATATTTTTTAAATTGAATGTAACATGCTATTGTGAACTACTATAACTAGTAAATAATTCCATTACTAATATCTATACCTACATCTTTTTCCAAGAAATAAAATTATAATTATTGCAGTTTAAGTAGAACATGTTTTATTGCCAGCCAATTACGAATTCTTCTATAATTTTTTTGGTTTCAAAAATTATCGACCCTTGTCTAACAATAATTTTTAAAAATCGGATCCAAATTTTTTGCGTTTTTGGAAAACATTTACCATTGAAATGTATAGTTTTTTTACACTACTAGAAAGTAGAGATTTTAACAAACAAAACGACATTCGACTTTTTGGAAAATGGCAATATTTTCACACGTGAACTTTCGATTGAAAATAAGGGTATTTTTTAAATTTTAAGTCAAAAAAATGTATAAAAATGAATATTTTAGAACCAAAAACTTACAATATATTTGGGACAAATAAAGGTAAGTTTTCACTAAATTTCGTAAAAAAATAATTGTTTTTGTAAAAGATAAAAATTAAAAATTAGAAACTTGTTTTTTTCTTTGTAATTTTTTATATAAATTGTGAGATTATATTAAAAAAGCTAAATACAAAAGTTGTACATCTTCACATTGGCTACAACTTTGCAATTTAACTTTTTTCCATTAAGTTTGTAGTTTAGGCGGAAATCTAGAAAAACCGTATTTTTACACGAGTGAAAGTTATTTTTCTATAAATTTTGTTATATTTTCTACCTTTTTCAGTGGGTTTCATCCTACTATTTTTTTTTCACTTTTTACTTTTTTAAAGGCTTCGGCACCGGTCTAAATGTATATCATTTATCAGAATCATTAACCACCGGAAACCATTACAATAGATCCGGGAGTGTCAAGCTGGGTTGCATCCTCCCTCGTCTTGGGAATCCATATCGGGCCCAAAAATCGTAAACCGGGTTCAGGTCTCGGGGCCAGTCTATCGTCGCCGTGGGCGACCTCTAAGCACCCATTGTGATGGGGCGCTCCCGATTCTGACTTTTGATATTTCAGGTTTCGTGTTGAACCGGGAGACGAGATGAGGACAAATGATCGTGTTATTATCGTCGAAAAGTTCGTCGCAGTAGTAAAGTTGAAGTCAGTGGCGTGGAAAGAAGAAATTTATTGGGCCAAGCACTAGAAATGTAATCAAATTTATAAAAGTACTTATGTTGCAAATGAAAAAGTTAGATTATGACTTATTCTACAAATTGATTAAAAGTAAACACTTAAGACATGTTCGTGTAAAGATTGCAATCTTTAGTAATAGGCACCTTTAAAAGTAAGGACATTTAAAGTCCTCCTTCCTTTCCTTTTAAATTGGACAAGATATCGAGGTCAAGTAAAATTTGGGTAAAAGGTATCACTTAAACTACTTTTTAACATAAAAATAATTTGGTCACGTAGCGTAAAAAGAAGTGACAAGAAGACATTAAAAATGTCTTTTTTTCAAATAGAAAGGAATTCCGTGTAGCACTTCGTTTTAAAAGCCCTTTGATTCTTTATTTAACGCTACTTCGTTTTTAAAAATCGGCCTAGCCGTTTCAGACTTCCAAGATAATGCAATCAAAACCGCATTGTGCAGTATTTAAGCCAAATTTCAAATGGTTCTAAGTCTGGAACGGCTCGACCGATTTTAAAAAGAAGAAGCAGCGTTCAGTATAGAATCAAAAACCCTTAAAAACGAGCTGCAATAAACCCTTGTTCCAACAAAAAAAGTTGCTAGTGCCCTATTTGCCCTAGGCCACGTGACCAAAATTGTTTTTATCCCAAAAAGTATTTGAAACGTCACCCTTTTACGAAAACTTTCAATTTCAATGTCTTGTCCTATTTAAAAGATAAAGTGGGGGACAAATTTTATTATCCTCACTGTATGTGGACAAAAAGCTCTTTTAGTTCTTGCATCAGCGTTTGCTTCCTCCCCTTCAACCGCATGAAACCATTAGCTTAAAACTATTTCTGTGGAAGTGAAAACTCTATTTTTAAGAGCCAGTAGCCTATATGAATTATACTGATTAGATCCAAAAAAATTTAATAAATTTCCTCAACTGTGAACACTATACATAATAGTGTAATAAAGTATCTAATAAAATAACCTGGTTTATTGAAACTCTGTAATAAACCTAGATTTTTGAAAATTCTACCCTACAAAAAGTTAATAAAATATTAAATTTTTTCAGAGACCTGATACTTTCAGGTACTCTTTTGCTTAAATGGAAGTAAATGTTTTGTCGAAAACAATAATTAAAATTTTGTTCTTATTTTTCTTAGTCCCAACCTGAAAAGCTGATCTCTGAATTTTACCCATGATCCACCCCTTGTTTTTTTTTTTATTTTAACAGCACACCTATTTAGGGTCAAGCGATAAAATTCAAAATATTTTAGAGGTATTTAATTAGAATATTTGTTATAGATGATAACTCTTTCGACAAATTAGTATCCAAAATCTTAGTACTCGATTGCACCTTATATTTTTATTTACCTAAACGATCTTCACTATTCCACAATTAATTGTATTTGTAGATTCGCTAACAATAGTTTCCTTTACACTAATAAGTATTAAGTTTTTTCAGCCAGCCCCATAATTCAAAGAATGGTGCGTAGAGTGTAAAAGATTTTGTTCCCACTGGGTGTCAACTAGTATTGAACAGGGTCACCAAAATTCTTATCCAGTTCAAAATCTTAAAACTCCTTGTTTTCTTTTTCAGCTTATAGACTGGCCAATTTTGGCAGATCAGAAAGTCATTTAACCTTGTAAAGTTACATTCAAAAATTAAATTTATTGCACTAGTAGCATTCGAAAAACACCGAATTTTTCTTTCGTGTCAAGAAGTATTTCTGCCTCTCTTTTCTAGATAGCAGACCATGCTTGAAATATTGCACCTATATGTGAGAAAATTTTCATCCTTACAACTCTAACTATTCTTCTATACCTACTAGAAATAGTAATTTGTTACTTTTTAATGACTTTACTCTTGCAAGAAATACTTCACCTACATCAGCAAGTTTTAGGAGACAGAGCAACACGGGGTACTACTTTCTAGGATATCTTATTCAGTAGATCATCTGAGGAGGACCTACATTATTTTTCACTTTGTAAGTAGTTTTTCTCCAGAGCTCCCAACCATTAAGTTCCGTTGTAAAAATTCATCTTTCTTTATTTAAGAGACTCTTCATACAAGAGTTCCTAAGATTTATGCCAAGATAATAAAAAGTAGTTCTTTAAGTGAACTCAAAAGTTTTATTATCGTAGGATCTTATGACACCAAGGAGGTTCATAAACTTTAAGGACAAATTATAAATTTAGCGTTTCCATTTATGATTCCGTTCGCAAGTTAAGCATATGCGGTTTTGTATAACCATTTACACACACGACGTCGCCATTTGGGTTGCAGTTTAGTTGAAGTAATGTAAGTTCGTTTAACTTGGCTAAGTTTTATTTTTTTGCGTTGGTCAATTGCTGACACTCATGAGCAACTACTAAGATTGCTTCTTTTAGTCACCTTAATGTCATTACTTGTTGATTCGTTGTGGTTATTGATGTTTTATATTTCTAAGGTTATTTTTTTAAATTTCCAATACATATAAACCAAAGAGTACATAACCATCAACAAAACTGAAAAAAAGGTACAGATTGACACGAACTGCGGCGGCAACGGTATTATCAACAGCATCGTCAACAGAACGTTAAGTTTAAAAAACGCTAGCTAATTAAATTAAAAGATATAAATATACCTATAATTTTGTTGTGTTGCTATTGTCGCTTATTTACACACACATTTTTTCAAATAAAAATTTTAGTCTACCTCAATGAGTTACACCAGCCACAAAACTTCTAAATGTCTTCGTTCTACTAGAATTAAGATCTTAAATCTAAGCACCTTAAGTCGTTTTTCCAAGTCAGATCTCGGTGGATAACACCAATCGCCCACTTTATAACTCCCAATCGTTCCATTCAAACATACTCAGAAAATCCGTCGACCAACTGTCACCTTTGGAAGAGATAAGTTTCAGTAGCTAGATGAATAATTTATGTATATTTAGTTTTTTTTGTGTGTCTATATGACACACAACACGTGTGTCCGTCGATATTTTTTTGAATGAGATTTAAAATAAATCAAGTTTGATTAACGGGGTTACAGGAAAGGCTTAGGGGAAATTACAAAAAATATATCGTTTGCAAACCCGCGGGCAAAAGCCAGTACGTTCCAAAATTGACATTTAATTTGGTGTTGTAGGAAATTTGGAACACGATGCCAAAGGCATCCCTTGGAACAAAATAAAATTACTTTTTTCCACGACCGTTAAAAAAATATGTTTTTTTAACATGAAGGTAAAGTACTCCATTTTACTACAGTACATAAAGTGTTTAAAAAGTAACTTTTTTAACACTTCGAAGCTTTTTTCACACTTTGAATTGGTGTTTTGTTTCAATGCCTACTACAATAGACTTAAATATCAATATATGCAATGTAACAGTAAACGCGACATCAACTGAAACAAACGGTCAAGTTACCTTTGATTTCGTCATTATTTCTTTTAGTTCATGTGTCACTAGTTTTAAAATTCGACACTTTGCAAATAAATTTAATAGAAATTATTGAAAATTGATAGTAATTATTAATTTGAATGACTAAGAAATTGAAAAGAAATTTATATTGTTTTAGCATTTTTCTACAAAAAGGAAGTACATGCAATCTTCTAAAATTAAATAATTAATGCATAGTTCTGAAGAGGATAATTGTCTCTTCAAAAAAAAGGAGGCTATGATTTTTTGTTGATATATAATGGCTGTGCTGCAAAAATTAAATTTAATAAGTTTAGATAAATAAAACATGTATAAAATGGTATTTTAGAAAATTTTTATATGGTTTTGGAAAAAATATAGTATGTAACACATGCATAAAGTGTCTTCGTCGCCTAACGGCTCGTGCTGTCAACATTCGTTTCCATTCGTAAAAAAGTATCACTTTATGCACTTCTTGCATAAATTACTATTAACAAGTATATCATACACTATTTTTTCTACAAACACCATTATAAAAGCCCAAATTAGCGATTTTTAATCGTCGGCATTTTTATTGTGTTTAGTTGTTTTTTTAATGGAACTTCATCCATTTATAATAATATATGAAATAACTTGCTAAGGTAAAAAAATGCATAAGTGTTGATTTGTGTCTGTTGACAAGTAACGTAAAATAATCGCGAATTCTTGTTCGATGGAAAGTGATCAAGAAAATGAATTTCTCCCGATGAAAATCGAGGAAACTGCCAATAAAGCTTCTTTTAAATTATTGCCCTATCACTCAAAGTAACAATAACGAATTTACATACGATCTTTTCTTAAAATGGTGTGGTCAGAAAAATGTTAGTGGCAAAGTTCTCAATGCCAGTGAAAAAGTGCCCTTGCATACTTTAAAGGAAAGTCTAAAATATGGAAGTCGTCTATGCTCTGTAAATTATTATCTGTGTTAAAAGTAATTACTTTTAACACCAGTGTCGCAATAGTATATTACATTACAAGTGTGGAAAATGATTAATTTCACGAGTGGGAATATTGTAGCACGAGGCGTTAGCCGAGTACGACAAACCCACGAGTGTAAAAGTCATTTTCACACGGTACTGTACATTATTTTTCCTACGACCACAAAGTATTCACCAAAAACAATAATTAAAGTTTGTCTTTACAGAAAAAATAAAAAACAATTGAGAACTTTGCGACACTAGGGTGATTTTTACTTTGTAACACTAGTGTGATATGTACTTTTCACACTGCTATATTATACTGTTTTGACAATATTTTTACATCGAAAATCACCTACCTAGAAGCATTATATAACTTTTATCATTTTGGAATTTACAAAGGCCCTTACTTAATAAAAATTGTATGGTTTGGTTAGGTAATAACGGTAATAGTTTAATACGGTTTTCTGCTATTTTAAGGGTTTTTTTTAAAGTATTGATACTTACACATATTTTAGACACTTTTGTAAATAAAACGTAAGTGGCGCATATCCAAAATATTCCGTTTTTTAAAAAATATCAGTAAACAAACTTACGGGACCGGGGAGTGAAAAGAGGTGCTGGGTGGAGTAAAATTCGTAAAACGAGTTAATGAAACTGAACATCACATGTAAAATTAAGTAACAATTACACTTTTTCCTCATATTTTGAGAAAAAATGTAAAAAATATAAAAATTGTAAATGCATAACCTAAAGTTCTAGAAGTAAGAAAAAACTACTACTAAACGTCAGTTATACCCAATCAAACGAACTTGAGTTATACCATGGAAAGCATTTGGCAACGTCGGAAGGGTCTGATTCTATTTATGAATGGATAAAAGAAAGTGGATTCATAAAGTGTGTATTAGCCTCAGGTTTAATTAAGGGATTAAAAAAAGATTTAACTAGTTGTTTGAGTACACGAAGACAGAGAGAAAGGAATTTAATCTATAGGAGTTTTTCTTTGGCGCTTTAGGTCGAACGGTCAAGCGACAAGACTGCCTCTATAGAGTGCGTGCTCAAAGGCAGGAGGGAGATTTTTAATTTTATCTACTTACCTGACAACACTGTGCCACTGGGCGAGCAGTCAGTGAAAGTTGTTTTTTTGTGGTTATGTCTCTTTTTGTGTATGTTTTTATTTTTTCGGAAATTTTATTATTACTCTTTTTAATATTAGAAGAGAGCTTATACTGTGAAGTAACTTAACGTTAATAAAATGATTTTCGCTAATTTGGATTCTACTGTTTAAGGTAAGTAAACAGTTTTTTACTGTCACTACAATAAATATGTCACTTGCAAAACCAATAGCAGTTTTTACAATGACATCATAATATATATCACACGAGTGTTGTAAAGTACTTTGCAACACTAGTGTGATATAATGCTTTATATGCATGAAACCAGTGTGCTATTTGCTATTTTCACAAGTGGTCTTGGGAAAAATGATATTTTATACTCTAAAAGTATGCATTAAAATTTAAGATTTACTGATAGTCCTTGGGTCAGTAAGGAAATTCACTTCATGATAATAACACTTTTAAAACCTTTTTAGGGGGTTTTCTTTTGACGAGTCTACTACAAATATTCATAACGCATTTAAAAGCTAGTTCAAACAGACGCGAATTGCGAAACGCGAATTTCATTCTCATTGGTCAATTTCACATAAAATTTAAGGCGGGTAATTCAAAATAAAGATAGTTTAAAGATGTTGCGAATTCGCAAAATTTAAAATCTAGTGGGCGAGAAACTTGAGATTATTTTAATTTCTGGCGAATATTCGAGTGCGCACATGCGTAGAAACAAGAGGTTTTTTGTCATTTCAAAAACAATTATGTTGTTGTTATTTTTATGTCATTCTATTAGCTGTTTGGAACGTTATTTTTGTGTTCATTTTCTTAAGTATTTTGTGTTTTTTAATTTGAATTTGTATAAACTATGTCAGCCCTTTTCATTTATAACAAATTTGCAGCGTTTCTACGTCTTAGTTGCCAAATAAAAGTGGTATATTCTTTATTCATCACATCAGATAAATGTTATATTATTAAAAAGAAAATCTCAAAAGAACCCACGCGTAGCGTCACCACCGAAATAAAAACAATATAGAAATTTGTAGGTTATGTTGTTGCCTAGAATTTCAGCGAATTTCGCAGCAGTATGAACATGACAAAAAAACGCGAATTTTTTGGCCAAATATTCGCTTTCGCAATTCGATTTTCGCGTCTGTATGAACTGGCTTTAAGTTTGCCGTCTGTCGACAAAGCATATAACTTTACATGAAACACTAGGTATAGTCGTTGGATCCAGCCCTGTTAAAACCATCATAAAAGAGTAAACTTAAATTGTTGAAACTGATTTAAATATTTATAAGGTTTTATCGGTTTATTTCGAGTTGAGTTTGTTTACTTTTTAAATTTGTTATTTTGTTTCGCTTGCTGCAGTTGTTGCACGCTGCTATATGATTTGCTTGTTAGCTAAAGACTTTGTTTGCTGAATGTCATTGCACTGTAAACACGTTTTTCGATGTTTGTTCAATAAAAATATCCACAAAAAATTGTTTGGTAATTTCCAGTATTGTTTTTCTGTTTGCTTTTATCATTAGCGAAGTTGGAAAAAGGTATATTTTTATGATGCATGGCTTTTCAGCAGTTTTTCGACATATGAAACAATTATAAATAATTCATCATTGTAGCGGACTTCTGTGTTTTGTCCATTCCAAAAAACTCATTAAAATAAAATAAACTTACCGTGCGCTTAACATACCGGATATTGGTTATGTTTTTTACATTTTTAGTTTTGTTTTTAAATTTTCCTTTTAAAGTAAACAGAGCCTTATTTTTGAACTTTCCTGTACTTTTTAAAAAACAAATACAGGGTGATTCAAAAATCGATCACGAAACTTAAGGGGTGATTCTACTTGACAAAAAAACGGTAGAGCCTTATATAATTTTTTTTTCAAAATTTCATTTGTTTTCGAGTTACAAGCCGTCAAAGTTCAATTTTTATTTTGGGTTTTTCGCCATATTGCATTTATTTTTAACCAATCCAGTTGATATTTGGCACACAAATCGAGCTTTGCAGATTTTAAAATTTTAAGACAAAAGTACTTTCTTGAAATACCGCCAGAGGGCACTTTACCTAAAACTTAAAATTTATTTACACCATAATTTTTTTATTATTACAGATATCGCAAAGCGCCATTTTATAGACAATCAAAAACTTCAAAAATAAGGTACTCTTTATTAAAGTCGATAAACCTCACCCTTTAGGCACCAATAAACATTAAAGTTTTCATCAATTTCAATCAAATTACCTACATACATACAGGGTGTCCAGTAACTCCACCGACAAACTTTACAGGGCGATTCTACAACAGAAAATAAGAAAACAACTTTACATAAACGTATGTCCTAAACGTCTTAGTTTTTGAACTACGGTGTGTTAAATATTAAAAAAAACTTCTTTTTAATTTTTAACACCCCGTAGTTCAAAAACCAAGACGTTTAGGACATATGTTTATATGAAGTTTTTTCTTATTTTTTGTTGTAGAATCTTTTGGATAAGTTTGTCGGTTGAGTTACTGAACACCCTGTATGTATGTAGGTAATTTGATTGAAATTGATGAAAACTTTGATGTCTATTGGTGCCTAAACGGTGAGGTTTATAGACTTTAATACAGAGTACCTTATTTTTATGTTTTTGATTGTCTATAAAATGGCGCCCCCAGCTTTGGGATATCTGTCAAAAAAAAAGTTATGATGAATAAATTTTAAGTTTTAGGTAAAGAGCCTTTTGCCGGTATTTAAAAAAAGTACTTTTGTCTTAAAATTTTAGAAACTGCAAAGCTTGATTTGTGTGCCAAATATCAACTGAATTGGTTGAGAAATAAATGCAATAAGGCAAAAAAACAAAATCAAAATTAAACAAATCACCCTGTATATCATTTTTAGCATGTAGTAAAATTTGAAGCAGTTCTTCTGATGAAAACCTCATTATAAAACTCCTTCAAAAATTAATAAACTGACCGTTTCGCAGTCTCGTGTTTTTATGAAATTATTGTAAATTAAACTATGTTCTAAGAAAAATCTTGCTCAAAATATTGTTGGGTAGTTTAATCGATTAAATTTATAGGGTTTGTTATATAATATATAATTAAATCCCTCTGGCATGCCCATTAAAATAAAAAGAAAAATTATAAAATATAAATTATTTCTAGTTTCAAATTTTGTTTTCATAGTTTTTAGTTTTTATTTTATCGGTTGGGTAGTTTTATATATTTAATTATTTTTAATTTTCGGTTTTCAACCTAGAATGCCGTAAATTCCAGAAAATAGTAAATTTTTTAACAAGGTAGTAACGAGTCCATTTTCCGGGGACAAAAATTGACAGTTATATCATATTAATGATAATCTAAATGTGACGTTTAATATATTTAGAGGTTAAATGTTAAAAAGTAGTTACCTACTGAAGTGTCATTGTTCTAAAAATGTCATTTTCTATTTAAATAAGTATAAGGTTTTAACCTTAACTAAAAGTAATAAAAAACAACGTATCCACAAGGCACATTTATGTAAAATATCTTCATACTAAAGTTTATTTTGATATTAAAAATATAAAAAAGTTGTAGGGTTGAGTCATCGGCTAGGAACACGCGATTTTGGGGTAAATGTTCTCGAAAACTATGAAACTAATATTAGGAAACTATAAACCAATAAAGAGAGAATTTGAAACCTTTTAGGATAAGGGATTACACGACTCTCTGTCCATTTAAACTTTTTGACGTTTATGTTGGTAGGGAAAGGGAATAACCCTAGGCCAGAAAATTTTATCATAAATGTTATTGTATGTCCACCAAAGAAGAAAAACTAACGTCTTTTGGATTATTTTTCAAAGTGTACAAATAACGAAGGAAAAATTAGCAATGGCTTAAAAATTTACCAAAAAAATTAAAATCTTTGGAGTTCTGGGTAAACGAAAAATTTATAGAGTCATTAATATTGGCAAAAACTTAAATCTGAATATAAATATATCTACATATGGACAATTAATATTGCCGGCACACAGTTGGGGGAGGGGCGGGGGTTCCAACCTCGGCTACCCCTTTCTACGCCCAGGCGGCAGGTGTAAACTAAACAAAAATTCCTATACATTTTTATTTTCCGTAACATTTTGTCTGTACAGATATATTTTAACAACTTCTCGACCAATACAACACATAGATCTATAAGCACCACCGATTGGTTTCTGTATTCATTATACAGGGTTTCTTAAAAAGGTCTGTACAAAATGCTACCACAAATTCCTTGGACCAAAAGGCAGTGATCTAATGCAATTTTCCTTAGTCGAAAATTGGATCGTTGGCAACATACAGAGTGTCAAAGTTTCCATTTATTTTAATTATTTTTAAATATTTTCTTTAGAAACTTTTTGACGAAATTTGGTACTGGGGTGTCCTTTAGACTAAGGAATCAAAATCTGCTTATGTTTTATTCAATATGCCATAACATTTTGTTCCTTTGTATTTTATAGCCCCAGTAAAAAGTTCTATTCTCCCATATTTTCTAAACAAAAAATGTATGCTTGGTTAATATCGATACGGACAACTGCATGTTTTTAAGGCGGTTTTTAATTGTTTTATAAGCAAAACTGCCGGACGGCGGCATCTACCGATGAAATTAGTAAAAACCAGCGGTAACAACAAATTAATTTACATTTTCGGCGGTTTTTATATATGTACGTAAATAGGAAAAAACGCCGGACACCGGTTTTCTTCTTATAATTAAGCAAAACCGCCGGCGCTCGTTTGGCCAGTGCCTATTTAAATTTAGTTACCAAGAAGAATACATAAATTTCAAAAATATTTTCATGTTTTAAATAAGAGGCTACTGAATCCCTCTTTATTTACCACAAGGTATTATTACAAAGTATATCGCTTCATTTTTAATATTGACGTTTAAAAGACTAAATTCCTAAAGCCATGTTATTAATCGGCAACAGCGTGCTACGCCATTTGCAATTAGCAGATGGAGCCATTGCGTCTTAAGACTAAAAGCAATAAGAAATAAAAGGACAACAGGTGCAAAAAGACAAGAAATAAAACGAAAAGTTAAGAAAAAATCTTGAGAGATTGCATCGCGAGCAAAACTTGCCATCGACGTTCTTGTACTGTTTTGGTCATTAATCATTGACGTATCGAATAATCTTTGCAGTAAAACAAGTTGGGCTTGTTTTGTTTTTTCAATATTTAAATTTTTAACGTGGTACAGTATGTATGGAAGTTGGGAATATCGATCTTTTGTTTTATCAGTTAGGAATATTATTTCATTGCGGGCTTAAAAATTGATATTTTTGTGAAGTTTATACAGACTGTCCAAAAAGAGAATAAATGTATAACAAATTTAATTTTTTTTTGATAAAAGTTATCAGTAAATGTCATTAAAAACTTCAAATTGATAATTTTTCTTTAGAAGAGAATACGTTTATTATTTTTTTTTGTTTGTTAAGCAAATTATTTTTTTTTAATTGCATTAGCGGTTAAAATGCAGACACTGTTATCACTTTTCCTACTCCCGTGCGAAAAAGTTCACTTTTCCGCGCGCATTTTAGTTCTGAAAGTGTAACTTTTTCGCACTACCTTTCCAAACTACTTTTCCACACTACTTTTTTGCACTAGTGCGGAAAAGTACAAAAATATTGAACCAAATTTTAGGGAGTCGCAATGAAGAATTTTTATTTACCAACATTAATAATAAGTATAAGTAGGGTAATAGCTAGCATTGTATTAAAATAATAAAAGAAAATAACTAAATTTGGTTTTTATGTTTTCCTTACGCTCGTAGAAAAAAGCGTTCCTTACACGTGGCGAAAGTGCCTTTTCCGCACTTGACAGTCGCGTGCGAAAAGTGGCACTTTCAACACTAGTTAGTAAATATACTATATTTCTTTTTAAAGGATATCAAAATAGTATATTTTTTAACTACTGCTAAAAGTTCCACTTTTTGGCACGCGACTGCAGTTGAGTCAAGCAGTCAAGTACGGAAAAGGCACTTTCGGCACGTGTTAGGAACCCTGTTTTTTTAGAAGCGTAAGGAAAACATAAAAATATTTATCTTTTTTAAATTTTAACACAATGTTACCTAGTACCCTACCTATATTTCTTAATATTGATGATAAATGTACAGTTTGTGACATTTTGCAGGTTATAGATGGGTCCACATTTAATTCATTTTGAAAGCAATACCGCAAAGTACACCAAAAATGATAAAGTAAACAAACCTTTTTGAATGCACATAGCCTCGGACAGAGCCTGATTACATATTTTTAGATAAAAAATTAAAAATATAAATAATGATAAAACACGTATCATCTACTAAAAAACATTCTCTTATTTCGCCTCTGTCCTACTATAAAACCGATGGCACGTGGCGTGGTACTAGAAACTCGTCGGGTTAAATATTTTTGCTGCAATAAATCATTGTTCACAAAAAGGATTTCTTTACTTTATCATTTTTTGCCCACTTGGCGGCATCGCTTTTAGAATGAATTAAATGTAAACTCATCTTTAACAGCGGATTGAGGGAGTTTTTTTGTTGTGTAAATTTTGTTGTCTGCGATATGAGTTGGTTTGGCCAAAGCAAAATTTCTTTTAAACATAATGTTCATAAAAATCCTTTATTGCGACAAGCTAATATTCGGTTCGATATTTTTGTACTTTCTTCTGTAATCACTCTTTTAAACTTAAATGCGTGCGGAAAAGTAAACTTTTTCGCACGCGAGTACAAAAATGTAATAAAATTAATATTGGGGTTATCAGATACTAATTATTTTAGATTTTTTATTACAATTCCGTAAAAAAAAAATTACAACAAATATTAAACTTATAATTTGCTATTTACATACATTTCCCTTCCCCTTCCGCCTCATCAACACATTAAAAAAAATCAGCTGTAAACGAATGTGATTATACAGCGGTTTTGAACAAGGTAAGATATTTTAGCCAAGTTGTGAAGTTCAATAAAGTTTTGTATTATTATTATTTTAGTCTTTATACAATCAACTTATCTTTATTAAAAAAAAACATTTTTCAATGTATGGTGCCAAGTTATACCGCGCCCCCACGAGATTTCTAGCCTGGTACTTTCTTGAAAAGTGTTACATAAATTTAAAATTTTAGTCGGATGTACGTTTGGTTAGGATGATGATTTTTGATGTTTCAGATTTTATGTGGCACAACCGGTTTAACCGTGTTGAAAAAACGAATAAAGCTAATACGATTTTTATAAATTTATTAAATGAATCTTATATCCTATTACTGTAAAAATACAATTTACGGTTTATCGGAAGTGCCACAGAAATTGACTTTCGGCAGTAAAAATGTCAATAATTTAAATGAAAACCAGTACCTTAAGCCCTAAATTTAAACCTAAAAACTTATTTCTTAGGCTTTTTTGTTAATTATATCCCATCTTTAAACCTAGTAGTTTTTAAGTTAATAATAGTGAATGGTTAAAAATATATTTTTCAACGACCGTTCAAAAATGCGGTTTCTTTAATCGTTAACATGAAGTTAAAGTAATGCATTCTAGTACACTACATAAAGTGTTAAAAAAGTAGCTTTTAACTCTTCGCACACACACTTTTCATACTTTGATTAGGTTTTGTTTCAATGCCTACTACAATAAACCTAAATATCAATTTATGCAATGTAACAGTAAATGCGACATCAACTGAACCAAATGGTCAAGTTACCTTTGATTTCGTCATTATTTCTTTTAGTTCATATATCACTAGTTCTAAAATTTGACAGTTTGCAAATAAATTTATTAGAAATTATTAAAAGTTAATAATAATAATGAATTTGGAGTACTAAGAAATTGAAAATGAATTTATACTGTTTTACTATTATTTCTACAAAAGTAACTACATACAATTTTCTAAAATTAAATAATAAATGCATAGTTATAAAGATGATAATTGTCTCTTAAAAAATAAGAAGGCTATGATTTTTTGTTGCAATATAATGGCTGTGCTGCAAAAATTAAAGTTAATAAGTTTCCCCGTGGCGCAGTGGACATAGCTTTGATCTTCGAAGCCAGAGGTCGCCGGTTCGATTCCCAGCGGGGAAGGCATATTTAGGTAGTAGGTATTTAAAAATAACGACTGCGGTGACACTACCGCGTTGTCTAAAAGGTGCTGTGAAATGCATAACTGCATGTTTCAGTGCTTGGACAACGTTGACGGAACAGGGGGAACGTTAAATATCCAATAACCCGACACCCACGGTACTCTGGTATTTAGGTATAATATACCTTCGTGGGATGTCAAAAAAGATTTAAAAAAAGGTTTATGATAAATAAAACATATATAAAATGGCATTTTGGGAAATTTTTATACGGTAGTGGAAAAAATATAGTATGTAACACATGAGTAAGTGTCTTTTTTAACTCATTGGATTGCCTGTCAAACTTCCCATTCGTAAAAAGTATCACTTTATGCACTTGTTGCACAAATTACAATTTTTTGCTATTTTCAGACAGGTTAGCGTTTCACTAATAACATCTTAAAAACTATTAGATTTAAAGATAGAATATAATTAACAAGAACGATTGGGACATAAGTGTGAAGTTTAAATTTAAGGCTTAGAATAGTGGTTTCCGTTTGAATTATTAAAGTTCTTTAATGCCGAATGTCAATTTCTGTGGCTCTTCCGGTAAAACTCGAAAAGCTCTTTAAAAATTGTCTGCATTGTTATGTTGTTGTATTATTGTCTTGTAGTGTAATTGTAGTTAAATAATCTCGTTGTTGGGCCTTTTTAAAGATTAAATAGCCATTAAACCGGTTAAGTAATCTATCACGCACGATTCATAACACAAAAATATCACGCGAAAATTTAAAATCCGTGAAAGCAATAAAAAGGAAATTTAATGCATTTTCTAATGTATTTTTGTTTTTACGATGATGAGTATATGACCTATGAACTGTCATACAAATGGTCATAAACTGGCTAAACAATTTAATGGCGAAATAAAAGTCCCATTGTCCATCTGGTTCTCTTATACGGTAATCTTCATAACGCTTTTACTGTTAACACTTAGTGGACAATATTTTTACAAAACATTAATTTTCATCCATCTATAAAAAATTACGACCAGAAAATTGTATGATGTTTGCTTTGCTTTGGGTCAAAAAAGTAATTTCAGTAAATTTATTTATTATTTACCTATGTATTTGCGGAAACAACTTTCTATGACACACATGAGTACAGTTTGTGAGTTAGCAGGCTTTTTAAATAGGTAAAAAAATGCGTTGGCTTTTTTGAAGAATTATTTATATTTTTGAAAAATTGTCTTTTATCTAACACTGTTAAAAGTTCCATGCTTTTTGCACTTTGAACTAGTGTTTTAAAAACAAAGGATTTTCACTTTTAATACCACTAGTGCTAAATTTTTTCCGGATTTTTTTAGGGCCACGAATATTTTAAAAATTATCCCGAGCCGCAGGCGAAAAAAATTTCCCGAAATAATTTAAACACGTTTGGTATTTGGTAAGAAAATTTCACACCAAATTTGTGTTAATTAATATTTGAAACTTTGACACGAGCTTTAAAATTTTACTATAAAATAAATATTTTCCATTTTACCAATTGTAGTTGCAAATATATGTAATTTTACAGCTTATCATTGTTTATTCTTTTATATTATATATCTTATATTACTATAGTTGGTAAAAGAGTTTATTTTAATTTTTTGGACCCATACCTTGCTTTCGTTTGCTCTTCACTTATGTCTAGTACTTCAATCTTATGATATTATTTTATTAACTGTATGTATTATGTTATGTCTGAAATACTACAACTGGTACAAAATAACATTTTCTTTAATTATTTATGTGAATGACAGACATGACATTAAAACAAATTCAATGATTATGTCAAAAAATTTCCACTATAATTCGCTCCAGGGTACCCCAGGCAGGAGAAAAAAATTGATTGGTTAAAAAACAGTGGTGTGGAATTTTCATACAAATTTTCCTTCTTTCTCATGCTAAGGAGGAGGAAAGGGGGTTCAAACCGCCAAAACCCCTTCTCTTATACACGTCCATGACTAAGTGTTTTGGTGGTTGTCATCATGGATTCTGTTGGAAATTCTGCAATAAAGCAAAACATTCAAAGTCGGTTTTGGTGTGTCTGCAATTCAAGTAATAGTAGCCAAGAACTTACGGTTTTGTGGTTTATATTAGTCCCAAAGCTAGTGAACCATTCAAGTAACGTTTTGCCCGTAAGGCTGGAGATTTGTATAGTGATCAGTCATAGCATGCTAAGTATGACAATTATCACCTGGCAAGCATCAGCTCTGCACATAATCACCCTGTATATTTTTAAAAGTAAAAAAAATAAAAAAAAACTTTGCGCTATAAGCTTGAGATTTTTCTAGGATTTAGTAGTAAGGTTTGGAAAAAAAAATTGTCAGGCATTTTCGATGAGCACTAGTACCTGCCAGGCGTACTGAAAGGTGTGGTATACAGTGAATATCTTTAAGGTACTTCTCTATACTTAGATCAGCTATATACTCTCTATATATGAAATTGATGGATAAATACCATATTTTAGAGTAAAATTGACAGATCAAAATTTCTAGATGGTGGATCATTTTAAAGCCCCTGACGAGTACTTTATAACCGTAGAATATAAAGTCAATACTTACTAATACTACCAAATACCAAATGGAGCTACCTTAAAAATTAATTAAAGAGCTGATTTATATGGCCATATTTCCAAAACTAATAACGTTAGATTTACTAAATGTGGTATTTTCTTAAAGCTCTCTTAAAGATCTTTTTAATAATATTATAATTATGCAGGGTGCTACATTAAAAAATATATACTTTTTTCCACTCTGTATATTATCGCCAGTATAACCCTTAAAATAGATCTCTAAAAGAGCTTTAAAAAATTACCATACCAGGGACGTCCAAGTGCCATCTTGAAATTTTCGTCTGTACATTTTACTCTAAAATATAGTATTTATGCATCAATTTTATATCCCAAAGTTTAACTTTTTTAAATTGATTCAGTAAAAAAATAAAAGGGGGACATTTAAGATATGCACTGCATACCACACCGTTCAGTTCGTCTGGCAGGTCCTTGTGCTTATCAAAAACGCCTGTCAATTTTTTCAATCCTTACTATGAATTAACTAAATCCTAGAAAAATTCAAGCGCTACTGCGCCAAGTTTTTTAAATTTTTGATTGTCGTACTTAGCATCAGGGCCGTAAGGCGCCCTAGGCTAAAAAATTTGAAGAGCAAAAAAAAGGCCTTACCTCCGCAGCGCCTTTTCACTTACAGGCGTCTTCCTTCCTTCACCTCCCGAAATACAATTATAAAATTTGATGACCAAAAAAAAAAACAAAAAAAAGGCTTTTACCTGCTTTTCGTCTCTATTTCTCGTTTATTTCAAGGCACCTTATTCACAGAGAAATTAGTCCGATCTAATTTTTTTAAAAACTCCCCTGTCTAGCGCTTACTTTTTCATGGCGCTCTAGGCTGTAGCCTAGTCAGCCTAATTGATAATACGGTACTGCTTAGCATGCTATGACTTATTACTATACAAATTTCCAGCCTTACAGGTCTAACGTTACTCGAAGGGTTCACTAGCTCTCCTACTACATAAAATTGGTGTCGGCCAAACAGCGATCGGCTTATCTGCGACCGATAATAAAATCGGCGCAATAGCGACCAAATTTTTAAACCCCCTTTTTGTACCTGGTGGGCCTAGATAAACTGTGCAGGTGGTCGACTATAAGAGTTATTTCTTAGAATCAGAAAAAGGGACTAAGGGTAGGTACTTAGTTAAACCCTAGACTAATACACACTTACAAATGGTGAGTTCTGGTAAGCAACGCCTTTTTTTAATTCCCTGATTAAACCCGAGGCGCGCTTGTGGCGGCTTCCGGTTGTATCGGCAAACGTCGATCACTGGAGTTAAGCAGTGAAATGCGCGCCCATAATTTAGATGGGTGTCCGACGGCAGCGGTGTTTCGGGCGGCGGCACACGGTGTTGTCTGCTCGGGGATGCGGACCGAGCAACAACCATCTAAGTTATGGAATGAATGGTGTGTGAATGAGAAGGAGTAGGGGTCAAGGTACAATAAGCCTTCAGGCTGCAGTGCACCACCTAGGGGGCGGTCGTCGGACCTGGGTGGGATGACCCCGAAAGGGTGAAAAAAACCCAAGACGAATACACATACATATATTGCAATACGTATACTCTTGTATTTTATATTTACGTAAATTTGTAGGCCTCTAATAAATAAATAATATCATGAATGTATCTACAATTTTTTACTTCTTAAAATATTTATCAAAAAAAGAAAACAACTGGATGGAAAGAGTTTATGAACAACTTGGCAACAGTGCTTATGCCCTATTCTTATTTAAATCCATAGGTCGCTTAAAGGTCATTTTTATTGCTTTTTAATGATCGGTCGCAGGTGAGCCGGTCGCAGATAAGCCTATTTCACAAAATTACGCCGAAAGCAAGCTGGTAACTACGTTTTAGTTGTGAATGGATCGTTGGTTTTATTCATTTAAGTTTTAAGACAATTATGCGTAATATTTTTTCTGAAATTATTAAATCCCTTGTTTTCAAAAGTCCTTGCTTCTAGCCAAGACACAAACCAAAAATCGTTTAGTTTCTGTAAATATGGTAAATACTTTTCGCTATTTTTCATCTAGATACACATTTATATCAGCTGATTTGCCGTGTTACAACATTGTGTCCCCAAAAAGGAATATATTTATTATAAAGTTACATACATAAAGCAGATCATATTTCTCGAACCATAATGAATTGTGGGCCACCTACTAAATAAATTTTCTAACCGTGTAAAAAGTCGTCTAGGCATTTTATAACCGACGGTCCAACCCTTAACTTGTTTACGGTCGTCCGTAACACAAAATTTTTATTTATATTCATGGGACTTAAGAAAAAGAAAATATAAAAAAGTTAATAAGTTTAGGTTCGCCAAGAAGGACTATCATTCATTGAGGACATTTCTGCCCCGCCCACTACCATGTTTCAGCGTTCTTGTTCGGTTTTGTCTTTCTTGTTGCTCCTCTTTGGTTAGGTGGCCGTCTTGCGGTATTTTTAATGGGTTTTAATAAAATTTTGTTAGATAACAGAATTAAAAATTAAAATTAACAAAAAAATATTTGCTTTAAGTTGTTATTTGTAGCAAAAATCAACAGGATGTAAATCGGGGAAAGAGCCGGACACTTCGTTTTTTTTACTAATATCTTATATACATATGCAAGGTGTTTTAAAGTTTATTACAAATATTTTAAAGACACATTTAAAAACAATACTTTTAAAAACATATTAAACCGACTTCAAAAAAATTAGTACAAGTCACCAGAAAGTTAAAATAATAAAAATAAAAAAAACAAAGAACTCGGGTAATAGCATATGGCATTAATGTATAACATTTTTGTTTATTAGGTTACATATTAACAATATTAACATTGAGTAGTTGAGCAGATGTGTTGTTACCCGACTTCTTTTTTCATTTTTATTTTTTTAGTTTAATATTATTACTATTAAATCGGTAAATATTCACTAAAAACACTACTAGTACCTTTTTAGTGGTTAGCTGCAGCTCCGTTTGTATCGATTTATAAGCTTTTGACAGCAATGGAGGTAATTAAGAAATTAAAAAACTACCTAACTAACCAGAACCTCACCACAACCCCCCTGGCCATAGCCTAGTTCGGCCACGTTAAGTAAGGTGACAAGCAAGTAAAGTACCTTTTAATGGATTACAAGAAGTATCCGTTTCGGCCCGAACGTCATAAAAGTACCTAGCGACACCTAATTAATCGTCAATTAATTACTATTTAATATATAAATATAATTTATTGTATAATAATGAGGCGTTAATAGCCAGAACGGACCATTCACACAAATTAAAAAAAAAAGCTACTTTTACGCGTATTTATAATAGTATAAAACTTATTTATCGGAGCTAAAGTGAACGTAAGCTACCACTATCCTATATTAATTCATAGCCTACTTTGGCTCAAATAAATAAGTTTTATACCATTGAAAATACTCATTAAATTACATTTTATGAATTGTCCGCACGGACTCTCAACGCCTCAATATAATATATAATTTTTTTTTTAATTCGCTTTATTAAGGAATTAAAAAAATTAGTTAACTCAGAACTAACCATGACCGCCTCAATGTGGGAGTTTTACATGACCTTCCATAACGCTTGGAACCAATCAAATTACACGTGCTTTTGTAAGCCAGAATTTATTGAAGCCAAGATAATACAAAATAGGAGCATTGTTTATGCTTCCTACGTAAAAATTGTGTCGCATATTCATTCTTGTAAATAAAATATTTATTAATATAAGATAATTTGTAAATTTTTCTGTAAGTGAACATACATTTAAAATAAATCATATTCAAATTAAATAAGGGGATTGTATTTCTTAACAATAATTTATATAAATAATTACTTTTGCTTAATTGCCAGGCCGAACTGAGATATTCCGAAACAGGTACCTACATTTTAGGTGCGGGCCGAACTGGGTCATTTTATCACGGGGTACCTACCCTTTGGGCCAGAAACTGGCATGTCCCCCCTGTACTCTGTGATCGGTTTTTATATTGTCTATCAAAAGCTTATAAATCGATACACACGGGGCTGCAATAGATTGATACACACGGGGCTGCAGCTAACCGCTTGTAGATTAGTAGAATACATTATATCTGTCAAAAGCTTATAAATCAATACACGCGAGGCTGCAATAAATTGACACACACGGGGCTGCAGCTATCCGCTTGTATTTTTAGTTAGGTATAAAGGCTTAATTTTACCCCAAGAATGTCGATGACTATCTAAAGGCAGCTTTGCCGTACAAACAAAGTACGGCAAGAACATAAAAATAGGTCAAGTACCTTTCTCTCCAGCGATTCTGACTTGGTTTTTATGGAACCACCACAAAAGTGTACTCTTTCAAATAAAAAAAAATAAATCAGTTAACAATTGACGAAGTAATTGCGTAACATACACAAAAAAAAAACATACTGGCGAAATGAGAACCTCCTCCTTTTTGAAGTCGGTTAATAAGATCTTTTTTCTATAAAGATAAGGAGTTAGGAGTATTAAAACATTTGATTTTGTAAGGAGACCTTTTTAATGATAATAAAATATACAGAGTGTTCCATAAAAAAGCGCCACCCTGTATCATTGAGTTTAACAACTAAATTTTAACTGTGTCGCCAAAAAAAGACATACACATGTAAATTTTTAAGCTGGAAATCACAATTTTCCGCCCCTCCCCTCCCCCTTAAGTAAGTAATTGTTGGTGGTGGTTGGGTTGGCTTAATAGCTGAACAAGTCAGTTACTAAGAAATTGGCTTACATCTTTAAATTAGGGATAAGTAACGGATAAGTTTAGTATTTAGACAAACAATGCCGTAGAAAAGCTGAGAATTATTATGGTAAACCTCCGATTATATGGTACCTTACTTCCTAATACCTCTACTTAGATTAACCAGTTAAATTTAGTTTTATGGTAGGATTAATGTTAAACATAGGTTTATATGTTTTCGTTGCTAAATATTTGTAAATAATTTAAAAATTATTTACATAACACTTATGTACTTATGTACTTTCTAGTTTATAGTTTACTATTTACAAAAATGTAAATGTATTATAATTTGCAAAATTCTGAGAAACACCAAAAAAATTGCTTGCTTTAAAACTGAAGAGATACTTCTTAAAATTCTTATTTTCTAAATGACACAAAATATCTGTTCCTCTAATATCGTGTAAGTATTGAAATTAAAACTGATAATAAAGAACCAATAATTTTTGCCCAAAAATTATAAAATAATAATAAATAAAATATTATAAATGACGTAACTGGCTGTCATCTCGTACGACATTTCCACCCGGGCACAAATTATCAGAAATTTCTAATAATTTGTGACCCTTTGTTATTACTCGAAATACGAAAGAGTTTAAATTGGCAAACTAGTAGCTTTTTACGCACTTTAAGACTAACGATAAACAATTGACAATCGCGTTTTTGAGTTCTTTGAGAGTAAGATCTTTTAAAATCCCCTAAAAAGGTCGTTATGTGATGTATCCAATTTTTCATCATTTCGGAAATAAGGCCATCCTCAGGTAAACTAATAAAAGAAACACCCTGTGTATATGGTATCCTCATTAAAAAGGTATTTAAATGAACTTTAAGAAAATACCACAATTGATGTGTCTATCTTTAATAGTTTAAAAATATAGGCATCAAATCTAAAAATAGTAGATGTTTTTCATTTTATTTGTAACACCAAACTTATTGCTTATAGCTTTTAAAGCTGTGATATAATAAAAATTTAACATAATATTTGGATTTTAATGGCCATATTTCCAAAACTATAAGAGATAGATATATCAAATGTGGTATTTATCCTAAAGCCTTTTAAAATATCTATTTAATGGTAATACAATATACATGATGTTTTATTTTAAAAAAATGCCACTTTACTATCAAATTCCTGAGGATGGCGATATCTCCAAAGCTATGAAAAATTGAATATATCACATAAAGACTTTTTTAAAGGATTTTAAAATAATTTTTTAATGGTGGTAAAATATATAGGGTGTTCTATCTTAAAAAAGGGTATTTTGCTGTGTAACGCAAAAACCCGATTGTCAATTGTTTTTTCTAATCTTTAGTGTTAAAAGGGTTAGTTTCCCAATTATAAATAAAAACCCGATTGTAAATTGTTTTTTCTTACCTTTAGTCTTAAAAAGCGTTAGTTTCCCAATTTTAATGTCGCTACTTACTTAACGAAATAACCAATAACGGACACTTAATTTGGATGACCATGTATAGGGTGTCCGCATCTAAGAGACGTTTGCCTTAATAATGACTTTACTTTCACAACAAACCTTGGTCATCCAAAATTTCCAGGAAATCTGTCGCTTTTTTACGGCTTTTTCTTATGTAAACTTTATCTGAAGACAGTGGCCTAGACAATTTTATTTTTTGTGTCGGGAAAAGGGGTAATGGCATGGACTTACCATGTTTGAGCCTCGTTTTGTATGGCAAAGTCCAAAATCGACAAAGAAAATTTTGAAGAGCAACAAAAAGCGACCCGATTAATGACCTTATTTGTACTAAAACATATTAATCACATCTCATTATGTTACAACCAAAAAAACAAGGAGAAGGTCTTCCAACTTAGAAACGCTACTTTACAACATTCATCTGTAAAGAGAAAAATCTTAAAATATTTTTAGCATACCTGGGAGGAATTAATTACGGTTTTACCCCCTCCCTATAACTGGGCTAGTGTCTAAAGAAACTTTAATTATCCCGCTTTCTTAAGCTTTTGTGGTTTGTCCTAATAAAAAAAAAGATAGTTAATTTTTATTTTAGACAAACTGAAAATATTATTAGTTAGGGATCCCTGGATAATTTTTATCTACTATTCATTATCTAACAAGCAAAGACAATTATAGTGGTGAAACAATAATTGTCTTTGCTTATAAGCTAATTTTTCGTGAGTAGCTTTATTTTGACGAGACGCCTAACTTTTTTCTTACAACAATTTTCGTTGGTGGTAGCAGGGATTAAATATGTTTATTTGATTGAATAATCAAAAACCAGGATGACGTCCTCCCAATTTGTAGGACAATGTGGGTGTTAAATTATATTAATATTATTTATCCAACACTTACATATAATATCTACATAATTGATCAGATTTGGAGGATATAAAGTGTACTATAAGTCACTAGTGAATTATAGACTTATATATAATTTTGTTGCTGGTGTTGACAATGACAAGTAACAAATAATGGATGACGTTTTCAAATTATTTTCGATATTAAAAACGATTTATACGAAAGTGTTGGATAAAATTTTGTATTAGACACGTGAAACACTTAAGAAAATTACCTCTCTCGCCCTTCGGGCTCGAGAGTTAAACTTTTCTTGCGTGACTTATATGTAATATAACTCACTTATCTAATAAATAACTATTAATGAACACAAAAAAATTAATTGATTAGTAGTTATTTTGCACGACATTGTTAACCATACATATTGGTGGTTGAAGACTCTTTGATAAAACCTTACATTATGCTGACGACAATACAATTCACTCCAGTTATCAGGTTCTCAAACCAATCTCTCAACCCGACTTGGAAAGCAAACGCAGGGCGATGCAGTTTATCTTTTTCACAGGATCTTAGTTTGATATTGGTTTGGTAGCCAAAAATCTCGTTTAATTTAATGCATCTAAAACACTATCATGTTCCTTGTCGTGAAAAAAATCATCAAACACTCACCCTTTGCTTAGGAGTGGCCAGGATTTGCAGAGCAGGGGCACATTCAACCTTGTGGGCGTCACATTTGACAATAACCTTAACTGGCATAAACACATTGTATCTATAGCCACCGCGGCTTCAAAAAGCTTGGAATTCTTTTCCGAGCCAAAAAGTATTTGTCTTCTTCCAATTTATACACTTTGTATGTGTCCCCAAATTCGACTCTCTCTGGAATATTGTTCTCATGTCTGGAATGGCATCCCCTACAACCCTCAGCATTCTTGATGCCATTCAAAGAAGAGCTGTTAGTCTTATTAATTATCCTTTACTTACTCAAAGGCTTCCTTCCCTTGCCCATCGTCAAACTGTGGGAGATCTATCGCTCTTTTATAGATACTTTTACGGCTTCTGCTACGACGAATTATCCAGTATAGTTCCTCCTCTTAAAGCTCCCAACAGAGAAACTCGTGGTGCCGCACGTATGCATCCCTTTACGGTCCAACTGGACTGGCCCCGAACTTCCCATTTCGTTCGTTCTTTTATCCCTAGAGTTTCTAGACTGTGGAACCTACTGCCAGCGGAGGTCTTTCCTTCTCCCCAAATCTTCAAGTTTTTAAGTTTCGTGTTGACAAGCATCCTCTTATCTTGCTTAAGACACCCACAGTACGTTACTGTTTAGGCTTTCAGCCTTCGTGGATTGTCCAAAGATAAAATAATAATAATATTAATAATAAAAATAATATATTCATCATGTGATGTATAACATTATGTTTTTATATTTATAGATCTCTTTAATAAGTTAAAAACACTCAAAAGTAATAAAAAATAAGCAGGTTGTTATAAATTCCATGCATTAGCATTGATATCTTGGTCAATATAAAAGATAGAGAGTTGGTTAAATTGGGGGCAAAGTTGCAATTTTTTATGCTTAACAATATTCCGTTTAAAAAATTTCAAAATTTGCAGTCGTTCCGAAATTATCAAAAAAAAAACGAAATTTTTCGAAACAGTGTTTTTTTCAGGTTTATTTGAGAAGATATTTTAACAGTGGCGGCTATGCAGGTGTAGTAAATGAAGTGATACTTCACCAAAAATAAATAATAAAACATACCAAAACATATTACTATTATTCAATTAATTTTTATCATTTCTATTCCTTATTTGTAGAAATCGCCATGAAAAATCTAGCATATAAATTAACCGCCGGCGCGAGTCGCTTTCCTCCTCTTTCAGCAACGCGACAAGTGTATTGCAAATATAAAACGGACCGAAGTATACACCTCATGCGGGGTTTTGTTTACGCTTTAACGCTCCGTTGCCATGACAACGCTATACTTGCCGGTGGCCAGAATCGCGGGTGGAAGTATCAGGTGTATTGCTTGGTAAATCGCTAGCCTTAAAAGATAGTATAGGTTTTGGTCGTTTCGTTGGTTTTCACGTATTATTTCGATTGTTTCCGTTTGAGTATTATTAGCGACAGTGATTTTTCACAGGAAAAAATTAAAGGACAGTACAGTACTGTGTACCGCACGTATGCATCCGTACTATGAAATATTAGATCATATTTTGATGAAAATGGAAGTAAGATTCGAAGATTGTTACAAACTACAATTTCTTTGTCTTGCTGATACTGCAAAGTTTGGCCAGTATAACCAAATTTTCCCACTGATTCTTTTCAAAATTTATTGGAAATATATGCCGAATAATTTCCAAAAATCAGCGGCTTAAAAATAAACTTAAGCTTATATTTGCTGATGAAAGTTATAGAAATATTTCATTGCAGCAGTTAGTGAAACAAGTTGGCGCAAATAAAGACATTTTTACCGAGGCGTATAAACTTTTTTCGCTAATTTTAACGATATCGTCGACAAGCGTGTCAGTGGAACGGAGTTTTCTTGTCTTAAGCATTTAAAAACTTTCTTAAGAAACACTATATCCCAAGATAGACTTTTATCTTTGGCCAATATTTCAATTCAAAAGGAGCTTCTACAGGAACTGATAAAAACTTAACCATTTTATGAATATATAAGTAATAAATTTGCTGCATTAAAAGATAGAACGATTGATTTGGTGTATAAAATTTAGATAAGTTTAGATATTAAGACTTTTTACTTAGACTTTTGATAGTTGAGTATTTTCAATTTTGCTAAAATGGTGAATGAGCTTTTTTCCCTTCCTGCACTACACCTGTTTTTAGACCCGCGAGTCGCCACTGTATTTTAAAACCAACAACACATGAACATTAACACTTTTTCTATACTATAAAATGATGTTACTAAATTTAAGATCCGACGTTTCGTCTTTGAGCCACCATTATCAACTTTGTGTTTTCAAATAGGAGGAATATTTGATTTTGGGCTTAATAAACTTGTATTTTAATTCTAAATCCAACGAAAATTGTTGCAAGGAAAAAAGTTGGGCGTCTCGTCAAAATAAAGCTACTTACGAAAAATTAGCTTGTTGGTAAAAATGATCCAGGTATCCCTAACTATATTATATTAGAAATACAAATCATAGTATTAATAATGCAGTATGTTAGTAATATCAGACCTAAGATTTTAAGGGTATATTTTTGACCGAAACAAAAGAAAAAATCTAATTATCATCAAGCTAAGAACTACATATCATGTGAGAACTCCATTAGGACCGCCATGCACGATTGTCACAAATTAGAACAGGAAACAGTACACATATTGCAATTCTTGTTTGTCATGAAAATGCATTTTTTTATTTGTCCCTCGCTAATACTTCACACGATCAAAAGGTATTACATGTTATTTCTTATGCAAATTAGCGGCTTTAATTCTTTCTGAAAAAGCGCCGTGTGGAAAATTACTACGTGATTGATAGTTGGAGAAAAACCAATGTATTTTAAGTTTTTGCAAAGTGAAAGTAATTATAATAAGTTTTTCTCGTGCGTTCTTAGAATACTTAGCTTCGTGATAGGCATGACAATGTAAAATAAGTAAGATGTTTGATGAAATTAATGTTAAAAACAATTACTCATAAAAAAAAATGTTATTACTATAAATACCTAACAGCGCCCAATTTACGCTTCGGCGGCCCATAGGCAGATAATGTGGTGGGGGCCCTATCAAACATTTTCATATACATAAAATACTATTCCTAAACGACGACCTTTCTTCAACCATTTTCATATACAGCCCCCAAGTAATTTTGACGATCAAAAAACAGGTCCTCAATTCAATTTAACGACGAACTTTCTTTAAACATTTTTCCCTTTTAATAGACCCTTAGCCAGAGGCGCACTTACATGTTTGCCGCCCGTAGGCTATTTTATTTTCGCCGCCCCTTTCTTCTTCAGAAATATTTTTGAAGAGCAAAAAAAAGGTCCCCACTTTCATTTCTTTTAATTATAGTATTAATTAATTATAGTATAAAATTGATTTCCAAATCCAACAAAATTATTCATAACACATAATCTGCCGCCCCTAAAGAACGTCTGCCGCCCCCTAAAAATGACGCCATAGGCTTCAGCCTACTCAGCCTTTGGTAAAGGCGCCACTGCCCTTAGCCATGTACACCAGCATACGTTAATTTCACAACGATCCCAGCCAATAAAATTCTATCTCGATCAAATACCGTCGATGATCCCCGACTCGACTTCGGGATTGAATCGGGCGCGAGCGCGACCTTTAAATTAGGCTATCTAACAGGTTGTCAAAAATAGATTTAAGATGGCCGCTGTAGGACATAAATAAATGAAATAGTTATTAATTTTAACGTGTTTTGTATACATGTGAATCCTTTTTGAGTTTGCAAAGGAGATTTAATATTTCTGGAATATTTTTGCTTTGTTTGATCTAAAAAGTATGCCGTCGTTTTGTCATTCACAGTGCATCCACGGAACAGGAAGTGCAGCAAACCCCGATTTGACAGCCACCAATATAACCGTAAAAATCATTGTTGTGAAATTATTTGTCAATTTTAACCAATTAAATACTACCAAAAAGGGTAATTATAATTTATGGTACACAATCTCTCATAAAAATAAACTGCCATTTGAAAATTTTTGTCCTACAGCGACCATTTTTAGGTCACGTGTTTTAGATATCCTAATATGAAAAATTTAAGTTTGATTTGAGGTTAAGTTTTGTAAACAAAGTAAATATTTTAACAACTATTTAAAAACATTGGCGATTGCCTTGCAGCAAAGCCATAATCCCAATCAAGCAAGCAACTATTTAAAAATGAAAAATTAATTATTACATCTTTTGTGTATATGTGAGTAAAACCTATAAATAGATACATTTAAAAGGCTTATTTTAAAAATATGATAAGTTACAATCACAAAATACGGAGTTATTAAATTTTTAAGATAAAAAAATTGTGGAATCAACTTTTATCAAAAATAAACTTTAGTACCTTTTAATAAGTTAATAAACTCCAAGGATAATACTTAAAATGTTTTTATTGTCGCTTATCATATTAATAATTAAATAAATTAGAGGGTAAAACAGATTTCCGTGGCTGTGTGGCTTATGTTTTTACAATAAGCCCTTCACTTTTAAATTTGTATCGATAAGTTTTAAAAAATAATCTAAGACTGATTTTTGTAAATATAAGTAAAAAAATTCTATTCTTATTTAAAAGTCTGTAAATGTAAATTATTATTTTTTTTATTTTAGGGCAGCATTGATTATTTTAAAGCTTTAAAGTAAAAATGGTAAATAATATACAAAATAGCAATGGTAATAAATAGTGTATTGTGCAAAGAAGTCTTCTCATCCACGTTTGTCAGTTTATTCCAAGAAAGTTTAGAGTGAAGAGTCAATTTAAATGTGTTACAGATTCTATTTTTGCAGTTCTTACTTTTTATAATGAAGTGGTAGTATTTAACCGATAATAACATATGAAGAGTTCAGGGGAAAAACATGATAAGCGCCTTTTTGATAATTTTACAGAAGAGCAAAACGGACGGCTGATGGTTATCAGGTTCTTCCTGTGTAAGTATATTTTTAATAGGCATAATCGTGGTAGTTAACAGCTTATTTCACTGTGAAGTTTATATATTTTGTAGGGACCAGTTAGAACTATTATAATTTTGTAAAACCCTAAAATTAATAAATTGGCGATTATCATGTTTTTCCCCTGGACCCTTCATATGTTTGTTATTCTCATGTATTTAATCTGAAGAATTATAAAGGCTGGTGTTAATTTATAGAAGATGAAAACCAAGGAAATGAATAATGTCATAAATCTTATCGCTATGTATGTAAAGCTCATCAAGGCAAGAGGTGATATGTAAAAAATAAAGTTAATAATGATAATATATTATAATATTAATAAAATGTTAATAAAGATAATATATTATAATAATAATAAGATAATATTTAACTTTTACTATAATTTATTATTTAATATTAGTAAGTTTGATTTTTTTGTTGTCCGACCACACATATGTATATACCTATAGAGTATTAAAAGCGGTGATGATTGGTCTGTTTTTTTCCAAACATACAGTAATATTTAATTAAGTTTCTTAAATAACCTGTAGAAAATCGGATTCCATAATGGTTTTGTAATTTAATGTATTGTAAATAAAACAAATAAGCTGTGTTAGCATTTTATTAATAGTTTTTTTTTTATTTAGAAGTACAAGATCCCTACACCTTCCCAAAACCTTATATATGAAGGGCTTATTGTAAAAACACGATAAACCATAATCAGAAAATACAGAGTTATCACTTTTTTTAAGTTAAAAAAATGTGTTAAACTTTTATTAAAAATAAACTTGAATACCTTTTAATGAGTTAATAAATTTTAAGGAGAGAGTATGACAGATTTCTGTGGCTGTATGGCTTATCGTGTTTTTACAATAAGCCCTTTATATTTAGAACTATAGATATTTCAATTACCAAAATTTTGCAAATAAGATTGTAAAATTTAAAAAGTATACACACTATATTAACTTTTGTACATACATTAATTTATTTCAAACCTTCACCATTTATTGCTACACAAAATATAAAACAAAATAACTTTGAATTTCTACCAATAAAAAGACAACCAACTAATAATATAGGCTGCACTCAATTTTAGTTAACATATAAAACTATTTTTTTATTACTTACGTGATTTTTCTTAAAATTTTATTCTGGGTAAAAGTTGTGCATGAAGTAAAAATAATTTTGGCAACATCAAATTTTAATTAAGCAACAATCAAAATAGGAAAAAATCTAAGTAATATTTGTTAGTAACATATTTAATTTTGGAGATTACAATTAAGAATAAAAAAGTTTTTTATTTGTTAACCAAAAGTAACCAATGCCCTGTATAAATAAAATAAGTTATAGAAAACTATATACAAATAAATACAAAACTAAATTAATTAATGTCCTTATTTTATCAAACCACCAGATAATCTATAAACTATTCATTTTGTTTACATATTTGTATGATGAGGCCTAAAATATATATAAAAAAAATCATTAAAAAAAACATAAAAAGATTTTTATATATTTTTACTTCTTTGACGGATAGTATGTTTGTTTCTCCATTTTTCGTTTTCTACAAGCACTCCCAGTGTCCTGCTTTTCTAATATACTGTTTTTTAACTTCATTATTCCTGCCATAAATACCTCAAAAGTTTCTTCATCCAATGTTCTACTAAAGTTAAGAGTAGCTGCCATCGCAATCTAAAAAGAATAAAAGAGTAAATCATTTTTATTTAAAAATACATTTTGTTGTCAGGGGCGAAATTAGGAAGAGCTAGCCCCCCAGGACGGCGATTAACCCTCCCAAAATTATTAAACATTTAAAGAATATTAATGTTTTTCGACAAATATACTTAATAAACAAGGGCTTAAGTCCCCCAAACACCAGAGGCTAGTTGCGCCACTGTTTGTTGTTAAATATGACCTTAACTAAATACCTTCCTTATTTTAGCACAATTTAAGTTAAACAAATATATACAGGGTGTACGGTAAGTCAACGATAATACTGAAAGGGCTGATAGAACATCCCATAAGCAACCAAAAAACATAAAATGACCTTAAAAAATCGTTGGTTTTCGAGATATTGGCACTTGCAATTTGCCAAAATCATCCCGTACATCCGATTTGTGATTGTCACTCTTAAAGAAATTCATATTTTTTAGTTTTAATTTCAGTTTTGTAGCACCGAATAGCCATTTTATTAATTAAAACTATTTTGAGCCATTGACAAGAAAAAATTCGCCTTAGTTTTTTTAATAGTTATTTATGTGTTAAACCCAAAGAGGTTTTATGGTTAAACCTGAGTAATCAAAAAAATAAATAAAAAATAGAATGAACTCTTCGAAGTGCCACTTCAAATCCCAGCGCATTCACCATCCAACACATATTTTTTTTTTTGATAAAAAATATACTTTGTTTTTACAATAGTAAATGCAGAATACTTAGACAATTGGAAACTGTTAATATATTAGAAAAATGTATTTTATGAAAATAAATTTTAATGAGTCTTAATTAAACATTTTTATTAAGAACAACTGTCTGTAAAACTACAAATAATAAAGTTGCAGTTATAATATTCAAGTCACATCAGTCAAGACACATTGTACATGTTTATTATTTTAACATTACCTCTCTTCTCTCCTCAAATGTTGTTTTTGCCACATGATCTGCTTTACTTAGGTTCTCTTGAATAAAATGAGCTACTTCATCCTGATAATTTAGCTTGGTAGTAGAAGGCAAATCTATATGTAAATTAGTCTCATCTACATCTTCATTACTGCTAGAATCTAAAACAAAATCGCTTCTCTGCTCATAAAGGGCTACAGCATGTATATGTTTACAAAGTACAAATTTAACAGTATTCTCCGGGCACTGACAATCATATCTATGTAAACATATTTTACATTTTGTACAATAGCTTGTCCTACAATCCTTGTTACATAACTCATTATATGACACAAAGTAAAACTTACCTTCATCTGAACAAGATTTTACCTTAAATACTCCAGCCTCTGAAATTTCTACATTACCTGCCATATTTTCTGCTTTTCTATGAGCTTCTAGTGTTACTTTGTGTTGGTAGTTGTTTGAGTTGGGCCTTTCAACACTGACTATTTTTTTCCACATTTTCTCATCTACAATTTCATCCAACAAATCCAATAGTCGTTCAACTCTAATATTTTTTGTCAGTGCAAAGTGCAGTGCTTTAAAACCGTTGGCTTAACCTTGCTTCCACACAACAAATCCCGCCATTTGCTTCGGGGTACGTCGGCCGACGTCGGCTTGATTACCAAGCCTCTCGGACCCAATTCAATTACTTGCATTTTATTGGCTGGGATCGTTGTGAAATTAACGTATGCTTGTACACCTTATGCTGCGTCCAGACTTGCAACAATTCGCCGCGCCGAGTAGCGCGCCACATAGCCCCACATAGCCCCACATAGCGCAGACGTGGGACGTGGATGTAATTCACTTCGTTCCAAAGGCTTAGGCAATATTTTCGCTGTAATTTAGAGCTTGTCGGTTTTTTGCATCAAAGGAGCGCGTAAATAGGTTGGTTTGTTTGGACGGATGTTTGGCGAATTGTTGCAAGTCTTGACGCAGATTTAGGTGGCAAATTTTCGGTGTAGATAGATTGGATTTTATTCCTTTTCTTCAAATTTTCCCGAAAATTGCAAGATTTTAGTGATAATGCCAAAATTTGCATTTTTCTGAAAATGCCCGCGAAATTATTTAAAACGCCGCGCGCATAGTCTAATGATGTGGTTGGAGTGTGCCTACGTCACAAAAGATACAAGCTACGAGCATCCCTTTTCTATTGCTTGTTTCTTTGTTGGCATATTTATTTAACGTGATGCTTTTTACAATAAGAACTGACAACATTGTGAAGTTGAGTGAACTCACAAATTGTGGAATAAATTTTAATCAAATTTAAAAATTATTTACAAAAAAACTATAGACAATTTTGGTAAAATTTTAATTTTCCCAGGTTGGTGACGTATTTAACTATTAATTAAAATAGTTCTTTTAACATTGTAAAAATTACTTTTTTTGGTGGAGGCCCTCTTATGGTGGCGGCTTATAGGCAACTGCCTAGGTTGTCTATGTCTCTAATCTGGCACTGATAGTTAATATGTTTAATCAAAATTTAAATTTAGGATATACAGTGACCGCCAGAAATGTTGAACCATATGAAAAACATTTTTATTTTTGATTTCTCAAAAAAATATATTTTTGATAAAAATCTCCGCACGCACCGAGACTCACAAAACACTTATCAAAATTTTCATAAATCGTAGCGTATAGGAGGTAGATGAAAATTAACGAGATGTGCCCACCAAAAAACTAGCTTTATTTTTGTCTTGAGAGAAAAAATATTATTTGGAAAACTTGTTTAAAGTAAAAGGTTATGTCATATTTTAAAACAGAGCCTTCAAATAAAAACTTAGTTTTTCCTACTTATCCCATAAAGATATTAGATGTAATTAAATTAACTGAAGTAAGTTATTCCTATTGCCCTTTAATTCCAAAAAATGTCAAAGTTTTGTTATTCTTAAAGCATTTAAGTACATTTGGATCACTTTAAAACACAAACGTAAATTTTGCTTTTTCGTGGTGCAATAAGGCTCAAATTTAAAAATTTCTTTAGATTAATGTTCCACATTGTTTTCGTCTTATAAAGAACGGCTTTGCACTTTTAGACTTTCAAATTTATTTTTTGTCTTTTTACACTAAAACAATTAAAAACGAAATGTAATTAGGAATAAGAAAAACGTCCACAAAAGTTCAAACATCTATTTTGGGATTATTCTAAACATAAAATAAAAAACAAATGTGTTACATCATTTTTAAGCTCCTGACAAGTACTTTATAACCCTAAAATATAAAGTTAATACCTTTACCTACCACAAAATAGCTGGAACTGTAATAATTACCTGAATACCATCTTTAAATGGCCATATTTCTGAAACTCATTAAGTTTGATATAATCATAAAGTAACATACCTACGGATAAGAGAGAAACCATGGCATGCTAAAATTTTCGTACCGCTTTGCGGCAGGCTTGTCATTTTTCCAGTTTACACTTTTAAATGCGTCGGTCGAAGCCTCGCCTCGTGTAACATCAGCGGTGGGGAGACACGTAAGATTACTGAAATGACTAACTGGCGGTATTTCAACGAGAAACGAATAAAATTATATTGGGAGTTTTCGCATGACCTGGCCTTAAATCGGCTGTTCCATGATAACTCTTATAATTCTCCTTACTCTATGATATAATTAATGTGGTGTTTTCCTAAAGTGCTTTAAAAGATCTTTTTAATAGTGATACTGATAATATTATATGTGAGTAGGACAAAAATTATAATTTTTGTAAGTGTAAGACTCAGTACATTACTATATCACCATTAAAAGTATTCAAATTAGATATTTGGGAAATTAATAAAGAATACCGCCATTTCGCAGTAGGTAAAGCTGTTAACTTCATACTATAGGGTTATAAAGTACTTGTCAAGAGCTTTAAAATGATATTGCTTAACGAGACCCTCTTTCCATTAAATTTTTTGTTTTCAATATGATGCCCACTTGTCACATTGACATTTAGAGTTATCATTGATATGTCAAACATAGAGTATGAGTGAGCAGGTTTTTTATTCATTATTTTTAAATTTTTAGTGAGTTTTATTTATCTTTTTTAAGTCGATTATTATTATTTTTTAATTTATTTGTTTTTGGCACTGTTTTCGGTAATTATTATTTACGAACCGGACGCCTCGCCGATTTTATTGAAATTTGGTATACTGAGTTTTTAGGGTGCTAATTACGAATCTGAAAGAATTTTTATTCGGACTCGTTTCATTCCCAAGATATACCAAACCATACTAAACCAACCAAAATTGATCTATATCCCCCTTCTTTTTGCACTCAAATCTTGAGTTTTCTGTCAAACTGGTACTTAATATTTGTGTTTCTGCCTCTTAAAACCTCGATTTCTATTTATTTACCCATTTTTCCATAAAATTGTAAAGCACCACTTTCTGATCGCAGTAGCCTTTGGCGACGCAAAGGATACTGCGATCAAAATGATTGAAAGTGAGCTTTGAAATTTTATGGAAAGAACGTGTAAAATAAATAGAAAAATGTGGTTTTTAGAGGTGAAAATTAAATATTGAGTACCAATTTAGCTTTATTTAGGAATTAGTGCAAAAAGAAGGGGAGAAATAGTGAAATCAGGTTAGTTTTGGTTTTCAAGTCTGATGAATATCTCGAGAACGAAACGAGTCCGACTAAAAATTCTTTCAGATTCGTAATCAGCGCCCCAAAAACCTCCATATACCAAAATTCATTAAAATCGGCGAGGCGTTCGGTTTGTAAATAATTACCCTTTTTTAAACAAAAATGTTAAAACTGTATAGAAGGAACAGTTTAAAAATATAAATTCGGTGCTCTTTGATAAGAAAAAAAGTCACAAAAAGTTTAAAGCAAATAAATCGGCATGCTTGTCTTCGCGGCCGCCTTTGCTATATTTCTTTATGATATGCCGGTTGATGCAACTGGTCATCGCACTAAATTAATTTTTTTGGTCAAAATTCTGAAACTTACCAATCTAACTTAAAATGAGGTGGTTTTTACTGGAAAAATATTATAAATTACTACAAATGCTTTTTGAAACCTAAAACTTATTACATGTTATTATAAATTTACAACCCCTTAACATTATTATTTTTTCATTGTACAAAATAAACTAAAATCTCAGCTTGTTTGATTAATTCGGTAGTATTCTAATCAGTAATCCGATGATTATTATCTCATATGATATACAGAGTACGACAATAGGTATGATTTTTTTAAAAGTAATACCCTGAATATTATATCACCACCAAAAAAATTTTTTAAAATGCTTTAAAAAATACTACATTTGATGTGTCTATCTCAATTAGTTTCGGAAATATGACCATCCAAATCTGAAAAATAATTTTAAATTATTCTTAGATATACATCTTCCCAACTTTGTTTATTTTTTACCGTATAAAATAAATAAAACACACTGTTTTGTTGAGTAGATTCTGTAGAATCCATATCTTTCATTAGAATGCTTTTATCTTTTAAGATATAAAGTGTAGGACAAAACATATTAAATTTTAAAATGGAAAACCTTGTAAATTATAAAAATATCTTGTATTTGTCCTTATACTCAGAAGTAGCAAAAAGTAGGAAGGCAATTGTAAGTACAAAAACTGATAAAGAAAAAGGTAAAAATCTTTGACAAAAGTAGTGAGACTTGGCGAGACTGCATCGGAAACTTTTATTTTTATGTTTTGTTTTGTATTATTTTTAAAGGGTACCGAATTTGCGCTTTTAAAATGTTCTTACTATAAGAAGACATACTCTTAGTAATTAAATGATGGTTGGGTTGGCTTAGGTAAGGTTTTATATGTTAACCAAGATTACCGGTCAGTAAAGAGCGATTTGACAGCAGTAACACTGGTGACATCGAAACCGCATAATTTAACCAGATTTTTTAAATAGTAAGGTTACGGAACGGAAACCAAAAATACCAAGAACCGTGGTTAACTTACGGAACGTCACCTTAGTAGCTGAACAGGCTAGTTACTAAGAAATTGGCTTACATCTTTAATCTGGGGATAATTTCACTATTTATACAAACAATACCGTAGAAAAGCTGAAAATTACTAGGGTTAACCTCCGATTATACCTTATTTCTAAAAACCTGTCCAGAGATTAAGCAGTTTATAATATTTTAGTTTTAAAGTAGGATTATGTGAAACGAAGCTTTAGAGGTTTCTGTTACTAAATATTGATAAATATATAATTGTATGAATTAGCAATAATAATTCTTATATTTATAATGCTTATTCGAATCTTAGTGTTTTAAAAAATGATTTATATGAATACAAAACACTTTTATGGGGTTTTTGGTTTTATTTATATTTCATAAGATATGTAGAATAGATAGACAGTAGTCAATGCAGGATGAAGGTCTATTTTCTTCTAAAGCGGAGAGTTAAAGTTGCGCTCTTTTGTGATGAAAAAAATTTGAAGCGCAAAAAAAAGGTCCTTGCGTTAGAAATTGCGCCTTTTACCTTCATATTGTGCCTTTCCCACTGATCTCGATGGATTGCTAATGTTATAACCTGCGCGAAACAAAAGTTACATTTCATGGGCGAAAAACCGGTTTGTGCGCAATCCAGTTGAGGGTAAACGCACCCGTACTCAAACAAACTATTCGCATTATAAGAAATAATTTGTTGACGCCGTTTGTTCGAAGTACGGTAGCTAATGAGCGTTACGGTCAGACCGCGGACGAAGGTACGGGGTGCCGGTGTTTGTATTTTGCCACGGCTTTTAAGTGCGCATGTTCGTCCACCCACTGGTCGTAAAAATCCGAAAAATGCTTCTTGCCACTGCGGATCTAAATGTAGGTTATCTATGGCCTTTCCCCATGTTTTTACGACCAAATCACTATACCGGGTGTCAACGAATTTATTAGACAAGCCATAACTTCTAGAATATTAGACACATTAAAATGAGACTTGGTATAGGTAAATATTATAAGCAGAGAAGAGTATGCGCATATTTTTCACTCTCTGATCATTTTTGGTTTGACCGGAAATGGCTCCAATTGTAAATTTTTAAATGGAACACCCTGTTTATTTTAACTTTTGGATTACTGAGACAATCCTTAGTCAGAATATGACATTTTGAAAAGTTTGTAAGGCTATTTGATTTTTTAGAGTTACTTTTAATAGTGCATATAGGTAGCCATTATTAAATGCAAATTAATCTAGTGACCCTTGGTGATGTTAGAAAAATGCAATCGCAAACTCTTAGTGATTAATAGGAAAGATAGAAATAAAACAATTTGGTAAATTGGCATTTTCGTGTCTTACTATTATTTTTAAATGGCAAACCTAACGACGAATCTAACAGTCAATTACCAGTTATCAAATATATATACAATGTGTCCAAGATAAGGATCCTAAGCATGGGAATCTTAGTACCTATTGGAGATACAGCTTAGGTTAAATTAGGAAAAGTTGTGTTTTTTAAAGCTTATTTACATGCTGTTTAAAAACTTAAAACATTTTCATGGCCTGCTGAGATATTTGGTAAATACGGAAGTTTGACTTATATTGATTTTATTTTTTCTGACTTTATTTGAAGAGATATGAAAAACTAATAACACTTTTTCATTGGCACTTTTAGCTACTACATGATGGTATTTTTAGATTTTTATCTAAAAATACCATCATGTAGTAGCTAAAAAGTGCCAATAAAAAGTGTTATTGGTTTTTTATATCTCTTCACATAAAGTCAGAAAAAAATAAAATTGGTATAGTCAAATTTTCGTTTTTGCCAAATATCTCAGCAGGCCATGAAAATGTGTTAAGTTTTTAAACGGCATGTAAATAAGCTTTAAAAACACAACTGTTTCCTAATTTAGCCTAAGCTGTATCTCCAATAGGTACTAAGATTCCCATGCTTAGGATCCTTATCTTGGACACACTGTATAAATAATTAAATTGGTTACTCGTTTTGCGCCAATGCAGTTACCTTATAAAATATATAAAGTAAGAGATGTTTACTTTTTTATGGCCTACTCTCTACCCAATAACACTAATAAATACAATAATAAAATGCACTTCATCTGAAAAACTGCTTAAAAGAAATGCAAGGCTTTATATATTTTAAAAAAGGTAATGTTTCACTGTTCTAAAACAGAAAAAGCAAATCGGTTTTTTATTTAAAATTTAAAAAATTAAATGATTAAATTAGAAATGCGTATTAAAAAAAATAATAAAAAAATATCTACAATCTGTATAAAAGTTGCTGGTTTTTACATAATTAAAAAACAAATCTTTATAAATAAAAAGTCAGAAACAAGGGTCAGTTTTTGTGTAAAACATACAGAAACATAGGTTTTCTACAAAAAGTGTCGAATTTGGCTCATTCTGTACAGGGTTTCATTTATATTTTGCAACTATTAACTATAACCAAAAAGGATAAAAAAACGTTCTATATAAAAGTTATATACTTTTTGATCTACTATCTTTTGAGCATAAAAAGAAACAAATGAACATCAAATACCTAAGAAAAATGGAGAGGTAAACTTTTTAATGGGACACCCTGTATATTATGTCACCATTAAAAAGGTCTTTAAAATGATTTACAAAATACCACATTTAATATCTCTATCTTGATAGTTTCAAAAATATGGCCATTTAAATCTGGACATAATTTCCATTACATCTACAGTCTCAGCTTAGTGCCATAGGTAGGTATAATAGAAATTATATCCACTATTATTCAGATTTAAGTGGTTATATTTCGAACACTATTAAAGATAGACATATCAAATGTGGTTATTTTGTAGAGGTTTTTAAAAGATATTTTCAATGGTGATATAATATACAGGGTTTTCTATTTAAAAAAGTTTATCTCTTCATTTTTGTTGATCAACTGTACATTTAATTTGGTTATTACAATGTGTTACGATTTTTAAAATATTATTTCAAATAACTATACCTAAGTTTAAAAAGCCAATCTTATATTAGTGTATTTTCGTGATTTAAATAAAATTTTATCGTCAATCATAAATTTAGAAAAAATTACCGCTTTTTTTTCTTATATTTAGAGGCATCTGCATTCTGTAAGTCTTTCATAAAAAATTGTAGAGTGAAAAATTTCAACTATAGGTAGGTATGGTTATCTATTATTTTAAAAATATAGATGATTTTGCAAAATTTTGGAAAAAGATTAAAATGGAGGATTTGTTTTAATATCTTAAATTTTTATCATTGGGAAGCTAACCAATTTTTTTATTTTGTCGTGGGCGATATGTCTTAATTTTTAGATTAAAAAAAATAATATTGTAGCTACGCCTATGGTATCTAATAAGTTTTTAAGGTAAGTAGCATGCCGAAAAATATCTAATTATCTTGAAACGCCAATAAAATAAGTATTTTCAAATAACCCGCCGCGTATTCAAAGGCTTAACTGTCATAATACCCACCTTTCATCTCCCATTGTTTGTATAGATAGAAGAATTATCCCCTAAAAGAAGTTGTAAGTCAATTTCTTAGTAACTGACACGACATCATTGTTATGAAAACTTTCCAATATTTACTGGTTTTACGATCCGTTATCGACTTTTAATCCTCAGCCCACAACTTTTGCTGCCCTTTGTATAAGTACTCCTAAACAGATTAAGGAATTACACCCCTTTCTTATGATAGACTTAACTTTTCGCCCACCCGTATGGTATTGTGGGCAGGTAAATAATTCACCGGGTTTTTCGAAAATTTACATAGATTTTGATTGGAAGGTACCTATCCGTATTAAAGACACAGATCGCTAAGGTTTTGTAACTGTATATTCTTGGGCTAAGATTAAGAAAAATGAGGTGATAAAAACGTTATTTCTAATACTTTAAATTTTATTACATTACATTAAATTGTTTATGTATTTGGGTGGTTTTCAGCCAAAGTCGGTCTATATAGGGTCGCGACATTCGGCCATATTGCTTTGACGTGTTATGACGTCACATCTCCCATTTTTCGGCCATGTTGTTTAGTGCCAGAGATATACAGTTTATTTTATTAGGAGAACAACCGTTTACACAACAGTGTTTAATATTATTAAGTTGTAAATTCTTTTACTCTAAATAAAAAACATTTGGAATTACATCTTTCAACAAATATCACTTCCAAAACAATGCAAAATGAAATTCGCAAATTCTAGACGTCACTGGTTTGATCATTAGCTTTGATTTTACCCAGTCTGGCCAACTTTTCTTCATGGAGTGCCCTTCCTTGCGTCCCCGACCTCGAACCGCCTAAAAGTTAAGGATGTGTCGCAACCTTATAAATATAAACTAACCTTGGTTTTCAGTAAGTTTTAATATGTTTCTAGATAAGATTAAATTAAATATCAAGGATTGTTTTTTTATATAATATAACTATTTAAACAAATATTGGATGGTCTTTTTGTTGGGCACACGCCTGGAAAGAATGGGTCCGCTTCGGTCCTGGTCCCGGGGTATACGAGCTGACCCTGTTCAGCCCTATTAACCCCTATAAACTGGCCGGTCGCTTGAAACAAAATAAAGAAAAACCCCCAAAAACACAAAATATTCTTATTAAAAAACGACGTTTCGTTTAAAGTTGAAATTAGGGTAAAAAATAAAATAAAAAATTAACTATTATTTAAATTGAAAATGAGTAAAATTTTATGCTTTTTAGTATTGCAAACTGAAAATAGTTTGACATTTAACAAAATGTAGGTTATTAAAGCTTTATTATCGATAGTAGCTTTTAATTTTAAAGAATCATGACCGCCTCATGACTCATTCGAAAAAACATAATATTTTAGGACTATAAAAAATTGTGTAACAACTTATAGTGCGTCTTAAAAAACTGTACTTAAAGTTGAATCTTTTATCTACAAAAAAAACGCTTCAATTTTCCTGGTATTGTTTTTTTAAAGCATAATACAAGTATTAGAACCTTGTCTCTTCCTTTGATTAACTTTACCGTCACATAAACTTCAATCGTTTATTGCGGTGACTAGAGAGTCAGTTTGTAGCTTTATCAACTACCCAACAGACAATATGAATATGTATGATGTGTGTGTTCTTTACGTTTTATTTTTTGAAAAACTGCGTAAGTATAACATTTTCGTATTTTTTCCGTAACATGACCGTCCATTTCATTAACAAGTTTTGTGTTAAAATTTAATGTTTGTTATTGCAATTCACATTTAGCAATAATGTACCCATTAGTAAATTTAACCCTAAACTAATACTAAAACTGGTGGTTCTCTTACGTTTGTACCTACTTGTAGCCATATTTCATTAAAAAGTAATGTTTTAAATTTAGTTATCATTAAAAATATTATTGCGTCAACGATATTCAATAGAAATATTGATTTTTATAAGCCATAAGGTTATTCGTAAAATATGCACGACCATTAAATAATTTAAAAAATAATCTTCTTTCTTAACTTTTTTTTTAATCAGATTCTGAAGGTTAAGCCAATGTTATAATCACACAAAAGTAATCAGCATTTAGTTAAATTTTGAGTCCCTGCATTTTTGGAATAATTTTGTACTCTTCAGATCATATCGTTTAAAAAAACAACAAAAAATCACATTTGCTGTTTAAATTTTTTATATTTTCCATTTCGATTTGTTAAATGTTATTGAAAATCGCCCGTTTACTTTCAACGTTTGTTAAGCCGGCTACAGACGGCATGGCAAGACTGGCCAACGTTTCAGCGTCTACTTAAGTCCGCACCATATGGAAAACTTTTTAATATTAGTTTTACGAAAACAAGTAATTTATTATAAAAAGTTCTGCATGGTCTAAAATCTAAAATAAAATTATCAGATAATAACTTTTTGCAGTGGTATACAAGGTATGTCAAAAAATATGAATTTTGCACAGGAGGAAAGTAAGTACTTTATTTATCATATTATCGAAAAAAAAATAATTTTTTTAGCGTTAAGGGTAAAAATTAAAATTTGTAAATTAGTGCATACTTATTTTTAAATAAATTATGTAAAGACGGCTAAATAACTGTGAAAATAGCCAAAAGTCAATAAAATTCTCGTTATCGCAGAACATTTTTTATTAAATTCTTTTAAATAAAACAGTTTACATATTTGAATGGTACTTTTAATTCTAAACATCTTTTTCATATAAAAATTCTCAATATTATAAAAAATAAGGATACTTTCCTCATGAGCAAAATTCATATGTTTTGACATACCTCGTATACCACTGCAAAATATATTATCTGATGATTGCATTTTAGGTTAGAATTTTTTTATAAATAATAACTTTTTTTCGTTAAACTATTAATATTAAAAAAAGGTTTTCCATATGGATTGAACTTAAGTAGACATGTTGTATAAGCTAAGAAATTCTAAAATAATTTCATTGCTCCAGTTTTTAGTAATTTCTGCTTTTAAACAAACAGCAATTTACACTAAGAAATACATAGGTATTATTTAATTTATGCCGTTAAGAACTTTAACAAATACTATAAACTAGATACTAAAATAAATTAGATATTGCCAATGTTAGATAGGCTCGCAAGGTATATCGGCCAGTATTGCAATAACAAAACATAAACAAGCTCTATTAGTCACCTAATCCGAAATATTTACATGCTGGCATTCGTGTCGTGTTTACGGAGCCCACTGGCGAGTCTTAACAAATCCCTTTGATGTGTGTTAAAAATACCGCTCCTTAGGCGAACCTCGGCAAGCGCCAACGTTGGCTGGCTTTGCCATATGTTTTGCATACACACGATGCGCCAACGTTGGAACGAGCGGACATTGGCCAAGCCTTGGCATGTCGTCTGTAGCCGGCTTTGGATGTTAGTTAAAGAGTCGCGGTGGGCTAAATTGAGTTTTCGCGTTTGGAGCATTCCCGTTTGGAAGATATGCTCTGTTTGGTTAGGCGGATTCATTTATTGGACGGTCTTTTTGTTGGGTACACGCCTGGAAATAATGGGACCGCTTCGGTCCTGGTCCCGGTGTATACGAATTGACCCTGTTCAGCCCTATTGACCCCTATGAACTGGCCGATCGCCTGAAACAAAATAAAGAAAAACCCCTCTTAAAACCCAAACAATTTTAATTAAAAACGACGTTTCGGTGGCAAGTCTGCCACCGTTGTCAAGTTAAAAAGTAACAAAAAAAAAGAATAAATTAATATTTAAATTAAAAATAATTAAAATTTTAGGCTTTTTAGTATTGCAAACGGAAAATAGTTTGACACTTCTGTCATGAGTGACTTATGTTTAACTTAATTTTAACTTGACAACGGTGGCAGACTTGCCACCAAACGTCGTTTTTAGTTAGAATTTTTAGGTTTTTGGGGTTTTTCTTTTATTTTGTTTCAGGCGACTGCAGGTCCAGTTCAATAGGGCTGAACAGGGTCAGCTCGTATACCCCGGGACCAGGACCGAAGCGGTCCCATTCTTTCAGGCGTATACCTAACAAAAAGACCATCCAATTCCCGTTTGGGGCACGATTTAAAATTAAACTGTTTTTTACCCGTTTGGGGCACTTCGATAAATTGTACCTGAACGACCCTTAATAACTGACTTTAGTGATCCCATTACGGGCACTCGTCTAAACTAATAATGGCAGTGGTGGTACCGAGCTAAAAACTTAATGAATATACGCCTTTACCAAAAATGTATCAAGAAGGGCTAACTAAAGCTCAGAAAAAAGAACTGGATTTTATTACCGAAGTTCTGGTGTAAAGATTCTAAAATTAGTATCAGTCTTATTACATTACAACAGTTGTGTTATTATTAGGGAGTATAGGTGGAGGGTCTGGTTAGTTCTGGTAAGAAAGCCTTTCTTTTTAATTCCCTAACTAAACCCAAAACTAATACACACTCGAAAAATTGTAAAGTTAACGGATTTATTTACTTATTACAAAATCGTACACAATAGTGCCCCAAACGGATGGGGGATAGACCGGCCAAATGGTCCCCAGTTCGACACTCTCTGACTCTTTAAATGTTAATAGAGATCGCCCGTTTTGTTAATTTTACGAAGTAAGCGTTTAAATTTCCATTTATAAAGAAAACGTGCATCGCCAAAAGGAAAAAACAACACCAATATTTTTCTCGAAACTTTCCCATCCATCTAGCTAGGCGTTCACGTTCGCGCATCGCCCGTATATCCAGGGAAAACCGTTTTTCTCGGCAGGAAAAATAATGAAAATAAAGAGGGATCGAGAGGGCGATTTTCCCCTAAGGTGCATCTGATTGGACGCGGAAAACTCTTCAAGAAAATTGATTTTCTCGTAAAGTGACGTCAGCCTCGCGAAATGTCTTTCAGTGTCATGTGAAACGGAAAATGCGACTGAGTTTTTAAAAGATGTTTTTAACACTGATGCGTTTTTAAAAGATCTTTCGAAAGCGAGAATATAAAATAATGAAAAACAGTTAATAAAATTTAAATATCCTAGGAAATAAACTTTTACATGTTATAAGAAATTAATAAATTTACCAATTGAAGAGTCAAAAAACGAATAATCATACAGATGAATTCCAAAAATACATTTCTTACTGCAAGTTGCCTTATTAGAATCGAGTATTATTTATACCGACCTTATTTAAATAGTACCTGTACTAATTTAGAGTTATTGCATATGATGTTGACAGTACCATTAGTCCTAAAAAGAGGAAAAACATATTAGTAGTTTTTCTTTTTTATTTTGTGTTGTACGCTTTTATTTTACACAATTACAGAAAAACATTTAAAAAGCCAAAGTCGGTCCATATAGGGTCGCGACATTCGGTCATATTGCTTTGACGTGTTATGACGTCACATCTCTCATTTTTCGGCCATGTTGTTCAGTGCTGGAGATATACAGTTTATTGTATTAGTAGAACAACCGTTTACAAAACAGTTTTTAATTATTATTAAGTTGTAAATTCTTTTACTTTGAATAAAAAACATTTGCAATTACATCTTTCAACAAATATCACTTCTAAAACAATGTAAAATGAAATGCGCAAATTCTAGACGCCACTGGATTGATCATCAGCTTTATCAGATATAAATATAAACTAACCTTGTGAAAAAGCAAGGTTTTAAGTATTTTACCTTTAAATAATTTACGATTTTGTAGTCGACAGTCGTCCGGGTACAGTTCCGAAAAAAAGGCACGACCTAAAACCGGCATAAATAAACCCAGGCACTATCCTTAATAAGGGAGTCCTTATCTCAGCATGCATCTGCGCAAGCTCAGATGTCAAAATAAGGCTTTACCGTGCTTTAGGACGATACTTAAGGGAATTTTAAAAATATGTTTTATACATTTTAATGACTAAATTAATAAGTATTTTCTTTTGCTGGCCATATAGTTGCATAAACTATGAAAGCTTGTGGTTTGGCCTTATTATTTTATTGAAAATAATTATTTCTGTTATGTCACAGAAAAGCTACAGGTCCATTACTGGATGACAATAATTGTCAATTAGCTGATTCTAGTGACATTTATTTTTTTAAAAGTCGAATTCAGTTGATCCAAGCGAAAAATGTTAGCTTATACTCTGTCCAAGTTACAAATGCAACATTTTAAACTGTGATCAACGCGTAATATCGCGTTTTCTGTACAGCTATTTGTTGACAGGCAAAATATAATTGTAACGCGATATTACGCTTTGATTCCGGTTTATAATTTTGCATATACAGGGTGAGTTTTTTCAAGGTTTAAAACAGGGATCTTGGAAACCGCTGCAGTTACAAAAACGGTTAAATGTGAAAAGAATTGTAGTTTTCAGAGCTTAGTTTAAATCACTTCTTTTCTCTTCCAAAAAAATATAGCCTACTGGATATTTAAAAAAAGTTTTTTTCAAAACTTATTTTTCCTTTATAGACCAGTTAGTATTCACAATTAAAAAAAAGTGTAAATGGGAAGCTTGTGTATAATTATTGTCTTTTTAATAAAAGGTAAAATCTGATATTTAATGTAGTACTCTGTTTTTGAGCTACACAATAAACTTGCATTTTTTAAATGAAACCAAAGACAATTATAGTTTCACTATAGATACCCAGAACAATGCTAAATTTTTGGTCATCAGCTTGGACGCTCGCTTCGTGGAATTTATGAAACGGGTATTCATCGAGTACACACGTAAACAGTACGTATAATTTGCCGCTTCATAAAATCAGCCTAGCCAGCCTCCAAACTGATGCCCAAAAAATTTAGCATTGTTCTGGGAGTGTATAGTGAAACTACAATTGTCTTTGATCAAACCATAGTTGGCTATGACATTTTAAAAAAGGTCTTTCTATAAGCTGTTTAATAATAAGATATACTTTAAATAAAAAATAACGTAGTTTGCAACAAAATAATTTATATATATATATATATATATATATATATATATATATATATATATATATATATATATATATATATATATATATATATATATATATATATAATAAATTTGTTTTTTATGTCTTCTAGCCCTAAACAATTGAACTAGTGTTGTTGAAAAGTCCTCTTCTTTTTTGATAGCCTTTTCTATAAATATTACTACTATCATATGCTTATAAAACTCAATAATTATTTAAGATTATAACGTGTACGTAGACGTTGTGCACGAAGGCAACAAATTTAGTTTTAAAAAGATGGGAATGGGAATAGGCAATAATAGTAAAATTTTCGATTATTTTTAAGTAGTAATGTTCCTTTTTTTATTTAGTATAATTTAAAGCACTATTTCAATTATTATAGTAGTAAATATAGTAGCTGAATTGATTCCTGTCTTTAGTTTTTGTTATTAATTTTATTTAATTTAGTTTGGTTTTTGAATTTTTAGACATTCAAAGTACTATTAATGTTTTGTTAAACGGTGTAAAAAACTTTAAAAATAAAAACCCAAATATTTTTTTAAAGAAGGGTCTTCAATTATTAAAAACTTATATAAATGTTTTTTGTTTAATTATTGGATTTAAAACATAAACATTTACAGTACTGGATAAAATGAGAAGAATATTAATTGTCAATAAAACTAGTTTAATTGTTTAGGGCTATATGAAATTAAAAACTAATTTTTAAATAATTATGCCTCAAACTACGTTATTTTTTATTTAAAGTGTATCTTGGCATACCTTGTTAAAAATCCTATGAAAAAACCTTTTAAAAATGTTATGGTCTTTATTTAATGGTTACCATTAAAAAAATGCAAGTTTATGCCGTAGCTTAAAAACCAAGTACTACATTAAATATAGGATTTTACCTTTCTAATATATAATACTTATTTATACTTTTTTCTATTTCAAAGATTAACTAAGCTACAAAGAAAAATAAATTTTATGAAAAAAAAGATTTTTTTTTTAAATATCTAGTAACCCATCATTTTTTGAACGAAACAAAAGGTGATTTAAACTACAGTTCTTTCCCAATTTAACCATCTCGGTAGCTGCAGCGGTTTTCGAGATTCCTGTACTAAATATCGAAAAAACTCACCCTGTATAACTTGGACAGTTTAGATAAATTATAGCTATTATTAGCTAGCATTAATAAAGAGTTACTCTAATGAAATTAGGTAAATAACTAATTAATTAAAGTATTGTCATTAACTGATGTGTTGTGAAAAATATTATTTTTTAACACAACCAACGGTTCTGTTTTAAACCTATCCTTAATGTACCTTGTCCATGATGTAGCATCTAATCTCTCCGATGTCCATTTTTTTCACCCGGTACCGCCCTTGCTTCTTTATAATGCCGGGTTCCGTGGCAGACTTATAATTAGTGGTAGGCTATGAATATTTTTCGGAAAAGGATTATTAGATTTTTGGTAGTGCTGGTTTGTGTTCTTTTGCGTGCTCGCTGACAAATTTGTAGAACTTGTGATAACTGTTATAATATAACTAACTATATATTTATACATATACAAGCTTTATATTTATAATATTACAGGGTGTTCCAAAAATTGTTAAAAAACCTGCTTGTTTGTTGCTTTGTTTTGCCATTCACCCGTTTTTTTAAGTTTTAAAAATTTATAAGATGATTTATCAGAAACCTGTAGGGTTCCGCAAATGAAATTGGTCACAGTCAGCTACAAATAATTATGATGTCGGGACTTGTGATAATTTCTATGAAGCAATTCAGGCCGCCATAGTAGTCCAAAACCTCTCGGAAGGAACTCCACGAATACTGGTCCATTCTAAAGACTTTCGCGGTGAATCTCACATGAGAACTAGAACGATGACGATGAACAATCTTTCAAAAGGAAAGGTTTCAGCATCATTACCCCACTTTTATGCAAAATCCATCTAATATACCTGGACAGGACCCACAACTTGGGGCAGCTTCACCCATTAACCATTACCTATATCGGGGTTATAAAAAAAATGTGAAATTACATGGACAAAGGGGGCAACGGAATTAGAATACACATCCAGTGGCGAGTTTACATATTTGCCGCTCGTAGGTTGTTAATTTTTGCCGCCCCTAAATTTTGCTACCTTAGTCCACATTCTCGTATAAACGTAAACAAACTTTGAGGAGCAAAAAGGTCTTCTACTCAAAAATAGTTATTTATTATAAAAAGCTCTCGATTCTAGGTTAAGGTTGTGTTGTCTCCCGACACGAAGCGAAAAAGACAGAAGACCGAGAGCTAAAATCTAAAGTTTTTTCCGTGTATAATGACGGGAAAAAAACTACTTAATGTTAAAAAAACACATTATTAAAATGGAAAATTAATCATGAAAAGTTTTAAACTGGACGGCTATTGTATTTAAAACAACAATTCGATCTTGCGTTCTTATGGAAACCCTTTAATAAATCCCCTCTGCCTTTAATATGTATGTAATAAGTACCTATGTATGTGTGTCTCTATGCTTTGATCTTTAAAACAACTTAATGGATTTTGATGCACTTTTTTAAAAAGATAGAGTAATTCAAGGGGAAGGTTTACATGTATAATTAGTTCTGGTTAGTTTTGGTTAGTTCTGGTTTTGGTTAGATTTCTATTGTGAAGTCGTAAATAAACATTTTTTGTGCTTACGTTGCAAACGCTGGCATGTATGGGGAAATGGGGATTGCTTTAGTTAGCCGCCTTAATGCCCAAATCGTATATTATTTTTCATTTTTAAATAGAAATAAAACATTTATATTTACATTTATACGCAAACCAGAACTAAACTTGCCGCCCCTTAAAAGAAAAATATGGATACTCATTTGTGTGTTTATTATATTTTTACCAAGAAATTTAAAAGCTATTTGTTTCTTTTAGGCAAATGTGATTCAAAATAATTTGCCATGTATCATACCAAAATACAACCAAAAATATAAAAATTTGTTTGTTTTTAAAAAACTAAAATAGCTTGGGCGTGGGCGAAATTAAACTGACATAGAATTTTAATTGTGTTTTGGTAATTAATTGGTCTATAACGAGGTCCGGCAATAAATTAGGATTTTTCAAAAACGGCAACAGGTGTATTTAAAAAAAACAATGCAAATTATGTAAAAATATTTTAATAGGTTTCTGGGAAACATGCTTTTTTAAATTTTTGTTCTTTAAACTAATATCAAGTGTTTACCGATTTGTAAAAGGAGTTAAAAACACTTTTTTTTATATACACGTCTTGCCGCTTCCATGCCATCAGTATCTAATGTCATGTTAATTTTACAAGCTTTTATTTAACTTGCAATGTATAGTTTTTTGCCCAAATAAGCTTCGTCGGCATGATCTACTAATAAAAATAACTCCTTGGAAAAGTCGGTTGCCTGCAATAAAACGATAAACGGTAGTCGGAAGAGCACGATCGTATTAGCTCCTTTACACACTAAGCCGGTTTTAACGGACAGAGAGATAAAAAATTATACGAAGCCTTTGAGTTTGCCTACTTTCACCATTCTCTGCGTATGAAAGGTTTCATTTGACTCCATAAACTTCGATAGCGTTTGTCCATCGCCCGTATTTCCGTCTTTCGCTAATATGAAAGGGCAGCAGCACCATTCACAATACGACCGTGCTTACCCGACCGTTAATCATTTTATTGCAGGCAATCGTCCTTTTAAAGAGGTTATTTTTATTAGTAGATTATGCCGACGGAGCTTATTTGGGCAAAAAACTATATGTATGTATGTATGTATTTGTATACTGGTTCAGTTAAATAACATAACACATAGGCAATGTGAGGAAAAGAGACGGTCTAACTAAATACCGGCACATAAACATGAGTGACTAATAGCGCTTGTTTTGTTATTCCATTACTGGCCGATATATCAAAGCCCATTGCTCATGCACTATATCTACTATGTATGTAGGGTGGAATTTTGCAACTCAACATTGAAGAATATCCTCAACAGATTGAGCAAAAATTTTGTGTACACGTTTAGTTGAAATGACAATGCATAATAAACTGTGTGGCGTCATTCTAAATCCATCATGGCGGCACACCCAAGATGGCGGACTAGTTGTTTTTAATGCACTTCTACAATAGGGGCATTAAATAAAAAAGCTTGCCAAGAGTAAATCGAAAAATTAAGTGAGGTCACTCTAAATCTAATATGGCGGACTTTTCAAGATAGCGGATTAGTCATTTTTAATATACATACATCTACACTATGTGTATCAAATAAAAAGGCTTTTTAAGAGTAACTCACAAAATAAAGTGACGTCACTCTAAATCCAATATGGCGTACTTCTAAAGATGGCGGACAAGTAATTTTTAATGCATTTCTACAATATGAGTACCAAAGGAAAGGGCTTGCTGAGAGTAACTAGAAAAATAAAGTAACGTCACTCTACATCTAGCCTGACGGAACACCCAAGATGGCGCACTAGTTATTTTTAATGCATTTCTACAATATGGGTATCAAATGAAAGGGCTTGCTGAGAGTAACTAGAAAAATAAAGTGACATCATTCAAAATCCAACATGGTGGAACCCCCTAGATGGCGGATTAGTAATTTTTAATATATTTCTACAATATGGGTATCAAATGAAAGGGCTTGCCAAAAGTATCTCGAAAAATAAAGTACCGTCACTCTACATCCAGCATGACGGAACATCGAAGATGGCCCACTAGTTTTTTTAATGCATTTCTACAATATGGGTATCAAATGAAAGGGCTTGCTGAGATTAACTAAAAAAATAAAGTGACGTCATTTTAAACGCTACATGGCCAAACACCCAAGATGATGAACTAAATATTTCAAATACACTTCTACACTATGAGTATCAAATGAAAAGGCTTGCTGAAAGTAACTGAAAAAATAAAGTAACGTCACTCTAAAGCTAATATGGGAGACTAAAGTTTTTTATGCTTTTTTACAATATGGGTATCAAATGAAAGGGCTTAGATTCTGAGATTACGACTGTGTGAGTTAAACCTTGTTGCTGGAATCTGTGTACAGTATTAATAAACTAGGGTTTTTAAAGTCCTCGATACAAAAACGTAATCGTATTACAGCTAGCCTGTTCGAAATAAACCGATTGGCAACAGTGATGCATTGAATGAGATGAACAGACTAAGAAACATGTCCAGAGATAACTAAAAAGTAAATAATAATTTAAAAGTGAAAAAAACGTGTTTTAAACGAGCTTTTATTTAAATGCACTAAAAATTATAAAATTAACTTTTATGTCTTTAAAACTTTTACTATCAATATTTAACTTTATTACACAATTCAAATGATTTAAAAGTTGTCGCGAGATTTACCTGTGAAGATAAACAAATAAATTAAATTAATGACTCTAATTCCATAAATATCAAACTAATTGTTAGTAAATACGAGTAGGTACCTACTTAAATCTCGCGACAAGCTTTTAAATAAGTTTAAATGTGTAATGAAGTTAAATGTTGATAGTAAAAGTTTTAAAGAAACATTTTTTTCTCTTTAGAGCATTAAAAAGCATTTAAATAAAAGCTTGTTTTAAAAACGACTTGTTTTATTTTTAAATTGTTTACATGGTAATATCTCAAAAACTACCTTTTTAAAATTGGGTCTGATAAAACTTTTTAACTAAAATTTTACATAGAATTCAAAAGTAAAGTAAAAATTATAGTATTCTATTTAAAAAAATAAGTTTTGTTGCATATCAGGTAACCTAGATGTTCAAATGTTTTTCTGGCATAATCATGTTAATCAATGTAAAAGATACAATTCTTTGCCTATTTAACCAAACTCGTATCCTGTATAACAATAAAGTTAGCAATAGTGTTGACATAACTTTAATCACCCTGTAGAGAGAAGAGCAAAAAAGTTGGGACGTTTCAGAAATATTTAAAGTAATGTTAATAGAGCCCCCTACTACATAATAATTAACATTACTTTTAAATACCGAGTTCTGTTTAAAACTTATCAAAAATTATGAAAAAAAAATATTTTTAGTTTAATACCTTGTATCGTCCTTGCTATCAACTTTTGATTACAGGTATGTTTATTTAGGGGAGGTGCAGAAAGCCCCGTCCAGCAGGTAACGCCGTTCACCGTAATTATTTATAAACGCAACCTCCAATGGGTCCGATATCTATTACTCAATACAAACAATAAAGCATTTTTTACTAAATATTTTTTAATAAAATATTTAAAAAAAAGTAGGTGAAAATATTTTATTTTTGTTTATGTTGGGTTTAACGTTTTAGTCTTAGGTCCATAATTTTATCATTTAGGAGAATCTGAATGTCTATAAATCCAATAAATATTAGATATCAATTTATAGGGTTTAATTTATTTACAAAATATTTTATTTTATGGTAAAAAATATCTAAATTGGTGGGCTCCCTTCTTTACCCTGTGTAGACGGCGTTAGACGGCGTTATCCAACCGATCGGGCATCTTCGCTCACTGGTAGGGTCTAAAAAACGTAAAGTTTTTTTACTGAAAACGTTCACTCATCGAAGCATACCTGAATATAAACAATAGAATTAAGCAATCAACGCGGTTTTTAATAGATACCTATATGTTACTCTTCACAATTTTCAAATTTGCTTATGTGGGCGGGGCTTGCCGGACCTCCTCGAAATCTTATCTATTTTGGCACAGGCAATCTGTGGTTTCTGTGTGTACCATTATTAAGAAGATATTCTGTATATACGATTTCTGGTAAATTAGTTTTTCTATACAAGTTTCCTAAGCCGTAAAAATAAATGACCAAACTTTGTAAACATCCTGTATAGAAACGTTAACCATTAAAATAAATGAACCAAGTTTGCCAAAATCCTGTATAGAAACGTTGACCTTTCAGTTCTTCTAATTGACTAAAAGAAATAGGCATGAAATTTTTAATTTAAAATTTTCTACTAGATAAAATACATAAGAAGATCTTTACTTAAAGATCTATTTGATTTTTTTGTCGACTTTTCGAATTTCTAAAGAAAATACCCAAATGTTAAAAGATTATAGTTGTAAGCTTCTGAGGGTTAATTCTGTTAATAAATGACCCAACTTTGTAAACATCCTGTATAGAAACGTTAACATGTAAAATAAATGAGCCAACTTTGTCAAAATCCTGTATAGAAACGTTCACGTTTGAGTTCTTCTAATTGGCTAAAAGAAATAGGTATGAAATTTTTAATTTAAAATTTTCTACTAGATAAAATACATAAGAAGATCTTTACTTAAAGATCTATTTGATTTTCTTGTCGACTTTTCGAATTTCTAAAGAAAATACCCAAATGTTAAAAAGATTATAGTTGTAAGCTTCTGAGGGTTAATTCTGTTACCGACAGTTTAGTTACCTGAAGATATGTTCGGAAAGTATTTAGAATGTCAACTGACTAATCCTTCTCCGACAAGTACAAACATATTATTTAAACGAAGTGTATAAATACCATGTTATCTTTTTTAATCTTCTTGTATTTACAATTTTCATTAACTTTTAAAAGATTTAACAAGTGTAAGCTACCATGCAAAAACTGTTTAGTTTAATGTTAGGTACTTCGCACATGGGTCGGTAAAACAGCGACAGACCGAGATTCGACGAGCTTTCGACAGTATGTACGCATATACTCGTGTTTAGTGTGGAGACAATCGTACAGAGACGAGTCAATGGTCAATTTTTACTATATTATCAGCCAATGAAATAGTATGTCCATCTGAGAGCGCCGATGTTTCCCGACCCGACCGCGACGGGGCAAAAACTACCAGTTTAGATTATCCAGAAAAATATTTTTCCTACGACCACTTGTGAAAATAGCAAATAGCACACTGATTTCATGCATAGAAAATGCGTTATATCACACTAGTGTTGCAAAGTACTTTACAGCACTAGTGTTGCAAAGTACTTTACAACACTGGTGTGATACATATTATGATGTCATTCTAAAAACTGCGATTGATTTTGCAAGTGACATATTTATTGTAGTGACAGTAAAAAAACTTTTTATTTACCTTAAACGGTAGAACCCAAATTAGCGAAAATCATCTTATTTTATATTTATTAAAATTTACGAAAAAATAAAAACATAAACAAAAATGGACATAACCACAAAAACAACTTTCACTGACTGGCACAGTGTTGTCAGGTAAGTATCAAATTAAAAATCTCCCTTCTACCTTTGAGCACGTACTTTATAGAGGCAGCCTTGCCGCTTGACCATTCGACCTAAAGCGCCAGAGAAAAAAAGGCTATAGATCAAATTCCTTCCTCTCTTTCTTCGTGTACTCAAACAACTAGTTAAATCTTTTTTTAATCCCTTATTAAACCTAAGGCTAATACACACTTTATGAATCCACTTTCTTTTATCCATTCATAAATAGAATCAGACCCTTCCGACGTTGCCAAATGCTTTCCATATTTTGCATGGTAACTGACGTTTGGTAGTCGTTTTTTCCTTACTGTTAGGACTTTAGGTTATGCATTTACAATTTTCATATTTTTTAATATTTTTTCTTAAAAATATGAGGAAAAACTGTTATTTTTACTTAATTTTATATGTGATATTCAGTTTCATTAACTTGTTTTACCAATTTTACCCCACCCAGCACCCCTTTTCACTCCCCGGTCCCGTAAGTTTATCTACTGATATTTTTTAAAAAACGGAATATTTTGGATATGCACCACTTACGTTTTATTTAGAAGAGTGTCTAAAATATGTAAGAATCGATAATTTTTAAAAAACACTTATAATAGCAGAAAAGCGTATTAAACTATTAGCGTTATTACCTAACAAAACCATACAATTTTTATTAAGTGAGGGCCTTTTTAAATTCCAAAATGATAAAAGTTATATAATGCTTCTAGGTAGGTGATTTTCGATGTAAAAATATTGTCAAAACAGTATAATATAGCAGTGAGGAAAAGTATATATCACACTAGTGTTGCAAAATAAATGTCACCCGAGTGTTGCAAAGTTCTCAATTGTTTTTTATTTTTCTGAACAGACAAACTTTAATTTATTTATTTTTTGGTGAATAATTTGTGGTCGTAGGAAAAATAGTGTACAGTACTCGTGTGAAAATGACTTTCTTACACTCGTGGGTTTGTCGCACTCGGCTAACGCCTCGTGCTACAATATTCCCACTCGTGTGAAATTAGTCATTTTCCACACTTGTAATGTAATATACTATTACAGACAAAAAATAAAATATTTTCCTACCTGACAGGTTGACTTCTTTCAAGCACCTTCTATGTTATTTTTGGTAAATATTCTTTTAAAGTAAAAGGACAGGACGTTTTTTACCCTTCTCCACAAATCTAATATTAAACAAATCCACCTTTGGTCCAAAAATGTCATGACGTAACACTAATTTTTCCGTGTAAAAACCAGACACAATAATCATATGAATCACACATTGTAAACAAAATACAAAACGGTTCTGTATTGCATTTGTTTATTAAAGGACGCAGTTTGCTGAGATCGGACACGCTTATATGCCTACGTGCTATTGAAACCTGTAAAATCGCGTCTTCGTCGCTGTTTCACCAACCCATGTGCGGAGAGCCTTAGTTTACATGTAATTACATTTCATTTGTTACTAAATCCAACTAAAGAATACCTAAATCTTTCTCTTTGGGATATTGGGATTTTCATTTTCATCCTTGGAATACCTTCGTAACTGAAGTACCTATAAAGAACAGAATCTGCGGCCTGCCAAAGTCCCTTCTTTCCTCCCTCAAATTCCCAAATATTTTAATAATTATAAAATGCCTCTAACTTCACTAAAGTTACCCACGGTACGTTAATATACAGGGTGTTCCAAAAATTAGTTAAAGATATTTTTAGGTTCAATTCACTTAAAATTTATTTTTTTGTCTTCAAGAGGACGATGAACTCTAACAACGGAAAAAATTGATAAAAATTATGTTTCACCATTTTTTTCAAACTTTGGTAATTTTGTTCCGTACGTTTCTAAAAGTGAGCATTCCAAATTTTTGTTATGCACATTCTTATGAAAGATTATCAGGAAAAACATAGCTGCCGTCTTTTACATCCAACCAACAACAGACAAACTCTGGTCTAAAATTGCAAAACAAACAATAAAAAACATCATTAAAATTTTGGACATTCACCGTGGGCCTCTGTTCACTGTTACTTTTGGTTCCCAAAGAAAAAATGTGCAACGTCACCGAGTATATCTATATTTTTCGATTAGGTTCATCTTTTATTAGCCCAGATTGGGTATGCTGATGATTGACATACAATTAAAAATAGTGTATATGTTGATTATAGTGTGAAATAGATATTTTGGTTCTGCGATGTAAACCATCTATCTTAAGTAGAGTTTGTGGCTGCACAAAAAATACTGTTCTGGTTAAAGATTATTGTTAGTTTAGATTGATTTTACGATAGTTTTTTTTAGCGAATACAGACCACCATGACTAACTTTTGACAAGTATTCTTAACTTAATCTACAAATAGGTACTGTAACTTTTGGAAATAAGGGGTAATTAAGTTTTTTTTTTAATTTCGTCTTTATTTCAAAGGTTTATATCAAGAGCTTTATTCACAGTTTCTAACAAATCAAATTGTATCTAGTGACGTTCTTAGTTTTGGTCCCATTTGTATCTTCACGAAACCATGATAAGAAGTAGTTATTACCACTAATAACTCAGTGGCGCAGCTAGCCGGTGTTTTTTTTGGAGGCTAAAGCCTCGATTTATATTATATACAGGGTGTTACAGAATGTTGTTAAAAAATTATGAGTTGATTCTACTATTGAAAATATGAAGAAAAGTTTTTAACTTTTTTTTAAATATATTAAATATCCTTACCCAATTATTGTTTAAATTTTACAATATTTTTATGGCATCAAGGGAAAATTTATCACTAACTTTATTACATTTAATAAGTCCACTGTCGTCTTGGGCAAATAATAAATAATAGTTTAAAAAAACTAAAAAACACGCTTTTATATGCAACCGAACTAAAAATTAGAAAATAATTTTTCATTACAAAGAGTTTGTCACTTCAGAATAAAAGCGTGGGTTGCTTAATATATTAAATGTTATAATTATTCTATTTGCAAATATCTATGAGGGAAAAGTTATGAAAAAATAGTAAAATGCACCCCACGCTTTTTACTCTGAAGTGACAAACTCTTTGTAATGAAAAATTATTTTCTAATTTTTAGTTCGGATGCATATAAAAGCGTGTTTTTTTAGTTTTTTAAACTATTATTTATTTAAATTCAAATCTTCTCGCCATTATAATTTTAAATGACAAAACAAATATAATTGCGATTATGAATAAAGGAGATAAATAAATAATAGTTTAAAAACTAAAAACACGCTTTTATATGCAACCGAACTAAAAATTAGAAAATAATTTTTCATTACAAAGAGTTTGTCACTTCAGAGTAAAAGCGTGGGTGCATTTTACTATTTTTTCCTAACTTTTCCTCATAGATATTTGCAAATAAAATAATTATAACATTTAATATATTAAGCACCCCACGCTTTTATTCTGAAGTGACAAACTCTTTGTAATGAAAAATTAATTTCTAATTTTTAGTTCGGTTGCATATAAAAGCGTGTTTTTTAGTTTTTTTAAACGATTATTTATTTTTCATTTTCTAGTTCGATATATCAATTAGTTTTTTAAAAATAAATGCTCCAGTTTATTCACTAAAAAATTCCTTCGCCAATTTGGTCAAGAGACACAGAGGATCTGTAAAGGAATTTATTTATCCTGGCGATCCTAGTCAGGATAACGGGATACTGTTTTTAAATTATTGCATTGTCATCGGTCCTTGATACGTGTGCAAAGTTTCAAAGAAATTGAATCGCTGGAAGTTGGTAAAAATTAGGCTCAAAGATTCCGTTACATAGATAGATAGATAGATAGATAGTTACAACCCAAGCTAATAAAAGCGTGTTAAAAATACAGCTTTCATGTCTTTTAACTTTTGTTTCATATCTTGGTTGCTTTAAGGGAAAAATAAAATTTATTGAATTTTGAATACTTTTAGACAATAAAAGGAGCGTTGCAAGAACTTTTCCTTTTAAAAATAAGGTTTTATAATTTTTTATTAGCAGTTATGTAACAACGATAAATTACTTATTTAAGTAAGATTTATATCCAGTCTAACAATTATGACAAAAATGTATGTTTTAAAACCTTTAACACCCTGTATCTTAAGAACAAAAAATTGCACACCCCTGTTTATATAAACTCTTTTTTGTTTTCTGGTTTAGAATCTGCCCTTAATTTTCTTTTAACAATATTTTGTAACACTGTACATATGCTGAAAAACACTAGTATGTTATAGACGGGATGAAATTTATTTTAGTTACCATTTTATAATTTAATCATAAGGGAAAAATACCCACAAAAAAGATTTTTGTAAATTATTTGCATAATTTAAGGCCCGGTTGGTTCGTTGATTACTTGAAGCAAAGTTAATCAAATGTTCAATTCTTTTGAAATGTTGGCGGTAGCGGTTGCGTTGGCGCCCAGCTGTGACTTTGAAATTTAGAGATGTCACTAATATGTCAGAAAATGCAGACTTTGCTCATATATTATCGTTCCAAGTTTTATCAAAATTTACCAAACGGTTCAGAAATTAGAAGGGGGACGACTGTATAATTAGCAATGATAAAAGTGTTTTGCAATAAAAAAATATGTTTGGTAAAACTATCTAAAAACAATAAATTTAAACTTAGGTGTCTTAAAATGTTTTCAAAACCTTGGATTATTACCTGTACAGGTAGGATGCGAACTAATAAACGCAACCACTACCGCCAGACAGAGATCCCAAGGTCTATCCAGAAGAGGAAGAAGAACAACATATCAAAAAATCAGCTGACCTAAAATTATTTTTCGAAAACGTTGCTACCTTAATACCAATATGTTGAAAACACCGGCACACAAAAAAGTTTGATGTGCACCGAACGTGACCTCTCTACGGGTCCCAATTTCAAGTAAATTGCAAAAAGCTTAAAAAATCGGTGAAAATTCTCGCAATTTTTTACGGTATTTTGTAATTTACTCAAAATTGGAAGGTGTACGGCCTAAACTAATTTGAAATTTTGATTCAGTGGGTCAAAAAACATGCCCGGTCCGTGTGGTGTACATTCTTTTAATATATATTGGCCGGTGCACCGGTGCCCAAAAAAGTTTTTTCACAGCGGACGCGACCTATCTACGGGTATGTTTTTCGACCCACTGAATCCCAATTTTAAGTCACTTTAGGCCGTAAGGGTCCCAATTTTGAATAAATTGCAAAAACGGTAGGAATTACAGAAAATTTACACCATTTTTTACGTTTTTTGCAATTTACCCAAAATTGGGACCCATTCGGCCAAAAATGACATAAAATTTAGATTCAAAGAGTCGAAAAAATACCCGTAGATAGGTCGCGTTCGATACCCATTATTTTTTTTTGTGTGCCGGTGAAATTAATAAATGCAGCGCGGTCAAAAATAAAGTTTATAGGTTACATTAATAGGTTAAAAACGGTTACCGTTAGGTTAAATTAATATAATTTGCAGGGTATCCCAACACAAAAAAGTTATTATTACCTTCCGGTATAACCGAACCAGAAATCGATGCTGCATTTCGTCGTGGACACCTTCTAGTCTATTTGCTTATTGTGTTTCACTTCAGTGTAGTTAGCTACATTTACAACCAATTCTAAAATTTCAAATTGACATATAAAGACACTAAGTGAAGTGTAGCCAATTTTTTAAATGTCAATTTAAATTTCAGAATTGATTGTAAATGTAGCTTTGGGTAGAGTTCTGCTAAAATGTTCTTGCGGCAAGGTTACCCCTTTGTATGTTTCCAAAAATTGTGTGAAATGTGTCATATGTGTGAGTCTGTTTCAGGGTAAAAGGGTTCAGGGTAAAAGAAATATCCTTATTTGAGACCAACGAGGTTGTAGTGCAAGATTTTTTTATTTTAGCCGGCCAACTAAAAAATATCGGCGTTACATTACTAATGCCAGTTTTTCTGTTCTATAAAATGATGTTACTAAATTTAAGATCCGACGTTTTGTCTTTTGAGCCACCATCATCAAAATTGTTTTTTTAAATGGAAAAAATATTTGGTTTTAACCCTAATTAACTCGTAATTTAATTCTAAAACTAACGATATATCACACTTTACATTTGTCCAACGTTTCTAACCGAAAAACCATCATCATATACCATTTCGCCATTACAAATAATGATTTTACCCCAAACGTTCGGGAAAATTTCCGTTTGCAGGTAAGTATGCATCCATTTTTTATGACAGGATACGATAAAGTTGATAGAGGCGTTTGATTAAATTAAATGCTTTATTTTATTACGTATAAGTGAGTGTATGTAAATTACCTTAATTATTGTTGCTTGTTATTTAAATTATAAACAAATCAATTATTAAACAGAATTAAAATAAGTAATTATAGAAATGAATCGATACATACTTACCTTTAAACGAAAAGTTCCAAAATCGTTTGAAATAAAAACGTAATTTTTAATGTAAAAAATAGTGGATGGTGTTTTTTTGTTCAAAACGTCGCATAAATGTAAAGTGTGATATATCGTTGTCTTTAGAATTAAAATACGAGTGTATTAAGTTTAAAACCAAATATTTCGCCCATTTAAAAACAAACTTGATGATGGTGGCTCAAAAAAGAAACGTCGGATTTTAAACTTAAAGACATCACTTTATAGAACAGAAAAAGTGACAATAGTAATGTGTCGTTAGTTTTAAAATATCTCTTCAAATAAACCAAGAAAACAATAAAACTGTTTAGCAAAATTTCGGTTTTTGCCGGATAATTCCGAAACGGCTGCAAATATTTAAATTTTTAAAACGGAACATTGTTAAGCATAAAAATGCGCATCTTTGCCCCAATTTAACTAACCCTGTATCTCTTACCGTTTCCGAGATTCTAGAATTTGTAACAGTCTGTATATCTGTATACAGAGTTGGGTCGTTTCGAATACTCAGTATTCTGAATAGTATATTCAGAATACATTTTGCCGGTTTTCGAATAGTATTCGAATACATTTGTGTGTTTGGTATTCGGTATTCGGCAGAATACTATTTTGCTCAGTATTCGGGATTCTGTATTCAAATACGTATGCGACGAAATTTTTATTTGAGTATATTCGAATACCGAAAAATATAAATTAAGTAATATACGAAAACTAAAATGATTTGAATAACAAAAGGGAAGCAAAATAGGAAAAAAAAGAGGTAATGACTTTTTTTTGTCTCTAATTTTGTTATAGGTTTTTTTTGTAGTATTCGAATTTTTTCGTTTTCAGTATTCGAAAACCGATTCCGGGTATTCATGTATTTGAATACTTTTTTCCTTCAAGTAATTCAAATATTCGGTATTCGACTACTTTCTTTTTCCAGTATTCGTATTCGAATACCGATTTTCAGTATTCTGCCCAACTCTGTCTGTATACTCGTAATTTGCCCTAAGAAGTTAAAACGAAAACAAAATATTTCATCAAAATAACCTGTTTGCCTATACCTTAAAATTCATCTGCCTCGTAAGTAGTAAAGCAGGGATTCAAACTCACCCCGACTTTAACTCGGCGGGTTTTGCCCTTATCCGCTCTTTCACCCTTAAGTGATATCAGCATGCGTGGGCGGAATTTTAAAGTGCATATTTTACATTACTGGTTTTATCTCTTTTTTCTATAACCGCGCCCTTTGTGAGCCTTTGGGTATATTGTTGGTGCGGAGAAAAGTAAAACTTTACAATTTACATATTTACGTACTTGGTAAACAGAGTGTGTCAATAAATAAGTACATATTTATAAAAAGCAGAAAACAAATACTTACATTAGGTAAACCGGGTGATGCATCGACGTGCGGGACACAGGAAATCCCATGTAATTTTTAATGGGGTCAATTATTGGCTCCCCTAATTATTTTAGAGAAAAATTCTATAAAAGTTTATTGAAGAGCATGCAAATCTACGTCCATGGTAAAAAGTTTAGATTTTTCGGTTAATCCGTTTTCTAGTTAGATGCTAATAAATTTTTAAAAATTGTTACATTATTATCGCCTTATATTAATGAACAACAATAAAAATACCTGTTAGCCTGACGTTGTCATTTTGAAATTTAGTGCTTTATTATCAAAAAATCGAACAGTGAAAAGATTAAAGTTGTATTTATACAAACGATTTAAGTTAGGTTAAACTAAACTAGAGTAACAAATTTCAAGAACTTATGACATTTATAATATTTACATGCTTCAATAAATTATTAATATTATTACAATAATTAATATGTAAGATTTAAGAAAATTTTCAAATATTCCTCCATTGACTACTAGACAATAACCCAGACGTTCATAAAATTGTCTTCTTACATTCTGCAGAAATAGCATTTTGTAACTCATCTAGATTAGAGTAATTTTTATCCTTGTATATCATGTTTTTTAAATGACCCCAGAGGAAGAAGTCATTTGGCGAAATATCTGGCCAATTTATGGTGTGATGTATGCAAATAACATGTCCATTAAAAGCATTGTGTAAATATTCCCGAACAGCCAGGGTATTATGTACCGGGCAGCCATCCATTTGGTACCAAATTTCCTGATTTTCCCTGGATACATCATTTAAAGCGGGTAAAATTAGTTCTTCGAGTAGTTCCAAACAAAATTCTGCATTCAAATTTTGATTAAGAAAAAATGGTCCAATAATATGTTGTCCAAAAATCCCCGCCTAAACATTTACTTTCTGTGGATATTGCGTCCTCGTTTCGACAAATCTGTGTTGGTTTTCCTTGCTCCAGTATCGGCAATTTTGATGATTGGATTCATTGTTTAACGTAAATGTGCACTAATCAGTAAAACAAATATTTCTTAAAAATTCCCTGTCTATGTTTGCCCTTTCCATCATGTCAAAACAAAATTTCTGCCGTCGTATTTCATCCCCCATCCCTTAGCTCTTGATGTCTTTTATATTTGTATAAAATGTATTTATGCCTTTTCAAAATCCGGAGCACTATTGATTGATTTTTTCCTATGATATCCTGAAGTTTCCTTATACTCACCTTACCTTCATTTTCTTCCACGTGCAATAAAATTTCCAAGTCTTTATCGTCTCTTAAATTTTCTTCTCTTTGATACTCCCTAGCTTCCCATCTGCAGTTATTTATTACTGTGCCTTAGGTCTCAAATTTTTTGATAGTCTGATCAACCGTTGATTTTCCGAGTATCGGTCTATTCGGATACTGAGCAGCCAACATGTCTGACACCTTTTGGTAACTATTTCCTTGATAGTACCATTTAATCATCAATACTTTTTTCAGTAGTATAACTCATGGTTAATCTTCTTGCTTTACGATTTTTTGATAATAATAAAGCACTAAATTTTAAAATGACAACGTAACGTCACGCTAACTGGTATTTTTATTGTTGTTCATAAATATGAGGCGATAATAATGTAACAATTTTTAAAAATAATTAGCATCTAACTAGCAAACGGGTTAACCGAAAAATCTAAAGTTTTTACCATGGACGTAGATTTGCATGCTCTTCAATAAACTTTAATAGAATTTTTCTCTAAAATAATTAGGGAGCCAATAATTGACCTCATTAAAAATTACATGGGATTTCCTATGTCCCGCCCGGCGATGCATCACCCGATATTTGTTATAGCGTATTTCCAAGAAGTTCTTTTCCAAAAGAATTTAATAAAATAATTTAAAACTATCCATTAACTAAATAGAGGAAAGTGACCAAATATGGGATAGTATTCCTAAAATGGAATACCGGCATTTCTCTTGAACGGAAATCACACACGCAATAAGAGAGGTTTGTCTCTTTTTTAATGCCCATTCGCAAGTAGAAGTGGTAACATGTCAGTAGAGCAAGCCCTTTCGTCGCTGTAGCAACGTTTTGTTTTATGTGTTTCTCATAACTTTCACAACATGTTTTAAAAAAATACTATTATACTAAATTGAAGAAGAGGGACCTCTAAATATTCATATTAAGGGCTCAAATCTTTACGATATTTTCTTTTTCTTCTTTTCTTAATAAAAGTAGATTTTTTGGCTCATTCAACTGTTATAGTATTCCATATTAGGGGTACCTATTCCATTTTTCGCTACCCTTAATATTTTTAGTCTTTATTTTAATCTTTACAAAATAAAGGACAAACATATGATTGTTAATAATTACCTACCAGTTATTTATTAAAATTTTTCTTCAAATTATGTGTATTGAACAAAATGGCATTCCATATTTGGTCAATTTTTACAAAAAAAATATCGATTTATGACATCATTAATAATTTATTAGGTGAATGTGCTAACGGTCTACTATCTTTTCATGTGAAAAAAGTATTTAGACTACAAATAAGCACGATTTTGCAAATTTTTACATCGTCTGAAAAAGTCATAAAAATCCAAAAACGATAAATTTAGTTCATCCAAAGCTGCTGGACTTATCTCAAAAACTATTAACCGTACGCGAAAGCATTAAATAGCGCAAAGAAGGGGTTGCAGGAGGGGAACTCATTGTGCGATCACTAGTGGCAACGCGGCGATCGAGAAAAGTATCCGTGCACATTGTTTATTTTGTGATTAAAAAGTAAAATAATTGCATGCAAAATTGCAAAATTTTATCTGTGATAGTTAATTGTATTCCGTTTTCAATCAGGTAAGTGTTGAAATTAGGTAAATTTATTGCAGTTTTAATATGTATAAAGATTTGGATGTAAATTTAACCGGTTTTTTAATAAATTTAATTTTCCTTTAAAATTTCAGGTTGGGGTTAGTTGAGCTACAGTTGCTCAACTAACCCCAGGGTTTTAAGTATAAAATGTTTTTTTTTTAGGATACGGACTTATAACAGTAAGACTACTAGAGTCTCCTTAAGATTCAAAAGAGGCTGCAACCCGAACTTTGTACAAGCAACAAAGAAAACGAGCTGACCTATCTAACTTATAAATTTTCTCTGGAAATAGTTCGACTATACCCAAAGGCTGATCCAAGAAAAGGAGCCAAATCAAACAGAAGATAGAGAAAAGCTGCAATTTTAACAGATACAGAAGGCATTACAGAAGCAGCAAAATAAAACCACTTTTAAAGTTTAAAATTTGAAGATGAATATTAAACCGAATAGTTAAGCTAAGCTAGGTACGTTGCTGTATTAATGAGATTTGTTGTTTTGTCACTTTAAGATTATAAATATAAAAAGCACATTGTCAAAATGTATTTTTATTGTAAACGTATCTAACATTTAAGCCATGATTTGACTATACTTTCTAAGTGTTTCACTAGCCCCATACCCCTGCTCAACTTACCTCACCTATGGGATACGTTGGGCATACTTGACTATCTACATTAAAATAGATGTAGCTTCTAAATTCGACTTATTAGAAAAAATACTATGGACACTATCTAATCCATCAGTAGGCAATATAAGCCATTAGGACTTACTTTTGAGGAGCTATTACCGATCAAGTGAAAAATTGCTCTACTAGCCCCGTCCTACCCTATTCCATTTAAAAATACTTTACTTATGCTCTAACTCTTTTGTTTTTGTTTCAAATGTTTTTACGGAAAAATACAGGGAATGGCTATATTCGTTTTTCAAAAAGTACAGGGAAGTTAAAAAAGGCCCTGCTTACTTTAAAATAGTTTACCCTGTACTCAGAATGTCATATACTATTAAAATTAGATAAAATGTGTCGGTGGAGGTATTTAAAATTTGTGTTAATTATTTAAAAACCGGACCGATTTTATTGAAAAAGTGCTTAAAAAATATTTTGTGCAAATTTAGTGTTATATCGAGAATTTTCTGTAAAAGAAAAGGGAAATATTTAAAAATACTGTGAGTGTGATTTTCAAGTTTAATCTTGAATATTTCAAAAACAAAGCGTGTTCAAAGATAAATTCTTTTAGTTTCGTGATCGGCATGGGTAAGGGGGGAATTGTCCCCCTTGCATACACACACACACTCTGGGTCCACTTGCGGGCTTGCTTCAAAAAACTTTTAAAATCGCTTTAAAACATACTGGGTATGTTAACAATTTGGAAGCTGCAATATTATACACTGCATTTCTTGATTGTCCCCCCTTCTTTATTTTTTAAACGGATCAAATTAAAAACCTAAAACTTTGGAATATGAAACGAATACATAAATACCATATTTTGGAGTAAAATTGACAAATTAAAATTACAAGATGGCGGCTGGGCGCCATCTTGAGAAAAGCTTTTATGGAAAGAGGGGTCTTGAGATACATCATTTTGAAGCTCCTGATGAGTACTTTATAATCTTAAAATATAAGGTAAATACCTTTATCTACTAAAAAATGAAGGTACTTTGAAAATTACCTAAATACCTAATTTGAATGGTCCTATTTCTGAAAATAATAAAGTGTGTCCTACCTTAGATTAAAAAAATAATAATTAAAAAAACGGTCCACAATTGACGGAGTGATCGGTGAACATACACATGATACATACATAAACTTTTTTGAAGTCGATTAAATAATAGTTTTTTACGTTAAAATTGGAAATATTATTACTTTTTTTTTTAATTTTGGCTTTTTTGGTACGTTGTTATTGTTAGAATTTTGTATTTTTTATTTTAATCGGCAAATTTCTTGTTTTCGTTGAATTAATTTATATAAAGTTTGCTTTATTTTGCAGCCGTAAATTATGAAAATAAGTCAGACATACAAGTACTCGTACATACCAAAGTTATACGCAAAACTACTTTAAGGGTGCTCAAGGTTTAGATGACACACGGCCTAATTTCACAAGCCGCTGACTCCGTCACATCGCAACAAAATATATTTAGATGAGTTGACATTTCTTCCTAAAAATAATCGCTAGATCTCACAGAGTTGTCAACAAGTTGGTAAATAAATGGAAGGCAAAAATTTTAGCAATTTATAAGAGTGAGTTCTAAAACGTAACCTAGCTGCTGATGCCGCACTCGATACCTTGCAAAAAGAAATTAATTCTCTATTTTTTACTTCCTGGCTATTTCGAACTTAGTAAAGTCTTTCGGCTCGTTCCGCACCTACGAATCGGCCACACAAACGCCTGGAAATAGAAAGACGATTTTGATCTTTCTTGTCATTTATCCTGTTCAATTGTATGGCGTTTTATATAAAGTGATCTCGCTTGCTTTTATAAGCATTATATAATTAATAATTTTTATTTAGCGTTTTGTGAAAATAATACTCGTTTATGTTATGTTGTTTTATTGTACTTTGTTTAAACTTTACTCGCTAATCTCTCTTCTTTTACACGCAGGTCTTGTCGCTGTTTTTCTCCTTTAATTTTTATACAGAATAGAAAAAAGCCAGATACATTTTGTTGAGGCAGAAAATAAACTTAATAATTAATAGTTTAAAAAACTAAAAAACACGCTTTTATTATGCAACCGAACTAAAAATTAAAAAATAATTTTTCATTAAAAAAATATTTTCACTTCATAGTAAAAAGCGTGGGGTGCTTAATATATTAAATGTTATAATTATTATATTTGCCAATATCTATGATGGAAAAGTTATGAAAAAATAGTAAAATGCACCCCACGCTTTTTACTATGAAGTGAAAATATTTTTTTATGAAAAATTATTTTTAATTTTTAGTTCGGTTGCATATAAAAGCGTGTTTTTAGTTTTTTTAAACTATTAATTATTTTTCATTTTTAGTTCGTTATATTGCACAAAATTCTTAATATAACAGTAAATTAGAACATACTATTTAATTAAGCAGCAAAAAGAAAATAACCAGCCCCTATGAAATGACAATGGTAGCAAATTTTAAAATTTGCAAAAGATTGCAACTCACTAAAAAATTTCTTCTTCATTAAGTAGCAAAGTTTCAAATTTTGCCAACAGATGGCAATCCAGGCAATGTTTGGACCGTTGCCAACATTTTGCAATCCACTAAAAAATTTCTTCTTCATTTAATAGCAAAGTTTGAAATTTTTCCAACAGATGGCATCCTAGGTGTTGTTTTTATAATATAATGGAATTTTTTTCCTGGCGATTAAAAAAGATAAAGGGATACTGTTTGCAGATTATTGCATTGTCATGGGTCCTTAATACGTGTGCAAAGTTTCAAAGAAATCGAATAGCTGGAAGTTGGTTAAAATTAGGCTCAAAGATTCCGTTACATAGGCAGCCAGATAGATAGTTACAACCCAAGTTAATAAAAGCGTGTTAAAAACCGCAGATTTTATAGAGATGGACTGATTAAATCAATATTCCAAATAAACAGGACAAATAAAACATAAGTAAGATACATATTTTAGGAAATGACAAGTGCATTTTTCCATTATGTAGTCTAACGTTTGCAGGTCCAGTAAGTCTCTCACCTTTCCATTGCTGAAGATTTACAAACTATTTAGAAAGAACGATATAGAGTACAGACGAGAGATAGAAAGGATATTTTTTCTCTTTTTCTTCTTTCTATCGACTTACAGAGTGCGGGAGCTGCCCTTGAAGTTATGTTGTTAATTTTTGATTTGCAAACGTGGTATGAAAAGGGATTTTTTAAGGCAAGTTTATATTAATAAAGTCCATTTAAAGACGTTTCTTACTTAAACTTTCACCTCAGAGAAAATTCCATTTTCAAGAGCAAGTGCTTAATTTATATATTTTTTTAATTTGAATAAATTTTATTGACAATCCTAAATTTTACAAAATTATCTAAGTATATTTTAAAAAAAGTATAGTCAGCTAAAATTTTTTACTTTAAATTTTTTTTCAAGATTTTTTCATGCCTCTTGTAATAAAAAAATGCAGATATTTTGGCAAAATTGATAATTAAATTTGATCAAATTTATATATAAAAAAGTACAATAGGATATTTGCTTTTAAAATTTAGATTTTTCTCTGAGGAAGCGGGGAGAAAGGGGTAAACAAAAATATCAACCTAATTTCGCAAATTTCAAAGAAAAATTTTCTTTACCAAGTTTTTTTTATTAAAGCTTTTAGTATCCAGGGTGTTTCTTAACTACGTTACGAAACTTAAAGGGGTGATTTCTTAAGTATTAAAAAAATTCCTAAAAAATATGTCCAGAGTTTCTTCAGTTTCGAGGTTCTTGGAGTTAAAGTTTAACAAAAAAAAATCGATATTTTATAAATATTGTGAATAAACTTAAACCAATTTTGTTTTAATTTAACACAGTTTTTTGACTTAATAAGGCGTCTATTTAACCATATAACTAGATTGAAATTATTTGGTACAGTGGTGTCACAGTGGGCACCCCAACCAATTTTATTAAGAAAAAAGTACGCCACTGAGTGTCTTGTACTTTTTAAATATTTTTCCGACTAAGCAACCAAAAAAACAACTTTTTGGTCTCCTGTGTTTTAGTCGTATCTACCTACGTTTTTGATTAAAAAAAAATTGAAGGCAATCCAAAACCCACTCTAAAATGAATTCATAAACAACATAAAAATTTTTAAAAAATATACAATTTCGACCTAAAAGTAAATGATTTGTAGAAATTAATACCTATAATAGTATAGGTATTTATTTTACTTATCCCTCTAAGTGAAATGATGTGTGTGTTTTTATTGATAGTACTTTTGGGAATAAGTTTAAAGTGGCTTTAAATTTTTCTCGAAAACGAAGGTAGATACGAATAAAGTACAAAATCCAAAAAAATCATACTTGGTTTTCTTAATAATATTTTTCAGGGCTCACTGAGGCGTCGCTGTAACCAATAATTTTAATTTAGTTAGCGCTTAATAAGCACCTTATAACTTTTATTAATGGTACCAAATATCGACCAAATCGGTAGAGAGATATAAAAACCGATTTTTTTTATTTTAATTTTTAACGCCCTGTATCTCACAAGTAAAGCAAATTCGGATATAGGTTAATAGAAACTTTTTTTATAACACGATTAAAGAAATCACTCTGTAAAGTCTCCTACAATATAGTTAGTAAACACCCTGTGTATTTGGGGTCGGTCTAATGTCTCAGTTTTTAAATAAAATAATTTGAAAATCCTAGCTACGCCCATGACGATAGTAAAGTCAGTAACTTTTTGACTTTATTTCCATAAATAACCAAATAACCCAGAATATTTCTCTTCATCTAAAATCGTTTGGTACATTGCTTTATTTAAATAAAACACTTTTTCCTCAACCTTTGACCCTATCGAGATAAATGGACACTTTATCAATCCTATCTGCGATTTTACCATTATTTCAATCTCGATTTAAAATAACCATCAAAGGCAAAGGTTTTCGTTGTGCGCACAGTAAAACAAAAAGGTCGGGGTATCGGAACTAATTTATCTGGGATGCCCCCAGCGATATGCCTTTTTTCTTTCCCCGCTCGCGCAGTAAAAATTCATTTCACGAAGGCGGGTGTAAATTTTCAGATAATTTTTTATGCACGTTCATTATTAAGGGACCTAACCTGAGCCGTTTAACATGGATTGATGTCACCCAAGAGGATTTAGGAATTTTCACTTAAAATTTATTATTTTATTGAGCTTTTAAGAACAACGTAGATGTACAATACAGAGGGTTACGAATTTGGGGAACATCATTATGATCTCGGCAACGATAAGAGATACAGTTTTGGTTAAATTAGGGCAAAATTGAGCATTTTTATGCTTAACAATATACCGTTGTAAAAGTTTAAAAATCCTCAACCGTTCCGGAATTATTCGGAAAAAACAAAATTGTGCGAAACAGTTTTAATTTTTTCTCGGTTTATTTGAACAGATATTTTAAAACAATCCACACATTAATATTTCCACTTTTTCTGTTCTATGAAATGATGTCAATAAATTTACGATCCGACGTTTCGTCTTTGAGCCACCATTATCAACTTTGTTTCTTTAAATAGGCGGAATATTTGGTTTTTATCTTAATAAACTCGTATTTCCATTCTAAATTCAATGATATATCACACTTTACATTTATGTGACGTTTCGAACCGAAAAATCATCATCATTCACTATTTCGCCATTACAAATGAAGATTTTCCCACAAACGTTCAAGGAAATTTCGTTTTTTTTATCACAGACTACGATAAAGTTAATACAGACGTTAAAATATTTAAATGTTTTATTTCATTACGCATAGGTAAATATATGTAAATTACACTAATTCTAGTAGGTAGCTTGTTAGTTAAATTAAATATAAATAAATAAATAAAAGGAATTAAAATAAGTAGTTATTAAAAAATGGATTTTTACTTACCTTTAAATAGAAATTTTCAAAATTGTTTGGAATAAAAACGTAATTTTTAATGGAAAAATAGTGGATGATGTTTTTTTGGTTCAAAAGGTCGCATAAGGGTAAAGTGTGATATATCGTTGGACTTAAAATACGTGTTTATTAAGTTAAAAATCAAATATTCCGCCTATTAAAAAAAAGTTGATGATGGTGGCTCAAAGTCGAAAAGTCGGATCATAAATTTAGTGGCATTATTTTAAAGAACAAAAAGGTGGCAATGTTAATGTGTTGTTTGTTTTAAAATATATCATCAAATAAACCGAGAAAAAATAAATACTGTTTCGTTAAATTTTGGTTTTTCCGGATAATTTCGGAACCACTGCGAATTTTCAAATTTTTTAAACAGAATATATATATATATATATATATATATATATATACTAACCAGAACAAAAAAGGTGGCAATGTTAATGTGTTGTTTGTTTTAAAATATATCATCAAATAAACCGAGAAAAAAATAAATACTGTTTCGTTAAATTTTGGTTTTGCCCCAATTTAACCTGCCTTGTATCTCTTACCGCTCCCGAGATCCTAATGGTGTTCCTCGAATTTGTAACAGCGTGTCTAATACAAATTATTTCAAAATTTAATACGTACACTGTGTGTCTAAAACGTGTAGAAAAAATGCGAAAGTTCAAACGCTGTTAGTTAAACACCGCTACGTCATCCTTTGATAGCATCAAAATGCCTCAAACACACATCTCATCGACTACAGAAACCCTGTATCTACAATATGCGGTAGCTAGTTATTCTGTGCTACAATTAAGCGAGGCCTATGGTAAAAAAATACATGGCAAGTCGGTGCTTTTTGCATGTAAACATTTGGTTGTTGATGATGTAGCTGTGTTGAACTTACAGCATTTGTACTTTACCACAAATTTCGGAGGCTAAAACAGTGTATCCACGGATGAACTTAACTATACCTATATTTTTTTATCTTTAATATTTCGGAAAAAAAGGTATTCTTCATAAACATAATTGCATTGTCCGAAATGCTAAAAGCTATAATAAAATTTGCCCCATGAGATACAAATAATATTTGAAAAAATGAAAAAATTGATAAAATATATTTTTGAAAATGCTTAATTAAAAATCATAAAAAGTAATTAAAAAGCCCATACTTTTTTCTTCTCGTTTAATATTACTTAGAAAATTAGGTGTAAACCAAAATAAATGTTTTTTTAAATAAATAATTAATTTTTATATGCATTTATTATCCAGTAATGTAAAAGTGAACGTTAGTAGTAACACAAAGAATAACGATTTATTTAATAGAAGGTTAAAAGTTTTATTATTTTTACGTTATTTTAATAGGTAATTAAAAAATATTTATAATGACCATTTTTTTTTAAATTTTTCAAAACATTATCGTAATTTTATATCTCCCCGTATATTATATGGCGATTCTTTTATTTTATTTTTAAGGTTAAAAATGATGTAGAGCACTAAAATTAATAGGCTTTTAAATTTTAGTTTTATTGAACCTTAAAAAGCAAAAATTTACTTTTGTTTTTTAAAGTGATCTGTATGTGCGTAATGTACTTAAATGCTTTAGAAATCATGAAGATTTGGTTTGATCTAATCTCAATAAGGGGTAAGTTTAAAAAGTAAGTTTTTTGTTATTTTAAGGCTCTGTTTTTAAAATATGCCATGACTTTTCATTGTCAACAAGTTTTACAAATAATATTTTTTATAAGTTTAAATATAAAGATAGTTTTCTCTTGTGTCATATTCGTTAATTTGCACCTACCTCGTATACGCCATGATTTATTTAAATTTTAATTAATGTCTTGTGTGAGTTTCGGTATATGCAAAGATTTTCATTATTTTTTGTTTTGAGAAATCAATTATTAAAAAGTTTTCCATATGGTTCAACATATCTGGCGGTAACTGTACAAGTAAAAATTTTTTTCTCAAAAATTAAGCAAGGTACAAAGAAAATTTAGATAGGTTAAAAGCTTTATTTTTACTGGCCTAGTCAAAATAAAGTAAACATTCGCGAAAGGCAGTGGCGTACATTTTTTGGTAAAGTTATTTGTTTAGATGGTTTTCCAGTTTTACTTTGTCCTTGGGGTTTCTAAGCGTGGATCCGAGGGCCTGTTGGGGTTTGTGGACTATTGTAATGTTGTGCTTGCGGAAAAGTCTGCCTATTCTATCTGTGGTACCTTTAACGTATGGAAGAACAGTTTTTAACTTGCTGTCTAAAGAGTCTTCTTTCCTTGGCTGCACGTTAGTCTGTTGTAGTCTGTCTAGCTCTTCTTATCATGCTAGGTTTATAGCCATTTTGTCTAAGGGCGTTTCTCATGTTACTAATTTCATTCTCTCTATTGATGTTGTAAGTTAGTTTTATTGACCTGGAGATTAATGTGGTAGCGACTCCTTGAATTTGTGATGGGTGGTGGTGAGACTCAGCATTTAGGTATCTGTTTGTATGGGTTGGTTTTCTGTAGACTGTGTGTTGTAGATCGCCATTTTGTTTCCTGGTAACAAGTACATCGAGGAATAGTAATTGTTTATTTTCTTCGAATTCCACTGAACTGGATTCTTTGGTGAATGGAGTTTTTATGATCAAGAAAGCCAAGAAGAGTTTTCCTACCGAAAGACCATACGATGAATACGTCATCGACGTATCTAATCCAAAGTTTAGGTTTTAGGTCAGCTGTTTCTATGGCTTTCTTCTCGAAATAGATCATAAACAGGTTGGTGACTGCTGGTGAGAGGATAGATTCCATTGCTGCTCCATCTGTTTGGCGGTAGATTTGGGAGTCAAAACTAAAATACGCATTTTTGAGATAATGTCGTGCAAGTTCCGTCACATAATTTGGAAGATCCTCATTGTCCTGTATTAGTTAAAGGGCTTCATCCACCGGTATACTAGGATATAGTGACTTGACGTCAAAGCTTGCAATTATGTCGTCCTCATCCTACAACCACTAACGGAGAAAGCCGATTCATATGTGAAAAACTCAGCCCATTTCACCCAAATACTGGATTTACTGAAACTAGATGAGGACGACATAATTGCAAGCTTGATAAAGGACAATACAACCATATTAAGAAAAAAAACTTTAAAATTTTCCAGGTATTTCACCCTTAAGTTATTAATGGTGAAAAATTTAAAAATATATTTTTTTCATTTATAAGGAAGCCTAGCGTTTTACTATTATTATCGTAAAAACTAATAAGTTTAGAGATAGGATATAATTAACAAAGAGAAGTAAGAAACAAGTTGTTAGTTTATATGTAAGGCGTAAAAGAGTAAAAATTGAAAAAAATGTCGATTTTTTGACCCACCCTAGTGTTTATTAGTCTCAGGTTTAATAAAGAAATTAAAAAAAATGCTTTAACTAACCAGAAGGTACCATGACCCCCATCTATACTCTGTCTTCGGTGAAAAATTTTCGAGTAATATCAAGTAATAAAACACCAAAAACCGAAGAGAGTATAGGTGGGGGAGGAGTCATAGTTCTCGTTAATTAAATCTTTTTTTCCCTTATTATATCATTATGTTCCTCTTACCTAAACAAAACTACCTGTACCTAAATCTGCGTCGACAATACCTATCGGATTTCGGACTCTTTCTTCGGCAAGGGTAAAAAAGTTTATTATGCATCGAGATTACCACCGCCGCGCCGCTTGCTAGTAATTTCGTCGGCAGCCGGTATTTTTTTGCAATAGGTAGTCTTAAAATTATAAACTTTTTACGATCAAACCTTTCGTTATTAAGGCACCGCGTAGATGGCATTCGGTTGCGGATTGCAAATCTATTAACACCGCTAAAACCGTAAAACAAAATTTTAACGTTCGGTGTAACCGATTTGCATTTGTATTGTTTTTTTAACCGGGTCGAAAGACTCCCGTTAAAAAGGTTGGAATGATAAATTATTTACAATTACAGAAAGTGATCGACACCTAATGTTTCATTTATGGGGCGTAATTGAGCTACTTGCACCAGTAGCAAAGAAACAAATTTTTTTGATGATGGACACTAAAAATCCTAAAAGTTGGGATAACGATATTTTAAAATTTAAAATATCCAAGGTTTTTTAATAAGAAACCATTTCACCATGTTATATTTTCTGCGATTTTATTAAGGGGAAGGATGCGGCTTTTAAACTTTTTTAAGTATTTTTTTTAATAAATTTTATAAATTATTATTTTTTTAAATATTGTGTATAAATTTAAGATAAATCGAAAAAAAATTAAAGATAATACAGCGGTTTAAGGGACTACTTCTTAACCATGTCTCTTAAGAACGTTTTATTTATTTTTTTAATTCAAAACTTAAATACGCTTTTTACCAACTTACGCTTAAATGTCAGTGGCTATCATAATTGCAAAACCACCGCACCGATTCTTTTGAAATTTTTGCCACTTTTTCTTTACATAATTAACGAGGTAACACTGAACAGTTATTTTTAAATTTATTAAGGTTTTTAATTTTTATAAAACAAATAGGCCCAATTTTTCATATTCACTTTAACCTTAAAGTGCTTTTAAAAAGTGAAAAATTGAAAATTTTAAAACCTTTCTACGGTTATCTGGGAAAGACAATCATCTTATAAACGCAATATATTTTTTTTTAATTCTACATGATCTAACATTAAGATATGATGACCCCGGCAATTCCCTTTTTTTTAGCCGCTTCTAAATAATTGCTGCCATTGCCGTATTTTTTAGAATTTCTAAACAAAAATTATAAACAAAATTTTCTAATGTTATGTTTTATTATGCTATCGAGTTTAATAAATAAATGTTGACTGTTGTGTAGTCAAAAAAAATTACCGTTCAGCACGAATTAACCATACGTTTCCTTACATCTAATGTTTAATTTAAAATAACAGTTTTTTTATTAATTTTAACTTCGCTACAAACTCGATATCAAAAAAGTAGTATTTTAACAAGAAATGTAAAGAAAAATCTTGACATTTAAAATTCGCCATTTAGGCACTCACAATTTCATAAAGGATTATGCACTTATTTTTTAAGAAATTTACACAATAGTAAAGATGACGATCTACCGTTTATGTTTTTATTAGTGTTTTTTTTTTCCAGTTTTATTCGTCTTGAGCATTTCATAACTCTATTTTTATGTCATTTAATAATCCTATATTATAAAGTACATTTCTTTAATGTCTGTCGCCACCCCCATTTATTTTTTTAAACGGATCAAATTAAAAAGTAAAATTTAGGAATATGAAATTGATGCTTAAATAATATATTTTGGAGTGAAATAAATTGTCAGCTATAAATAATTAGATGGAGACTGGGCGCCATCTTGAAAAAAAACCTAAATGGAAAGGAAAGTCTTGTGGGACATCATTTTAAAGACCCTGACGAGTACTTTATAACACCAGAATAAAAAGTCCATATCTTTACCTAATACAAAATGGCGATCTTTAAAAATTACCCAAATACCTGATTTGGATGGCCACATATCCGAAACTTATAAAGTAATATGTACCTAATGTGGTGATTTCTTAAAGCTCTTTAAAATAGCTTTAAGGAAATACCATATTCAGTACATCTAAATGTATTGGTTTTGGAAATATGGCCGTCTAAATCAGGTATTTAGGTATTTACCGCCATTTTGAATTATGGGTTATAAAGTACTCGTCAGAAGCTTTAAAATGATGTGTCACAAGCCCCCATTTTTTCTTTTAAGGTGGAGCCCACCCACCCTCTTAAAATTTTCGTTTCTCAATTTTACTATAAAATATAAAATTTATGCATTAATTTTTATGCCAAAGATTCTTTTAAATCGATCCATTCAAAAAATAAAAGAAATGCACTCTATAAGGGCCTTTGTGTAAGAAATCTAACACTATAAATAGGTATAACTTGTTTGTTAAATAGAAGTTATTAAAATATTTAAGAACCAAAAAAAAAAATAATAATAAAAAGTGTGTGAAAATTAGAAGGTCATCTAAATACTTGTCCATATAAACTACCGAACATATTTCATTCCGGCGAGCCAAACAGCCAATATAAATCTTGGTTAGAGCTAAATGTCACAATAAAGTGAGATTTCATAGAGATCTTTTGCATTGATTAATATTATATCTACCGTATTATGAACCGATATTTAAAGCTAAATCATTATTTTTGTTAAGGCTGCAGGTCTCTTGCGTCCTATCTTTAGAAACTCTTAGCATGTGTAGCCCACATGCGTCCTGCGGCCAAAAAGGGTTTGACCCATTTGCGTCCCGCCGATTGCATATAGGCAGGTACCAATCATTTGGAAGAATCAGTTTATGCTGGTTTGGGAACTTCTTGTTTGGGGACCCAATAAAATTTGACCTGACCATACCTTCTTAAGTGGATTTAAGACACCCACGGTACGTTAGTATTTAGGCTTTTAGCCTTCGTGGATGTCCAAAGATAAAAAAAAATAAGGTGTGTAATTATCTTGTGTTTAAATTGATATTTATCAAATCCAAATAATCTCTGTTACCCCTTTAAGCTAGCACCAACGAAAATTGTTGTAAGGAAAAAAGTTGGGCGTCTCGTCAAAATGCTGCTACTTACGAAAAATTAACTTGTTAGAAATGACTTGAAAAATGGTTCAGGGATCCCTAACCATTTTACTAAAGTCTTCAAATTTTTATAAAAAAACAACAAACAAATCAAAAGTTAGGGTGGGGTATTCTAAATTAAGACAAGCAATGTATGTAAATATTTCTAATAATTATTATAATCATAAATAATCCTTTTTTTAAATTGCCGTTTTTTACTTTAAAGTATTTGAGTAAGTAAATTAAAAATTTTAAAAATCAGCGTTATCTGGGAAAAAAGATTACACAGCCCCACAAAAAATAAAAGTTGGTGGTCCGAAACACTAGACCATAATATCTTTATGTTTTTGGGGTCGCTGAATCCGAATCTCGGGTCGGTTTCAGCGGGTCAAGGTCATTTTAAGGTTAATCACAGCCCAACAAGTAAAAAAGTTGAAGGTCTGAAAGACCAGACCATGTTTTTATTTGTCTTTGGGGTCGCTGAATTCGAATCTGGAGTCGGTTTGACCACATCAGGTCCAGGTCAAGGTCTTTTCAAGGTTAGATCATCAAAATTTATCGATAAGGGACCACAATCGTGATATTTTTAGGTTTTGAAATCGCTTAATCCGAATCCGGGGTCAGTTTGATTTCATCAGGTCATGGTCAGGGTCATTTTAAGGTCAAATCATTAAATTTTATTAAAAATGGACCAGAATCATGGTATATTTATGTTTTTGGTGTCGCTGAATCAGAATCAAATTGACCCTATGAGGTTAAGATCAAGGTCATATCAAGGTCACATCATTAAGTTATCGTAAATGTACTAAAATCATGATATCTTGGGGTTTTTTGGATGGCTAAATCCGAATTTGTAGTCAAATTGACCCTCCCGGATTCAAAATAAGCGACCCCAAAAACATAAAGCTACCACGTTTATGGTCTATTTTCAACGAACTTTGATGATTTGTCTTTGAAATTACATTGACCATGGCCTGATGGAGTCAAACTGACTCCGGATTCGGATTCAGCGACCTCCAAAACATCAAGGTGCCACGTTTGTGATCTAATTTCAATGAATTTTGATGATTTGACTCTGAAATAACCTTGATCATGACCTGATGAACTGAGAAACCATGGTCTAGTCTTTCGGACCACCAACTTTTATTTTTTTGTGTGGCTATGCTATCTAAGAAACAATTTTTTTTTTCTTTTAATATCATATGATCCGGCGCCAAGATCTAATAGCCACCGCAATTCACCCTTTTATAAGACGCTTTTGAATAATTGCTGCCATTACCGTATTTTTAAAAATGTCTTAACAAAAATAGTACCAAATATACTTGCAATGTTATGTTTTAATATACCATTGAGTTTAATAAATAAATTTCGGCTATGACGTTAAAAGAGAAGTCTAAAAATTAACTTTTCCTACGACCACTTGTGAAAATAGCAAATAGCACACTGGTGGCATGCATACATGCAAACTAGTGTTGCAAAGTACTTTACAACACTTGTGTGATATATATTATGATGTCATTCCAAAAACTGCTATTGGTTTCGCAAGTGACATATTTATTGTAGTGACAGTAAAAAATATTTTTACTTACCTTAAACAGTAGAACCCAAATTAGCGAAAATCATCTTATTAACGTTAAGTTACTACACAATATAAGCTTTCTTGTAATATTAAAAGAGTAATAATAAAATTTCCGAAAAAATAAAAACATAAACAAAAATAGACATAACCACAAAAAACAACTTTCACTGACAGCTCGCTCAGTGGCACAGTGTTGTCAGGTAAGTAGATCAAATTAAAAATATCCCTCCTACCTTTAAGCACGCACTCGATAGAGGCAGCCTTGCCGCTTGACCGTTCGACCTAAAGCGCCAGAGAAGAAACTCCTATAGATCAAATTCCTTTCTCTCTGCCTTCGTGTACTCAAACAACCAGTTAAACCTTTTTTTAATCCCTTAAATAAACCTGAAGCGAATACACACTTTATGAATCCACTTTCTTTTATCCATTCATAGATAGAATCAGACCCTTCCGACGTTGCCAAATGCTTTCCGTATTTTGCATGGTATAACGACGTTTAGTAGTCGTTTTTTTCTTACTTTTAGGACTTCAGGTTATGCATTTACAATTTTCATATATTTTTCTCAAAAATGTGAGAAAAAATGTAATTTTCACTTAATTTTACATGTGATGTTCAGTTTCATTAACTCGTTTTACCAATTTTACCCCACCCAGCACCCCTTTTCACTTCCCGGTCCCGTAAGTTTGTTTACTGATATTTTTTAAAAACGGAATATTTTGTATATGCGCCACTTACGTTTTATTTAGAAGAGTGTCTAAAATATGTAAGTATCAATAATTTTTAAAAAACCTTTAAAATAGCAGAAAACCGTATTAAACTATTACCGTTATTACCTAACCAAACCATACAATTTTTATAAGACAGGGCCTTTTTAAATTCAAAAATGATAAAAGTTATATAATGCTTCTAGGTAGGTTATTTTCGATGAAAAAATATTGTCAAAACAGTATAATATAGCAGTGAGGAAAAGTACATATCACACTAGTGTTACAAAGTAAAAATCACCCTAGTGTTGCAAAGTTCTCAATTGTTTTTATTTTTTTTTAAAGACAAACTTTATTTTTTTTTTGGTAAATAATTTGACGTCGTAGGAAAAATAGTGTACAGTACTCGTGTGAAAATGACTTTTTACACTCGTGGAGTTTGTCGCACTCGGCTAACGCCTCGCATTGCCGTATTAACCATTAGACTGACTAGGCTACAGCCTAGGGCGCCATGAAAAATAGGCGCCAGACAGGGGAGTAATAGGCGCTAGACAGGGAGTTTTTAAAATTTAGGTCGGGGGATTTTTGGTAACTAAGTTCTCTGTGAATAAGGTGCCTTGGAATGAAAGAAGCGCGAAAAGGAGATAATGACCTTTTTTTTGGGGCATTAAATTTTATTTCGGTTGGTGAAGTAGGGCGCCAAAATGATCTTTTTTTTCTTCTTTCAAAATTTTTTGGTGGAAAATAGGCGCTCCGGGAATTCTAGCCTAGGGCGCCTCAAACAGTTAATACGGCCCTGACGCCTCGTGCTACTATATTACCACTTGTGTGAAATTAGTCATTTTCCACACTTTTAATGTAATATACTATTTTTAAGCACAACCTAACCTTACCCCTAATGTACCGTTACGTTAATGTTTGCCATTCTGTACTACTTCTCTAACATCGATATTGCGCTGGATAGCCGCAAGAATGACTTCTACAAATTGACGGCTGACCACGAGACACAAGAAGAAAATTGCCGTCGATAACCGCAAACCTTATAGTAGTTTAGGAGGCTTTAAATTTTGTTGACGTGTAAATTAAAATAACTTAAATAATTGAACAATAAAATGTATGTGTTTCTATACACGAAATTTAACGGTTTTAGGTTTTTTTTTATTACTTTCCACGAAGAATTAAGTAGTAAGTACCATGGTTGTCGGGTATTCAGATGTTTAACTCTGTTTTTCTATATTTGAGTCACCCTTGTGCAAGTACAAAAGCCTGCAGAATATGCAGATATTTTTTTGGCACAAAGAAAGAAAAACCAGGGAAGTTTTTGGGCGCCACTACATGAACTGTAAACAATGACATATTGTGTTACTTTATAGAAAATTGCAAAGGACAAAATTATAATTTTTCAAAGCAGAAGCCGTGGAAAAACTTACAAAAGAGAAGAATAATCCCCCCCCGGAACCCCTGGAGAAATTTACCAAATTAAATTTAGTAGTTAAGTCAAAAGTATAAACGTTGTTTCAACGTTGTTTCAAAGTAGTTGTGTGTTTTGTTTTTTGTTTGTTTTTTAAACGTAAGGACCTTTTTTTTGCTCTTAAGCTTTTAGCAGTAACAATTTTTTTTGGTAACAGGATCTATTCCGGAAATATTCAACTCCCCCCGGAAAGACATTGCTGAATTCAACACTGTTTCTAAATACGGTACGAAACTTGGGGGTGATTCCGTATTTTATTTTTAAGAGAAAAAAATTATTTAAAAAATATGTTTGAAGTTTCTTTGCTTTTGAGAAACAGGGCGTTAAAATTTTAAAAACGGACAATATTTTTTAAACATCTTAAAATATCCTTAAACCGATTTTCTAAATTGTCTTCGGGGAAAGTTTATTATTCTCGGGGGGCGGGGGAATACTGAAGCTACCAAAAAAATCCCCAAAAGAGTTGAAGATTTAAAAAAAACGATCTAAAGCAGGTTGTCTTACTCGAAAATAATGGTTTTCGAGATACAAGGTGTCAAAAATTCCATTTTATTTTAGTTAAGAAATTTTTGAGAAATCAAAAACTGCTGACGTTTTTGTTATAAAATGTAGATGGTGCCACTTGCAGTGCTTTGCTTATGTTTAAAATGCCATAACTTTTCTTTGCCTTGGTATATTATGGCTCAAAATATTTTTCTAAATTGCACAAAAAAATATACTTGGTAAATTTTACTGCGAACAACCGTTTTAGAAATATTAAAGATTAAACATGTTCTTTCATAAAAAAATTTTCATTGCATTCCTTTACGCTTTAACTAGGCCACCTAGCAGTCTCCAAGAGGTCTGTGCAAAATGCTACCACATAAATTCTTTGGGCCAAAATACATCGATCTAATGCAATCTACTTTTTGTCAAAAAGTTGATCATTAAGGAGATAGATACAGGATTTCAAGGTTTCTATTTTATTTTTGGCCACTGGCCAAACAGCCGCCGGCAATTTTCATCAACTATAGGATTATATACATGAAAACCGCCGAAATTCAAATTAATTTGTAATTTCCTCAGTTTTTACTTATTTTTCGGTAAAAACCGCCGTTCGGTGGTTTGTCTTATAAAACCATTGAAACCCGCCGGAAATTAGTAAAGTAGAAGTAATAAATATTTTTTCTAGACTTATTTTTCGTAGTTTTGTTTTCAGTTATCAGAACAGATAGTATGTCTTAGGATGCGCGTTTCAAAAGAACAAAATGGACCAAACATTTTTAAAATTTTACATGCATTACATGGTCCAAAACTAAGAGATACCAAGAGTAAAGTACTTTTATTTTAAAAAATTGAATAAAAAGTAAGGTTATTCATTGTCCCGAAAGTGGGAACAACTCCGATTTTGACTGAATTTGGTACACGGGTTTTTTGGCGCTGATCACGAATCCGAAATAGCCAAAAGCGTTTCGTTTTCAAGATATCCATCATCAAGTTTAAAAACAAACTATCATTATTTTCACATATTCCCCTTCTTTAAACACAATTTTCTGATTCGAAGCTAAAGTGGCACATATTTTATTTTTACTTTTTAAAACCCCATTTTTCATGTATTTTACAGATTTTATCAAATAGATTGCAAAAAGGTTTACTTTAAAAACGCGTCAACCATATATACACGCCTCCTGTGGTGTAAATTGATGATTGAAATAAGCTTTCGAAATTTAATGCAATAAAGTGTAAAATACATAGAAAAACGGGGTTTCAAAAGTAAAAATCAACTATTGTGTGCCACTTTAGCTTTATATTAAGATTAATGTAAAAGAAAGGAAAATATTGTAAAAATAGGGTTTGATGATAGATAGCTCGAAAACGAAACGTTTCCGACTAAATTTTTTCAGATTCGTGATCAACGCCCCAAAACACCCGGGTAATTGTCTCGAAAGTGAGAGCAATTCTCATTTTGACTAAATTTGGCATACTAGGATTTTATAGGGCGCTGATCACGAATCTGAAAAAAAATTAGTTGGAAACGTTTTGGTTTCGAGATATCTGTTATCAAAACCTATTTTTACAATATTTTTCCTTTTTTAATCTAATATAAAGTAAAGTGGCACACAATAGTTGATTGTTACCTTTTAAAACCCCTTTTTCATGTATTTTACACTTTTTTGCATTAAATTTTAAAAGCCCTTTCAAATCATCAATTTACACCGCAGAAAGCGTGTATATATGGTTGCTGCGTTTTTAAAGTAAGACTTTTGCAATTTATTTGAAAAAATCTGTAAAATACATGGAAAAATGAGGCTTTAAAGTGTGAAAATCAAATATTGTGTGCCACATTAGCTTCAAATCAGAAATTGTAAACAAAAAGAAGGGGAGTATTGTAAAAATGAGGATAGTTCGTTTTTTAACCTTGATGATGAATATCCTAAAAACAGAACGTTTTCGGCTAAAAAATTCTTTCAGATTCGTAATCAGCGACCCAAAAACCCTCGTATACTAAATTTGGTTTGGTTTTTTGTTCCTTTTTCAAAAATAAAAGTATTTTGTTTTTGGTCTTCCAAAATCCAAATTTGTAGTTATAATTCGTCCTGTACCAATAAGAAAAACATTTGGTATCTCTTAGTTTTGGACCATGCGACCAGTTTTCTCATAATGCCTTTAAAATTTTAAAAATGTTAGGTCCATTTGTGCTCTTGAAACACGCATCCTGGAGACATACTATCTCTTCTGATAACTTAAAACAAAACTGCAAAAATAAGTCACAAAAGAAAAACACGAAGTTTAGAAAAAAATATTTATTACTACTACTTTACTATTTTCTGGCGGTTTTCAATAGTTTTTATAAGCAAAGCGCCGAACGGTATTTTATATATATAAATAGAAAAATCGCCGGGCGGCGTTTTTCTTCTTATAATAGATAAAAACCGCCAGCGGTCGTTTGGCTAGTGCCTTTATTTTTACTTTGACTGCCTGTATCTCGCAAAGGATTAACTTTTAACTAAAGTAATTTGTGTTATAGTTTATTTCCGTATTGTAACAAGTAATAAAATATCACGTAGTATGCTAATGGACAACAGGGTGACCCACATATAGATCATTGTATTGTGGCGCAAGGAATTTCTCGTAGCATTTTGTACACACCTTTATGAAAATTCGGGTGGCCTAGATAAGGCGTAAAGACATAAGGACAAAATAATATTTTATGTTTTACCCATCTATTATTGATCTGTAATACCTTAGAAACGGAATATGTTATGGTAGCAATAATACCTGCTATCACACCTAGGGCATTATAAGCGGACATTATGATAATGCCCGCTTATAATGCCCTAATGCGCTAATATGGAAATTTTATTGCTTATCCAATTTTATTTCTCTCACAATAAAGATCAAGTTTATACAAAAAAATAATTTTTCTTTAAGCAATACTAAAAATTAAACTTTATTTCCAAAATAAAAATTACAATTTTGAAATGTCCCGGAAAATGTAGCTGATCCCACTATAGAATGGTCGGTGTTTTTTGTGATGGTGCGATTGCGGTGGTAGCACTAACGCTATTTTGTATAGAAGAACAGTCCATTAAAGAATTTTAAATAGTCGATACGGAATTAACCTCGGAATTAACTGAATTGGCAATCATTTTGGCTACTTTGTTTTTGAATGAAATATTTTCTTCTATATATCCTTCAGCTACTAAAGAGATTTTCCATTTCCCATGTTGTTTTAGCGTTTCAAACGAAGCACCTGCCTCAACAAGTAAAGTTGACGACAACAGTGGCCGGTGTAAGCTTCTGCATTATCCAATTTTAAAAATTTTGCGATCAGTGTTGGGACGCCTCCTTTGCATTTTTTCCAATGGGTTGTACTGTACATCGACCCTTTCTATTGGTAAGAAAGAATCTTCCTTTATTCCAGCTGGTCTTAATGTTGTGTCCTTTTTTATTAAATTTAAAACGCCTAAATCTTATCCAATGATAATAAAACTTTTTGAAGTTGAAGTTTTAGTTTCTGGTACCTTTATAACCAAGACTGTTCCTCTATCTTCAATGTCATCAATAGTCATTTTGACCAACTCATCTCGTCTTAAACCTCCAAAAACACCCATTACGAATATGACTTTGTGTACCAAGTAGATATCATCAGGAGCCTTCTTAATAAATTTGAATATTTGTTTTCGTTCCAAAACTTTAGACTTCTTCGGGACGTATCCTTTCGACTTAACTTTTAAAAAGATATAAGACGATGGTATTGCGAAATGTCTATATTTTCATAGACCATCAACGTAGACCTTAGGGTGGAATACTTGGTCCAGAGAGAGTTCGGACTGTATTTTTCCGACTAAAAATAATAAAGTTTGTTAAACATATGTATTAAAATAAAATCAATAACTTACCAGTTCCTGAAAATATGCCAAAATATTAAGACGGTTTCGGTTATTTGAAGAATTGCGTTCGCATCTTTCCAAATACCAAATATGCCATACTCCTGATCATACTGTTGCCTTGATTTAACTGGCAAAAGATTTTCGGTCGCTTTTATGGCCTTTTCTCTTATATTTTGTGGAATTTCTTCCATTTTGAGCAAATCGTTAAATAAAAATGCCAACTGACTAACTGATAGAAACATCAAAGTCAAACTTAACACCATTCATTATCTACTTACGTATACAGGTACAGGTGCAACTTATTTTTATATTGCGAATAAATAATGTAATTAGTCATTGAAAAACTCTTTTGGGGAAAACATAAAGCATTGTATGCACCACGGGCTTTACTGGACAATAATGCCCATCAGGTCGAAATCTAACCCTCGGGATATTTCGACCTTCAGGGCATTATAGTCCTAGTAACACTCTTGATACATAAATAGCTATTATGTGGACTAAAACGTTGTATTTGGAATATCTGAACAAACCTTTAAAAAATACTTAATGAAACCACAAGAAAAACCAAACACCAAGCCAATCACAATAAAATTGAGATTAAGTGTTAATTTCTAATCCATTAGGTTGGTAGTTTTGCATCAAATACACTTCTGGTCAAAAAAACCGGACAAACAAAATTTTGTTCAAATTCAATCTTTTGTTTTTTCAACCGATTTTATTTAACTTTGGTTTAGTTGTAGCTCGTTTTGTTAAGATTAATATCTAATTGAAAATAGCAAAAAGTTTTATAGGATTGGGTGTTATACAGGGAAGATGTATGGATTTTAAGGCCCCATCTCAATATTTCTGTTTTAAATTTATATTGATATCTCTATTCTAAAAAAAATACAAATTCTTAAAGAAAACAATGCAATTTAATTATGATGGTCGTAATATACGCTATACAGGGTGTCCCAACGGGAACTGTCGCAATCGATTTCTTAAAAAGTACGCTTTGGTAAAATTTTAAAAATTTGGTAACATTATAAATGAGTGAAAGTCATAAAACTAAAATATTTTGACAGCACTACTACTTCCGGTTATACCGGAAGTTAATGTCAACTTCCTAATTTTAAATGAAAGTATATTTTATTAATTTTTTAGATTCTGCGTAAAATTCTAAACATTATTTATGTATGATGTTCTATACAGTCCAACCGTTTTTACTAATATTAAATTTTATGTCATGCCATTACATAACAACCAATTTCTTCTAAACAAAAGCCTTTAATATACGTCAATATTTTACATTACGCATTACATCTTAAATCATGGGCAAAAACAATATTTAAAAAGAAAATAGTAATTTTAAATATATATATATATATATATATATATATAGAGGAGAGTAGTCGCGACTGACTAGTTAAGAAAAATATCAAAACCAGAGTAGTGGGGATGCAGTCTTTTTTATATTATTGAAAAAGAAATGGTGGCCCAAATTTAGTAATAAAACCCTTTTCTGTTTTGTCAAGCTTTCGAGAGTTTATTATTTTCTCCCTTCTTCAGGACTAACTAAAAATAAAGTTTTTACAATTAGAAAAACTAACCTAAAAACTTAAATAATTTTGAACTCACCAAAGTGGGTTACTGTATAAAAACAAGCAAAATCCATGCGGATCATCAAGATTTATCTCCATTTTTATTTTATAACAACTACATATTTAAGGAAAAACAAAAGATTTAACTTTGAAAATCCACGCGTAACACGCGGTGGGAAATTTTGACAGGAAATTTTAACTGTCTGAATCGATCAGCGATATACGTAACCAGAAAACTTCATTTGAGAAAAGGATGCAAGATTAATAAAGTGTGAAAGAAGAGACATATCTTGTTTAACAGTACAGCGCAGGATCTGTGTATTAACTTAGCACAACTGTTCGTTGGATCTTGTGTATTACTACATTAATAAATAATATATAATTTTCATTTATAATTTATCACTGTGTTATTGAGAATTGTTTAACACATTCGATCCGCATGTGCAGTTTACTGTTGAGGAAGAGACGGATAATTCTGTCCCTTTCCTAGATATGTTAGTAACTAGAAATCAAGATAACACCCTCTGTACTAAATGGTACCGCAAACCTTATTGCTCCAATCGTTTTATCAGTTATTTTTCCTATCATCCGATGAGAACTAAAATAAACCTCATCCTAGGAATGAAAAATAGAGCAGTGAAACTAACTCACCCCCAATACAGGGATAGAGCCCTAAAACAACTTAAAGGCATTTTGTTGGAGAATTCTTACCCAGAAAAACTTATTAACAAGTTTCTTTTCAGTACGCAATACGCAATACCTGAAAATATCATAGACATTCCTTCACAACCATTAACTCTATCTTCATATATCAGTAACTCAAATAGTACTAATAATAGAAATTTAAACATTCACAATTCAGATACACAACTGTATTTTTCTTTACCATATATTGAAACTTTAACTGATAAATTAACTAACATTTTTAAACATTTAGATGTGAAAATAGCGAAAAGGCAACTTAAGACTGTTTCTCAGATTTACTCTAAGACTAAATCTCCCTAAAAGATAATGAAAGATTTGGCATTGTATATAAAATACCTTGTAAAAATTGTAACAAGTCATATGTTGGACAGACATCTAGAAACTTAAAAGGCCGCATTACCTCCCATAAAAGTGACTGTAGGCGAGGAGTTCATTCATGTGCCGTGGCAGAGCATGTTTTGGACGCTGGCCATCAGTTAGACTGGGAGCATGCTGAGATCTTAGAAAACGTCAATTCATATTACAAAAGGCTATTCCTAGAAATGGTCCATATTAACCGAGAATCCAACGTTCTTAATAAAAAAGTGACATCTCAGATCTCAGTACTATTTACAGTTATTTATTACGTTTAGAAAAAGAAAAATATCTTAGCCTAATGGACTGTCCAGCTCCTGACGAATAATCACTGTCTAAGAATCTCAATAACACAGTGATAAATTATAAATGAAAATTATATATTATTTATTAATGTAGTAATACACAAGATCCAACGAACAGTTGTGCTAAGTTAATACACAGATCCTGCGCTGTACTGTTAAACAAGATATGTCTCTTTCTTTCACACTTTATTAATCTTGCATCCTTTTCTCAAATGAAGTTTTCTGGTTACGTATATCGCTGATCGATTCAGACAGTTAAAATTTCCTGTCAAAATTTCCCACCGCGTGTTACGCGTGGATTTTCAAAGTTAAATCTTTTGTTTTTCCTTAAATATGTAGTTGTTATAAAATAAAAATGGAGATAAATCTTGATGATCCGCATGGATTTTGCTTGTTTTTATACAGTAACCCACTTTGGTGAGTTCAAAATTATTTAAGTTTTTAGGTTAGTTTTTCTAATTGTAAAAACTTTATTTTTAGTTAGTCCTGAAGAAGGGAGAAAATAATAAACTCTCGAAAGCTTGACAAAACAGAAAAGGGTTTTATTACTAAATTTGGGCCACCATTCCTTTTTCAATAATATAAAAAAGACTGCATCCCCACTACTCTGGTTTTGATATTTTTTCTTAACTAGTCAGTCGCGACTACTCTCCTCTGTCTTTTCAGATATGGGGTTTTTCTCAGAAATTAAACAACAATATGGTACCGCCACTGTAGGCTTGCTTAAAACCATGGCCAGAATCTCCAGCAAACAGGCTTCCATGCGTAACAGAAGGATTTTTCTCCTAAAATGCAGACAACATGACGTTCTTCCAAATCACATCACGAATGGTACCTCCAACATCAACACCATGCTACACCACACAGAAGGAAATTTTGGAAGAAGAATTGGAAACTTCAATGAAAGGTTAAGGAAAAGTATTTTAAATCTAGAGATTAGGGCAACATTCTTTGAATTAAATACACTTAACCGCAATTTTACTCATGTATTTCAACAACTCTCAAATTGTCTTCCTCATCATATTATTGAAGACTTTGATAAGAGACAAAAAATTAAATATAAAAAACCTTTAATAAAATTAAAAGTAATAATATCAAAAAACTTGAACAACTTAAAACTCGTTATAAAAAAATATTAAAACACAGCCAAAATGGTTTAAAAACCTAACAAACATAGATTTTCCGCAGAAAATTATTGACTTAGTTTCCTTGGGGCCCAAATTCAGTATTTGTCCCCCAATAAAAGAGATTAAAATCACACATCTCCTTTCTGATTTAGAAAGAATTATAGTCAACTGTGATAACCAACAGAAAGAATGCTTAAGGGCTCAATTTACAAATGTCATAACCAATTATGTACATAAAAATCATAATGATAAACCTTTTCTGAATGATATTTTTAATGAGAGTAGGCTCTTTCTTAAGGAACATCCAGATATATATCTACTCCGTAGTGATAAGGGTAACACCACAGTTGCAATGTACAAGAACGATTACATTCAAAAAAGTCAAGACTTACTCGATGACAATAATTATTACAAAAACTTAATAATGACCCCACTTGTACCTTGCAACAAAAAGCTAACAAAATTGTAAAAAATTTGAAAGAGCAGGGTGTCATTGATAGTGAAGTGGCCTCAAAATTAAATATTTATAATTCTGTAACACCTAGGTTTTATACTTTACCTAAAATACATAAGCCCACACTATCGATGAGGCCCATTGTGTCTTCTATTAATAGCCCTAACAGTTCCTTAGCTAAATTTCTTACACACATTCTTACTGAAGCTTATGATACCAACAATGATTATTACATTAAGGACTCTTTTTCGTTTAGTCAGTTCATAAACAATTTTCAATTACCGAATAACTATGTCATTGTCAGTTTTGATGTCGTTTCCCTATTTTCAAATCTTCCACTAGAATTGATTATTTCAAGTATACAAAATCATTGGGAACATATTTCACAATACTGTAATTTAACTCTTGACCAAGTTGTAAATATTTTAACATTTATTTTTGATTCTAATATTTTAATTTTTAATAGTTCATATTATAAACAAATTTTTGGTACTCCCATGGGGTCAAAAATCTCACCGATTCTGGTTAACTATGTACTTGATGATCTGGTTAAGGATTGTCTGGAACATATGCCTTTCCACATTCCATTCGTAAAAAGGTATGTAGATGATTTACTGCTGGCAGTACCAAGAGGTAGAATAGAGGTGGCTCTCGAATTGTTTAACACATTCGATCCGCATGTGCAGTTTACTGTTGAGGAAGAGACGGATAATTCTGTCCCTTTCCTAGATATGTTAGTAACTAGAAATCAAGATAACACCCTCTGTACTAAATGGTACCGCAAACCTTATTGCTCCAATCGTTTTATCAGTTATTTTTCCTATCATCCGATGAGAACTAAAATAAACCTCATCCTAGGAATGAAAAATAGAGCAGTGAAACTAACTCACCCCCAATACAGGGATAGAGCCCTAAAACAACTTAAAGGCATTTTGTTGGAGAATTCTTACCCAGAAAAACTTATTAACAAGTTTCTTTTCAGTACGCAATACGCAATACCTGAAAATATCATAGACATTCCTTCACAACCATTAACTCTATCTTCATATATCAGTAACTCAAATAGTACTAATAATAGAAATTTAAACATTCACAATTCAGATACACAACTGTATTTTTCTTTACCATATATTGAAACTTTAACTGATAAATTAACTAACATTTTTAAACATTTAGATGTGAAAATAGCGAAAAGGCAACTTAAGACTGTTTCTCAGATTTACTCTAAGACTAAATCTCCCCTAAAAGATAATGAAAGATTTGGCATTGTATATAAAATACCTTGTAAAAATTGTAACAAGTCATATGTTGGACAGACATCTAGAAACTTAAAAGGCCGCATTACCTCCCATAAAAGTGACTGTAGGCGAGGAGTTCATTCATGTGCCGTGGCAGAGCATGTTTTGGACGCTGGCCATCAGTTAGACTGGGAGCATGCTGAGATCTTAGAAAACGTCAATTCATATTACAAAAGGCTATTCCTAGAAATGGTCCATATTAACCGAGAATCCAACGTTCTTAATAAAAAAGTGACATCTCAGATCTCAGTACTATTTACAGTTATTTATTACGTTTAGAAAAAGAAAAATATCTTAGCCTAATGGACTGTCCAGCTCCTGACGAATAATCACTGTCTAAGAATCTCAATAACACAGTGATAAATTATAAATGAAAATTATATATTATTTATTAATGTAGTAATACACAAGATCCAACGAACAGTTGTGCTAAGTTAATACACAGATCCTGCGCTGTACTGTTAAACAAGATATGTCTCTTTCTTTCACACTTTATTAATCTTGCATCCTTTTCTCAAATGAAGTTTTCTGGTTACGTATATCGCTGATCGATTCAGACAGTTAAAATTTCCTGTCAAAATTTCCCACCGCGTGTTACGCGTGGATTTTCAAAGTTAAATCTTTTGTTTTTCCTTAAATATGTAGTTGTTATAAAATAAAAATGGAGATAAATCTTGATGATCCGCATGGATTTTGCTTGTTTTTATACAGTAACCCACTTTGGTGAGTTCAAAATTATTTAAGTTTTTAGGTTAGTTTTTCTAATTGTAAAAACTTTATTTTTAGTTAGTCCTGAAGAAGGGAGAAAATAATAAACTCTCGAAAGCTTGACAAAACAGAAAAGGGTTTTATTACTAAATTTGGGCCACCATTCCTTTTCAATAATATAAAAAAGACTGCATCCCCACTACTCTGGTTTTGATATATATATATATATATATATTTACTTTAGTTCTTAAATTTTAAATTTTGACATAAAAATCAATTTTCTACAATATTTACCAATATAATTTTGTTCTTATTTTAATAATAAGGGTACTACTCTTTAGAACTGGAGGAAAATTTTGTATTTTATAAATTTGAACCAAGTTTTCCCAAAAGGACGTTTAAAAATTCCAAAATTTTTGGTCCATTTGTCCTTTTGTAACAGCTATCCTGGAACACACAGTGTTAAAATTAAAAAAAAATCTATTTTTTTAAATATCCTATCCTTTCCTTACCCAATTTTGTTGTAATTTGGTAATATTATTATTGACATTAAGGGGATAATTTATTACTAACTTTATTACATTTAGTAAGTCCAGTGGCGTCTCGAGAGGCAACTGAAGGAATATTTCCAACAAAAAAACGGTACGCCACTGACTGTGTAAATGTGTGTAAAATGTTTGTGCTTTCTATAGATTAAGCAAATAAAAATACTGATTATATGTCTCCTAATTTTTTTCCGTATCTTGTTTAGTTTTGCAGTAAGAAAATAAAATTCACTTAAATGCAAATTTTTAGACCATAAAAGAAGCATTGCGAGATCTTTTCTTTAAAAAATTGGGTTTTATAATTTTTAATTAGCAATTATGTAACAAAAATATTAAATACTTATTTAAATTAGGTTTATATCCAGTATAACAGTTTTTACTAAAATAAGTGTTTTCGAAATTTTTGGTTTTTTGAAAATTTTAACACCCTTATCTCAAAAGTTAAGACGTTTAAGATATATGTTCATATAAATTTTTCTATCGAAAATAACCCTAGGAATCATATCCTGTATTTTTAGCCATTAATTAAATTACATCCTGCATAATAAACTACTATAAAGTTAAGTTCAGTAAAAAATACCTTTAGGAAACAAAAATAATTGAATTACAATAACAATATAACATGCTGATCGTTAAAATCCATGATTACGTAACAACGCAATTCTTACACAATATTTAAATAAAACTTTTACATGCGTTCGGGCACTTGACGCTAGCTGACGACTTTGTAGCAGCAGGGCGCATCCAATCTTGCCACTCTTGACGTGTAACAAATTGACAGCCATCAGTCATCGCGCGATGAAAAATGGCCCCGAGACGAGACGAGATCGATCAACGGCCCGTGAGAAATTTGGAGTGACCCGGTCGTATCTTTGTTTAGTTCTAGGTACTCTATTGTGTTGTTTATCTATACTTTTATATTTTGTATGTGAGATTTGAGATAGTTCATAAAACTGCGTATATGGATTGTTTTTATTTAAATTGGGGGAAAAAAGTAGGAGGTCTATTCTTAAGTAGCAACTGTGCACTGAAAAAAAATTTGTGAATTTACAACGTGGTTTGTTGGCTATTTTTAGGCACAGTTGGACGTGACAAAATTAAAACAGACTTTTACAAAAGTTGCGTGAAAACTAATTGTAAATCTACAGAACTTATAAAGGGTGGCCCACCATATTCGACACGGTCTGTAGCTGGATAACCATGGGGTTTTTAAAAAACTAAATACTGATACATATACAGGTCGGATAATATTTTATGATGGTTTTAGATTCTACATAAAAAAATGATTTAAATTTGTTAATAGTACCAGGTGTCTAATTTTATTCGTTTTTGTGATATTAATTTTTTTTCAAAATGCAGGGGTGCAATTAAATTAATTTTATTTTAACAATATAAACTCCTTAAACTTTAAAATTTGTTACAAGATTAGGAAAAATCTGCCTTATCATACGTAGGTCATATCGAGATCATAGATTATACAGGGTGATCAAAAAATAATTTCAATTTTTTAGAAAGTCAAATTGCAATATCTCTCTTATTTTAAATGGAACACCCTATATTTTTTTACACCACATGATGACAAACCAAATGCTCTTTCAAATGGTGTATAAGTTGCCTAAACCTATCTTTTAAACTTTTTAAGTAAATTCCGTTTTAATATATTTTTATTCCAAATGTCTATTTAAATGTAAGTAGGCTGTGATATATGTAGCTATGCCTATTTACTAAGCCGTTATTGCAAAATGTAAATTTGTTGGAAAAAAGCACAAAATTAAAAGATTTTGTATGATCTGCCACTATTTTTAAAATTCACAGAAAAAAAAATTAGTTGTTTATAATGCTACTTCCAATAACACTTATTTCAGCTGAATATGGTAATGATAAAACTTGTGTTTTTAAACAATCCTAATAACGCCTCTGGTCAGTTATGACGACATTCTGTGACGTATAACTCGTTCTTCCATTATCCATAATCACTGTGTCAAATTTTTAAAGCAACTATTAAGGTTATCAGATGGTTTCTCCTGGAATATTTTTCAGGATTAACTCTAGACTAAAGTAAACAATTTTTTCACATCCTACCAGTATTATATCATCTTGTTGTAGAAGAAGGGTTTTTGTTTAAAATCATTGAAATTTCTTTTAAACTGACTAAAACTAGTCTTTTATCATAAATCAATAAATGGTCTTTGTTATTTTCTTAAGAAAAATATTAATGCCTGCTATGTCACAGCCAACTTTAATTTAAATAAACATTTGGACTAAAAATTTGTAAAAACAGATTTTACTAAAAAAAGCACAAAAGATAGGTATAGGCAACCTATACACCATTTGAAAGAGTATTTTATTTGTCATCATGTGACGTAAAAATACAGGGTGTTCCATTTAAAATAAAAGAGATATGGCTATTTGATTTTCTAAAAATTGAAATTATGTTTTGATCACCCTGTACAATATTTGGTCTTGATTTGACCTACGTATAATATGGCAGACTTTTTCTAATCTTGTTACACATTTTAAAGTTTAAAGTGTTAAAAGTGTTAAAGTAAGATCAATTTAATTTTACCTCTGCATTTTTCAAAAAATCAAATTTCACAAAAACGAATAAAATTGGACACTTAGTACTATAAAAACTTGGGCTATTTTTTAAAGTAGAATCTAAAACCGTCATAAAACATAGGGTATTCCATTTTAAAAATATAACTTTGAAACGTCACACTTTTTTGAGACACCCTGTATAGACTAAAATAATTTTATACTGTGGTCTTATCCGACCTGTATATGTTCCAGTATTTACTTTTTTAAAAACCCCATGGTTATCCAGCTACAGACCGTGTCGAATATGGTGGGCCACCCTGTATGTGTAATTACACTAAACATGTAATATTAATAACAGTATTACATATATAGGTTATAAACAAAATAATATTTGGCTTTTCTCCAGAAACAAAAAGTTTATTAAACATTTTGAGAAAATTGAACTTTATATACTATGAAGAACTATTCTGTCCTTGCACAATATAATATAGGTTAGGACTAGTTTAAAAGAAATAAATTAATAAAATATTTAATATAAAATTACTAACAATACAGAGAAGGTTTTAAACTCTAAACAAAAAAATCATTCCGAACGAAATTATTTTAATCGTGAACTAAGCTTATGGTCGCGTCTCAAAAATGCGGTAAACAGTTTTCGGAGTTGCCGCAAGTTTCTAGAAAATTACCATTACTAAAATTAAATAAAAACTTTGACAGCATGTATCTCGCCAACGATCAAATTTTCGACCAAGGTAAATTGCGTTAGATCGTTGTATTTTGGCCCAGGAGTTTGTAGAAACATTTTGTACAGACCTCTTAGAGACACCCGGTATTTCAGATAGGTTCTCTTTTTCCCGCGCTACCATTCGTTACTGCTCCTATTTATATTGCATCGGCCTCGGCCTCTAGATCTGCTTTATTGCTCGCCTCGAGACAAAGTAATAAGTCGCGCAATAATAATTGATTTTGTAAATTGCAACTACCGGAATTAATTCTATATAATCAGGATTGTTGTGCACGTATATTATTGTAATTTGCTACAGGCTTCCACCGGTATTATTTTCTCCCCGTGAAATATAAAGGTAGTTGGCATTTTTTCTAAGATAATGCATTTTTTATTTATTAATATATATTTTTTTAATTTTAAACAGGACACCCTGTATATTATTCGGTTTTAAAATTCTTAAAACATTACTTTTTAAAAATGTATTAGACATTGTTTTTTTTTAACTTAGTTTTTAAGATATACCATAATATCTCATTTATAATTGTTATTGGGTAAAAGGTAGGTTTATGGACCATTTATAAGTAAAATATGGTTCTTCACATTTTTTTTTACTTTCAACGATATTTTTCCAACCTTTAGGTTTAGGTCATTCTTCTGAATTACTTGCTATAACTTTTTTCCTTGTGCATAGAGGTATACATGCAGTATAAAAAAGCCTATTGTTTTTCCTTTAAAAGATGTACTGTAAATGATGCTGAGGTCAATTCTGAGCAAAATAGGGTTAGTCAAAGTGTCATACTGCAACGATTTTTAATCATTTGTATTTTTTCTACGAATGTTTATTAATGTATAAGTCGCAGACAAATGCCTTCTGCCTGGGCAAATGGTGTATTTTCACTTTCATATGCTATTTGCCTAGTGCTGGTGGCATTCCGCGTTTTTTAAATTTGAGGGTCCATGGACCATATGAAACAATAAAACATCTTTACCGTTGTAGTTCCTTTTAACCATCTTTTTTGTACATAATCAATAGCCTAAAATAGGATTATTTATTTGCGTTATTAAATTATTATTATCATAATTGGTTGAAAGTAAAATTAGGATCGTTTAAATCAAACTGATTTTTTTTTTTTAATTTTTAATGTCGGACGTTGGTTATTTTTAGCCACAGGACGTAACAAACTTACAAATGACTTACACAATAACTTTAGTCTGATTTTACACAAACCATATAATATTGTTATTTAATTTTTATAAAAATTTCATGTTAACAGTAATATTACATTTATAAATTCATAAATATTTTTTTACGTCTTTTGAAAAAGTTACTTATTATATTATAATTTCGTGAATTTTGACTGTAGCTAAAAATAACCAACTTTCAGTGTTGTAAATTCACGAAATAATTTAAGGCGTTTTTGTACAGCTTTTTTAGACCAGTTTATCTGTTTTTTTCTCTTGTTACCGTGGGTGTCGGGTTATTAAATATTTAATCCATCCTTTACCCTGTTCCGTCAACGTCGTCCAAGCACTGAGGCATGCAGTATTTTACAGCACCTTTAATAGGACGTGGACTGCCTTTAAGAGTATACGAGTATGTAGAAACTTACTATTTAACAAACACTTTAGATCAATTCTTATTAGGTGGATTTCTTGTAGTTCAAACTTCAGAAACTGTTTCTTTCTGTGTTAAAGTAACATCAGTCATAGCCAATTTATTAGAAAATATTTTTCTGCTTTTTTCTAAAGCAATTTATTTGTTTTTTTATCGTTGTGACAGCCCGCAAAGGGTTATACCTAAGTACCAGAGTACCGTGGGTGTAGGGTTATTAGATATTTTCCCCATCTTTTACCCTGTTCCGCCAACGTTGTCCAAGCACTGAGACATGCAGTATTTGCATTTCACAGCACATTTAATAGGACGTGGACTGCCTTTTAAAGTATATGTAGAAACTTACTAGGTAATTAACACTTTAGATCAATTTTGATTGGGTATATTTTTATAGTAACATCCTAGTCACTTTTATGGAAAATATTTTTGTGCTGTTTGTTGCCAGTTTATCTGTATTTTTATGTGACAGTTCACAAAGGCGTATGCCTAAGTACCAAAGTACCGTGGGTCTTGAGTTATTAGATGTTTAACCCATCTTTTCCCCTATTCTGTGTTGCACTGAAGCATGCAGTATAGCCTTTCACAGAACCTTTACTAGGGCGTGGACTGCCTTTAAAAGTGCATGTAGCAACCTACTAGTTAAAAATTACCCTAGATCAATTCTGATTAGGTGGATTTTTGTAGTTCAAACTTCAGAAACACTGCTTGTTTGTGTGTTAAAGTAACGTCATAGCCACTTTAATTGAAAATATTTGTTTGCTGTTTCTCTAGACCAGTTTATCTGTCCTTTTTATGTGACAGTTCACGAAGGCGTATGCCTAAGTACCAAATTACCGTGGGTCTCGAGTTATTGGATGTTTAACTCATTTTTTCCCCTGTTCTGTGTTGCACTGAAGCATTGCAGTATTTGCCTTTCACAGAACCTTTTGTAGGGCATGGACTGCCTTTAAAAGTGCATGTAGGAACCTACTAGTTAAAAATTAACCTAGATCGATTCTAATTAGGTGGATTTTTGTAGTTCAAACTTCAGAAACACTGTTTGTTTTTGTGTTAAAGTAACGTCATAGCCACTTTAATGGAAAATATTTTTCTGCTGTTTCTCTGGACCAGTTTATCTGTCCTTTTTTATGTGACAGTTTACAAAGGTGTATGCCTAAGTACCAAAGTACCGTGGGTATCGAGTTTTTAGATGTTTAACCCATCTTTCCCCTGTTCTGTGTTGCACTGAAGCATGCAGTATTTGCCTTTCACAGGACCTTTGTAGGGCGTGGACTGCCTTTTTAAAGTGCATGTAGCAACCTACTAGTTAAAAATTACCTTAGATCAATTCTGATTAGGTGGATTTTTTGTAGTTCAAACTTCAGAAACACTGTTTGTTTGTGTTTTACAGTAACGTCATAGCCACTTTTATGGAAAATATTTTTCTGCTATTTTTCTAGATAAGTTTATCTGTGTTTGAAGCATGTCATAAACATAAGTTCTTTTTTAAATAATTACTTTTCGCTATTTCGATTGTCAATACCAGCTATTGCATTATTAAAAAAAAATAGAGATTCCAATATATAAATTTTAAAAATAACTTTTCTAAAGAGCCTGCTGTGTATACAGGAAGCACAAAATAAGTTTTTATTTACATTTTATTATTATTTTTTAATTTAAATGTTTAAGGCCCCATCAACCACGAAGGGTTATTAGAGGCCCTTACTAATATATGCAATTCCTAAGTAATAATATTTAAACACAATTAATTAGGTTTATCTCAGTTAGAAATATTGTTATATTCGTAATATTAGCATTTACTCCCAAGGCTTGAGCTATTCTATAGTTTAGGTAATATTTCTGTCGCAGCTGTGTTAGGTCTAGACATTCCTCAAATATGTGTCTTACGGTTAGTCGATTTGCACGTTTTGTACAAATAGGTGGATCTTCAAATGGCTTAATTAGCTGCTGCATTTACATTTTGGTTTCCCTTTATCCCTATGTGTGATGGTATTCATAAAAAGAACATATATTTTTGGTTACTTTTAGGATTGTATAGGGTCTTTTTTATTTTTTGTAGGAGCGGGTGCCTAGGTTATAGTTGTTGAAGTCCCTATATTGAGCTGAGTGAATCGGTAGCTATAGTAAATTTTGTTATATTTTGTCTTTTGATATATTCTAGTGCTTGTTGGATCGCGTACAATTCTTTTGTATATATTGAGTTCCAGTCATGTAGTTTAAAGTAAAGTTTGATTTGGAGGCATCCGTGTAGATTATTGGATTTTTTCGTAGCTTGTTGATAAGAGCTTTTGAAAATTGGCTACTATTGTTTCTGAGGATGTTTCTGATTTGGAAAAATGTGTTTAGGGATGTATTGCATTCTGGGATCTCTATGCTCCATGGGGTAATGTTTAGAGTTTGAATCTGCATGATTTTTGGGAGTTGGATATCTAGGTGATCAATGTATCGATTTAGCCTTTCGTAGAATGAAACTGGTACCTTTTGGTTCTTTAATAAGTTGTTTGGAATCTGGACGCAATGACGTGATGTTTAACGGGATTGGTTGGCTGAGATAGTATGGAGGCAGCGTAATTGAGACTCAGGTATATTCTTCTCAAGTTTATTGGTGGTTCTAATGCTTCTGCCTCAATGCTTGCTATTGGGCTTGTTCTATACGCTTCTATTACTATTCTAAATGCTTTGTTCTGTATTGTATTTGACATTATTTAAATAAACTGTTTTGTTCGCCCAATTGTAACAGATGGTCGATTTTCGACCTTTTAATTTATAAAAAATAAAGGGCTAATGTTAAACGTACTTATTTATGATTTCTTTTAGTTACACAGGTTCACATTGGATCCGAGAATGAACACCGAACCTAACAAGGGTACTTATACATATTTGGGTCGCGAATCCGAGGTCGGTTAAGCCCTATCACGTTAGGTTCAAGGCCATTTAAAGGTCAAATCAACAAAAATGGTCTAAAAAAATCATAAAAATTCGTATATTTTTTGTATGGCTGAGTTCCAAGTCGCAGCTATTTTTAACTCAAAGGTCGTATTAAGGTCACTTAAATCTAAAGAAATGTATACATTAGTTTTTAGTATGGCTTTGATCAAAGTAGTAGTTACTCTCACCACTCGAGGACATCTAAAGGTCGTATTAGGTCATTTAAAAGTTAAACCGCAAATACTTTTTGGGCAAGCTTACTTCAGACGATACTACAGAATCTGAGTGTGGCCAATCCAATGTTCTGATGGGATCTAGTCCATTTCAAGCGACTTTAGGATCTTATATGGACTTGAAGACAAGCATGGTTTCTTAAGCCATAAACATGCATTTATTTCGAGGATATATGACAAGTATGGGATGTCCCGGCCACTTAACGCAAGAACGTTACCGTGGCCAGCAGGAACGTTAAATTCAGTTCACTTATTTAACGGAAGAAAGTACTTTTAAAGCTCTACCAAAATTATGACAATAAGGCCCAGTGGCGTCTCAGTGGGCACTACAGCCAGTAATATTAAGAAAAAAATACGCCACTGACTTTTAATAAAGTTTTTATATATTTTGCAGATTAAGCAAAAGGATTAAACTTTCTAGTCTTCTGTATTTTCTTTGTATCTCGCTTGGTTTTCGAAAAAAATTATAGCCACTTTAAGTCATGCTAAAAAGTAGCCCTAAACTGCATAAAATAAAATCCAAAATTAAAAATAAACTACTTTTACCTTAGTAAAAGGAAAAAATGACAATTTTTAATAAAATAACACGACTGCCTATTTATTTTAGGACAAAAAATTGTTTTATCTTTATTTTTACTTTTTATATCATGTTGTCTATGAGTACTTTTTAGAAAAAATAAAAGAAGCTTTAATATTTTTGTCGAAAACGAAGGTATATACGAAAAAATACGAAAGACTAAAAAGTTGAACTGTTAATTGCTTATTCAAAAAATAAAAACTTTAAACGTAGTCAGTGGCGTACTCACAATAATATTGACGGTGATCTAGGCAAAGCTTTACAAGCGCCTTATTACAATAAATAAGTGCCTCAAGTTTTTTTTTCAATTTGGTTAAAGGGTTCCTAAGATATTAAAATAATAATAATCTCCCAAAAAAGCTAAAAATTTTAAAATTTTAAACCTAGATATTAGTTAATTCTAAAATGTTTTATTTTAATTTATTTTTATCTTGACAACGGCTGCAGACTTGCCACCGAAACGTTGATTTTTAGTTTTCCATTTACTTGTTTTAAAATTGTTTGATTTTTTGGGATTTTTTTATTTATTTTTTGGCGTGTATACAAATAACTACCATCAATTAAATGAATCCGCCGAACCAATACAGAACATATCTTTAAAAAAAATTAAAAAATATGTTTCCTTTCAAATATCGATATACAGCTCTTCGATATACAGTGTGTCCTTCTAAGTTCTCTACATATGGGAAACTTTTTGACGTGACAACGTCTTATAATTCAAACGACTCGGCTGCACGCACCAAAAACATGACAAGCGGCGTTACCTCGCGCGTTCCATTTAAAGCTTGAAGTGCAAGAGAAAGCGCGAAACGAGCGACAAAGAGGCACAATTTCCGCGTCGTTCGACATCTATTTCTCTCGTACTTGAGTGAGCGTGCAGTGAAAAGTGAATGTGGTGTCAATTGTTTATAGCAACGATAATAAAGGTAATGATTCTTTCGACGTTGTTACGTTCAACTAACGTCAGTAAACCGACTTTGCAGACAACGGATTTTTTATTATTTATTTTACGAAAAAAGTTATTCTTTATAAAAAGTTCTCAAACCTAAAAAGCAATTATTAGATATTTATTTTTTCAGAAGTATACGAGGTATCTCAAAATACATGAATTTTGTTCAAGAGGAAAGTACCCTTATGTTTGAAAATATCGAAAGTTATTAAGAAAAATGTTTAAAAATAAAATAACTCATTTATTTTCGAGAAAAAGTTTTTATTTTTTATTTTTTATGATAAAACGATAAAAATTTAAATTTGTACATTTTTAAATATTTATTTTAAAATGTTATATTCAAAGAAAGCTTAAGAACTGTCAAAACAGTAAAAGTCACAGAAACGCTCGTTATCGCATAAAAAAATCAAAGAAAAACTTTTTTTTGTAAATGAACGAGCTTGCACATTTAAGAGTTATTTTTGAATCGAAACATTTTTTCCTTAATAATAATTTTCGATATTTTTAAAAATAAAGGGACTTTTCTCCTAAACGAAATTTACATTTTCTGAGGTTTGTATACTACCAAAAAAAAAAACTAATGATTGCATTTTAGGTTTTAGACCATACAGAACTTTTTATAAGGCATAACTTTTTTCGTAAAATTAATAATAAAAAAGTTTCCATATGTTGAGAACTTAGGCGGACACACTGTATGTTATAATCGATAGTAGCCAAAACGATATTTATTGATATCGATATGCCGATGTTTTTTTAATTTGACATCCCTACATATCACCTAAACTAATTGACATAGATTAATAGATATATCCAACGTGTTTTTTTAAGTATGTCACATTAAAAGTATATTTTTTTACCTTGTATTTTCTAAGAGATTCTAAAAAAAAAATTTCTGATTCGAAAGCTATAGAATTAACCAAATAAACTTATATTTGTATTTACTTTATAAAATAAAAAATAAAAAAGATTTAAACCTATAACCTGACATCCGGTACTTAACATATTATTAGAAATATGGATGATAAATATTTTTAAAAAATGCTTATTACATACCATAGGATACGTAATGTTTACTTTAATATGGTGTTTAAAGGGTTAAGACATCAATATTACTGCTATCAAGATCAGCACATTTTCTGTGCGAAAACCCATTTGTTTCTGACAGAATTCTCAGGGTTTGTCAGTGAAAAAGGCCGAAATTGCGTGAATCATGTTTAACTCAATCCGCCATACACGTTTTGTTTTCCAGATAAAATACATTGCTTGTGGTAAAAACTTAAGAATAAATGCATCTACAGGGTGTACGGAAAGGTAGAGTCGCAAATAAAATGGGTGATAGAGTGAGCCAAAATAATGGTAAAACTTTATACCAGGTGGTCCGTCGCCGAGCGGAACATAGGAAATCCCATGTAAATTTTAATGGGGTTAATTATTGGCTTCCTGTACATTTTACAAAAAAAATGTAAGATAACTTTACGTAGGAACCAATATGACAATTATTCGTGTCAAGTAAAAAATATTATTAGCTAATCTTGAATTATTTAATTAAATGTAATTGCCACACAACGAAATTTTCGGTTCACGTAAAACCAAGCAGGCACCTGTAAAATTAATGTTGTCACTAACATAAAAGTGTCAACTACCACCTAAGTAAAAACAAATTATGCAAGTGTTACATACTATATTTTTTCCACGACGTATAACTTCCCAAAATACCATTTTACAAGTGTTTTATTTATCTTTATCGGCTGCTCGAGCTTTTCATTTTTTAAATAATTTGTGATAAAAATATTCTTTTTCTTGGGTTACCCCGGCATTTTTTTATCTTTGGACAAACCACGAAGGCTAAAAGCCTAAATACTAACGTACCGTAGGTGTCTTAAGCGATGTAAGAGGGAGTTTGTTGACACGGGACTTAAATACTTGAAGATTTGGGGGAAGGAAAGACCTCCGCGGGCAGCTGGTTCCACAACCTAGAAACTCTAGGGATAAAAGAACGAACAAAGTGGGAAGTTCGGGGCCCGTCCGGTTGGACCGTATAGGGATGCATACGCGCGGAACCACGGGTTTCTCTGTTGGGAACCGTAAGTGGAGGAACTATACTGGACAATTCTTCAGAGCAGAAGGCATGGAAGTACCTATAAAAAAGCGATAAATCCCCACAGCCCGACGATGTGCAAGAAAGGGAAGCCTTTCTGTAAGTGAAGGATCATTAATGAGACGAATAGCTCTTCTTTGAATAGAATCAAGAATGCTTAGGGTTGTGGGGGGACGCCATGCCCCATATATTGAGAACAATATTCCAAAGGAGGTCGGATTTGGGACACATATATAGTGTATAAATTAGAAGGGGAAAAATACTTTTGGCTCGAAAGAGCTTTTTGAAGCTGCCGTGGCTATAGATACAATGTGTTTATGCCAGTTAAGGTTACTTTCAAATGTGACGCCCACAAGATTAAAGGTGTCTTTGCTCTATAAAACCTGGCCGCTCATAAGTAGAGGATGAGTATTTGATGACTCTTTTCGCGACAAGGAACATGATTGTGTTTTAGATGCATTAAAATGGACGAGATTTTTAGCGCCCCAATCCAATAATAAATTAAGATCCTGCGAAAGAGATATCTGCATCGCTCTGCGTTTGTTTTCCAAGTCAGGTTTAGTAATGGGTTTAGGAACCTGAAAACTGGAGTAAAGGGTACTATCGTCGGCGAAACTATGAATGGAATTAGTTGTGGACGAGAGAAGGTCGTTGATGTGAAGAAGAAACAATGTTGGTGCCAGAACTGAGTCCTGAGGGACACCCGCATTTACTTGGTGAAAGCTTGAAGAATGGCCGTCCACAATAACTGATATACGACGATCAGATAGATAACTAGAGAGCCAAGTACAGAGTTTAGTGGAAAGACCATAGGAGGGAAGTTTATTAAGAAGTGCGGCATGCCAGACCTGGTCAAATTTTTGGATATATCAAGAGTAACGATCTGGGACTCACCTAGAAACTCAAGAGACTTATTCCAGCAGTGTGATACAAAGGAAAGAAGATCTGCTGTAGATCTTTTGTGGCGAAATCCATACTGCCTGTCATGCAAAATTTTGTGTTTTTCTAAGTACTTAAGAATTTGTGAATTAATTAGTTTTTCCATTACTTTACAAAGAACTGAGAGAATTGAAATTGGTCTATAGTTAGATGGAAGAGATTTAGATCCTTTCTTGGGAATAGGTTGAACACGTGAAGCTTTCCAGCTTTCCGGAAAGATACCTGTGTTGTAAGAAATTCGAAAGAGCCGAGTTAAGATTGGTGCAAGTTCTGGAGCACATTTTTTTAAAACGATTGCTGGTATGCCATCCAGCCCAGACGATTTCTTGGCGTTAAGGGAAGAAAGGATACGCTTAATGTGTTTTACCTTAAAAATAATATCGGGCATTTTATGAGGAACTGGGGTAACCGCTGAAATTGGATGATTTACGGGACGGTCAAGGGTTGAATTGGCAGCAAATTGTTTAGCAAATAATTCTGCCTTTCCTTTAGCGGTAGAAACAATTTCATCTTCCAAAGCTAGTGGCGGAAAAGAACTGGTACAAAAATTCCTACTTATGTTTTTCGCAAAGGACCAGAAAGATTTGCTGCCATTTGAGCAAGAAAGAACTTTGTTTTTAATACGATTGTCGAAGGAGTCTTTGGCTTCAGAAATTATTTGATTGTAGTAGTTTCTTGCTTCAATGCTGGCCTGTCGATTTTCTGGACTAGGATCCTGTAGAAACTTTTTGTGAGCATGAACTTTTAAAATTCTAGCTTTATCACAAGATTTGGAAAACCAGGGTTTGTTATTGAATTGTTTGGGGTTCTTGATGGTGTGAAGAATATAGGTTTCAATGCCTAATTGAATTGATTCAGTCAGTTGATTGCAAATTTCAGAAGGATCACCAGAAGAAAAGCAGATGGAATTCCAGGGGTAAGTGGCGAAGAAGTCCCTCAGGCCATCTAAACTTATTAATTTTAATTTTTGCAGCACAGCCACTATGTTGCAACAAAAAATCATAGCCTTCTTATTTTTTAAAAACAATTATTCTTTTTATAACAATGTATTTTTATTTAATTTTAGAAAATTGTATGTACTTACTTTTTGTAGGAATAATACTAAAACAGTATAAATTCCTTTTCAATTTCTTAGTCATCCAAATTCATGAAAACTATTAATGTTTTATAATTTCTATTAAATTTATTTGCAAACTGTCAAATTTTAAAACTAGTGACACATGAACTAAAAGAAGTAAAGACGAAATCAAAGGTGACTTGACCATTTGGTTCAGTTGATGTCGAGTTTACTGTTACATTGCCTAAATTGATATTTAAATTTATTGAAGTAGGCATTGAAACAAAACACTAATTTTAAGTGTAAAAAAGCTTGGAAGTGTTTAAAATAGTTACTTTTTTAACACTTTATGTAGTGTTCTAGAATGGAGTACTTTAACCTCATGTTAACGATTAAAAAACAGCATTTTTTTAACGGTCGTGGAAAAAAAAATATTTTTTTAATGATCGATAGTAACAATTGTTATTAGTTTAACTTAATTGTTACATAAAATAAAGCAATTAAAAAAAATATAATGTTAACGTGTTTTTTCCTTTGAATGTAATGATTGTAAGATTGATGAAACGAAAAAAAACATTTCATGTATTCGGCTGTACGTAAGATATGACAAAGCCTTATAACATAGTATATATCCTAACTAGTGCTGAAAGTGCCACTTTTCCGCACGCGACTGCAGTTGACCCAACGACGCATAGCGGAGTTCGGTCAAGCAGTCAAGAACGCTATTTTTCCTACGACCACTTGTGAAAATAGCAAATAGCACACTGATTTCATGCATAGAAAATGCGTTATATCACACTAGTGTTGCAAAGTACTTTACAGCACTAGTGTTGCAAAGTACTTGACAACACTCGTGTGATATATATTATGATGTCATTTTGCTATGGTTTTGCAAGTGACATATTTATTGTAGTGACAGTAAAAAAACTTTTTACTTACCTTAAACAGTAGTAACCCAAATTAGCGAAAATCATCTTATAAACGTTAAGTTACTACACATTATAAGCTTTCTTCTAATATTAAAAAGAGTAATAATAAAATTTCCGAAAAAATAAAAACATAAACAAAAATAGACATAACCACTAAAAACAACTTTCAATGACCGGTTGCTCAGTGGCACAGTGTTGTCAGGTAAGTAGATCAAATTAAAAATCTCCTTTCTACCTTTGAGCACGCACCTTATAGAGGCAGCCTTGCCGCTGGACCGTTCGACCTAAAGCGCCAGAGAAAAAATCCTATAGATCAAATTCCTTTCTCTCTGTCTTCGTTTAGGTACTCAAACTACTAGTAAAATCTTTTTTTTAATCCCTTAATTAAACCTGAGGCTAATATACACTTTATGAATCCACTTTCTTTTATCCATTCATAAATAGAATCAGACCCTTCCGACGTTGCCAAATGCTTTCCATATTTTGCATGGTATAACTGACGTTTAGTTGTGGTTTTTTTTCTTACTTTTAGGACTTTAGGTTATGCATTTATAATTTTCATATTATTTATATTTTTCTCAAAAATATGCGGACAAAATGTAATTTTTACTTAACTTTACATGTGATGTTCAGTTTCATTAACTTGTTTTACCAATTTTACCCCACCCAGCAGCACCCCCTTTTCACTCCCCGGTCCCGTAAGTTTGTTTACTGCTATTTTTTAAAAAACGAAATATTTTGGATATGCGTCACTTACGTTTTACTTAGAAGAGTATCTAAAATATGTAAGTATCAATAATTTTTAAATAATCCTTAAAATAGCAGAAAACCGTATTAAACTATTACCTAACCAAACCATACAATTTTTAATAAGTGAGGGCGTTTTTAAATTCCAGAATGATAAAAGTTATATAATGCTTCTAGGTAGGTGATTTTCGATGTAAAAATATTGTCAAAACAGTATAATATAGCAGTGAGGAAAAATACATATCACACTAGTGTTGCAAAGTAAATATCACCCTAGTGTTGCAAAGTTCTCAATTGTTTTTATTTTTTCTGTAAAGACAAACTTTAATTTCTTTTTTTGGTGAATAATTTGTGGTCGTAGGAAAAATAGTGTACAGTACTCGTGTCAAAATGACTTTCTTACACTCGTGGGTTTGTCGCACTCGGCTAACGCCTCGTGCTACAATATTCCCACTCGTGTGAAATTAGTCATTTTCCACACTTGTAATGTAATATACTATTCTCTACGAGCGTAAGGAAAACATCAAAACGTAATTATTATTTTTTTATTTTAACACACTACCCGCTACACGCTACCCAATATCCTACCATACCAAAGTAAAATTTCCTTTTAAATATGAAGTACATACAAATCCTTCATTGCGACTTATTAATATTTGGTTTAAAATTTTTGTACTCTTCCGCACTAGTGCGGAAAACTAGTAAGGCATAGTGTACTTTTCCGCACTAGTGCGGAAAAGTGACCCTTTCCAAACTAAATTGCGTGCGGTAAAGTGCTGCTTTCCACACGCTAATAGAAAAAAATGTTTACTGGTGGCTGCTGTCTGTTTGGTTTGGTTTTACCCTAACCAAAAATTTGGTAATTATGCAATTACATTTAATTGAATAATTTGAGATTCGCCCATTAAACCCATGAAAATTTCTTGAAACTTGGCACTAGGGTTTGTCAGATTATTGGTCTCTTTAAAAATTTTTTTTTACATTTTTTCTGTTAAATGTACAGGCGAGCCAATATTTAACCCCCTTAATTTTACATTGGATTTCCTATGTTTCGTTGTCGGGTGAACGCCTGTGCGGTAAAGCGCTGGGTCATTAGGCGCACAACCGACGATTCAAATTTATGCCCGACCAAAAATTTATTTATAGAGTTTGGTCAGACATTTAGTGGTTAGGCGCCGGAACACACCTTTCCGTGTCCTATGCAACCGCAGACTTGCGGACCCCAACCAGTTGAATAATAGGGATGCATAGGACCTTTCCTCGTTAAGGACCAGGTCTTGGGTTGTCTTGAATAGGACATGCCTGGTTTGGAACCCACGTTAAGCTGTAGGTCTCATTAGAATGACATTACCCAGACGTAAAATTAGGGTACAAAATAAGCCGTGCTGCTGCAGTGCAGGGTTATCCAAGCCCCTCTAAATCCATTCTATGTTCCGTTCGGCGAGCACAATCGGTATGAAAAAATTCTATTATGCTTTGTTAGGGAGTTATTGACCTTCAAAGTTCAAAATTAAAAAAACTATTAATTAAGGATACTTAACTTTTTAACTGTTGCCACAGTACCAATGATATTTGGGCAACTAAATAACCTTATACTAATACTTCTTTCCCTTGATAAACAGCTGTTTGGTAAGCCTGTATTGTACAGGGTGACACAATTTTTTTAATGAATATTTTTTGATTTCATAATAATTTCATTACCAAACAAACATATTAGAACGAAAATACTAAAAATAACGTTACAATTGCCCCTATACCTATAGCTATTACTTTGTTCTGCAAAACATAGAATTTTTACATAATATATCTATCCCCTTGACTGTTCTTTTATAAACAGACTTTAAATAAAATTATTAAAAAGTATATTTTATAAATTAAGAATAATTTCGAAATCATTATTTTTATTTAAAATATATTTTTTTATTTAAAAAATAAAATTTTTGTAATTAAAATATATAAGACACTAACACACTATTAACCAACAAGAAGGTGCTTATTTCTATAGAAAATTAAATGTGTAGTGGGTAAGAAATAAAATATTTGGTTAAAGTTTTGAGAAACATAAAGGCCAAAAAAGTTGAATTTTAGTAAATTTGGTGTTTAATTTTTTAAGTATTTAACATTTATATTTTTTTTTATTAGGCTTTATTCTATGTTGATTTTTGCAACGTAGGCTTTATAGGTTTTTGTAATTTAGTTTAAACATTTTGTTTTTCCTTTGTTTAAAGCTATAATAAAATTGATATTAAAAGAAAAAGCACTATACTTACTGTATTAATTTCTAGTTCACAAATATTCGAATATTTCGTCTGAGGGTTTTCGTTTAAAGGTTTACATACTTTTTTAATTATTATTATTATTATTATTATTATTATTATCCATAAGGCAGAGCAGGCAAATGTTAAGCGGCCACGGCAACCAGAAAAAAAACTAAAATGTTTCGTGAAGTAAAAATTAAATTTCAATAAACACCTAAAAACCTTTTTTCTTTTTTCCTTATTTTTATCCGAAAGGGAAATACTTTTTTTTGGTCATTTAGATTTTTTCATCTTTAATTTTATCAAAAAGGGGCCTTGATAATAACATTGCCTAGGGGCTCCGATATAAATGATCCGGCCATGCTAGTATAAGATCGTCAAATTATATTTTATAAAAAGTAACAAAGAACATAAGCTTGAACACTGTGTTTTGAGTGTAGTCTTGGCATAAAAAGTGAGTTATTTTAATTTAGCTTTGAAAAATACAACTATTGAGACATTACTCTTACTATTAAAAAATATTATTTGGATTTTCTCCAGAATAATTATTAAATATTTGTTTAGATCTTTGTGACATCCCACAAAAGCATATGCCTAAATACCACAGGACCATAGGTGTCGGGTTGTTAAGAATTAAACGTGTTTTCCATTTTAAAAAAAAGATTATTCAAAAATTGCGCTTTCAGGGTTGTCATTAATACAAAATGACAAAAAATACAGGGCTTGCTCATACTCATGCTCGTGACAAATTTTAGATTTTGGAAGAGACTTTAGGTTCTCACTGCATATCTAAAAAGAAAAATGTAAAGCTTTTTGATAAAACAGGACTTCTGTGTACATGTGTTCAGTATACCTATACAAATATACATGTATTTAGTTCCAATATCATTTTGCAATAATGTATATCCATTTGAAAAAAAAATAAACTTCACATTTTCAAAGTTACAACCTGCTACAAAAATATCTTCACCATAAATAAAACATTTAACATAAAATAAAAATTAATTTATTGTTTCATCAATAATTTAATTAACTTTTTGTGTCTATAGGAATTTATCATTAACCTAAATTAGCTATGTCAGAAATTAATCTTTTACAGTCGGCACCTGTTCCAATAGCAAAAGGTATACCCATGTAATCCGAACCCGCCAAAAATGAATATTTAGTTTGTTTCCCAAATAGCTAAATGATTTAAATATAGTAACTAGATTAAACCTCGTCGAATTTCGACGGGTTTTTGATTATAAAAATGGAAATGCAACAACAAACCTAAATAAAACAAAACGCTTCAATAATATATCATACACGGAAGATGCAACATGCCACCTAAGGGAAATACCGCTGAATCCGAATCTGAGGTCAGTTTGACCCCATCAGGTCATAGTCAAGGTCAATTAAAGGTCAAGCTCTACAACAGAAAAAATTGAGGGTCCGAAGGACTAGATAATGGTATCTTTAGGTTTTTGGGGTCAATTAATCCGATTTGTGGTTGGTTTGATCCCATGAGGTCTGAGCCAAGGTAATTTAAAGGTGAAATCATCAAAATTTATCGAAAATAGACAACAATCGTGGTATCTTTATGTTTTTGAGTGTGTGACCCCAAAAACATGAAGAAACCATGGTCTTTCTTTCAGAGCTTAAACTTTTTTTTTTAATCGTGTGGATGTGTTATTCATTTAATTTTATTATTAGTTTGTTGACGGGTTTCGGTTATCATAAAGGTATTATAAAAATTTAAATAATTAATCTACAAATTTTCGCTTCATGGACCTCTTTTCATTTGTGTTCCTAATAAAATAATGCATTTTTTAAAATTTTTGTTTTGGTCCTTTTTTTAAGTTGACATTATTTAAATATAATCTTATTTTTTGTTATCTTAAAAAATACATTTTACAAAATAGTAAATTTTAAGACATGCATAACTTTATTAAGTACCTAAATGAGAAGAGCTCGACGAAGCAAAAAAATTATAGATCAATTATTTAAACTTTTATATCGCCCTTTATGACAACCGGAACCAGTAAAAAAATATTAAATTAATAACTTTTTGAAAAAGGTTAATTAATTTCATCATCATCGCGGAATCATATTCTTTGAAGTGTCTAGATGACACTAAAAATTTTCAAATTTTTAAATTAATATTAAATTGCATAAAAAACATTTAAATCTGTGCTCACTAGAGCGGCACATCGCGCATGCCAACAACGCCACGCGAGAGCCGATTTTCAATGTTAAATTAAAATTAGAAATATTGGAACTACAACTCCAAAAAGATTTTTTTTTTAATAAAATTTCCTGCTCTTTCGTAAACTTTTATAATACTTAAGCTATCACTTATAATAGATTTTTGGGATTTTGCTGCCAGCTATTTTTTTGTACTATTGTACTCTTTTTTTGCACAAAAAATCCAAAATACATCTTTTTGCTAAATGACATTCTAGATCGTTTAAGCCATCAACTATATTTCTAGAAGACTTGTAACTATTTTTTGCAGGAAATCAACTTCTCGACTAGACTATTGCTTTTTAAATCAAGCTTAAACAGAGGTTTAAAAATTAAAATTTTATAATAATAATAATAATACATTTTCTTTACCCTACCAGTATATCTTAAATAGCTTGGACATACAATTGCTTTTTTCGATTTGTTGGCCTTACAAACTGGTGTATTGGCCAGCATACATATTTGTAAACCCCAAGATTTCTTTTACAGCATCCTTTGTAAACATCATCACATCCTTATAGTTGATTTAACACTTTGTAAAGGCCACTAAGGTTTCGCAAATAAACGAAGGGACACCAAACACTTAAATACAACCCTATGGGACTTCCATCTTTTTGTCCGCGAAGCCCTTTGGGATATAGTGTCTTTCTTGTATTGCTCTGTTTAAATATGTACATACATCTTCCAATTACAGCTTGGTGTTCGTTTTGATAGGTGAGACTATAAAAGGGAAATTCTATAACCTATTCGTTTTTGGTGACGTCATGTTTAACAAGTGACACGTGTGTAGTTTGTATGTTAATTTAGGCACGTGCTAGATTACGGATTAAGCAGGGTTTAGCTGAGTTAGCTTTAGCTAGATTTATGTTTTAGTAAAGTTCAGTATGTTATTTTCTGAAAAGCTTAGAATAGAGCGAAGAAAGAAAAATTTTAGAGATAATAAAACTCTTAAAGCACCAGTAATTTAATCACATAACCAAAAAAAATATGATAAGAAAAATGGTGGTCTGTGTGACTGTGTGACCCTCAATATGCAATTTTACGCTCATGAAAAAATGGCGTTAAATTGGGTATGGTATTTATACAATAAAGTTCGTGTAACTTTAGGTTATTTTAACATTAAAAACATATATTCTCCAACACCTATGTAAAACTAGTACTTATTTAAAAATTACAATTTTACAATATAGTTAGTTAGGTAATTGTAAATATTTTGTTACTTTTGGTTATTACTTGATTGGTAAAGTGTACAGTGTAAAAAGTGGGGCTAAATGTACAATTAAAATCTAATCCCTTACAATGTAACTTATCTTTTGTGTTTTACATTCAAACTCTATATTCACAATAATGATGTAAAATATATTTAAAATTACCCCTTATTGCAATTTTACAACAAAATGTAAATAAGCTTTTAGATTAGGGAAAATACAATAATTACAGTAAGTTTACAATAACTATACATTTAAATGTGAATTTGCAGATGGGTCCATATTTAATTCATTCTGAAAGCGATGCGGCCAAGTACACAAAAAATGATAAAGTAAAGAAACCCTTTTGTGAACAATGATTTATTTCAGCAAAAAATATTTACCCCAACAAGGTTTTAGTACCACGCCACGTGCCACCGGTTTTATAGTAGGCAGAGGCGAAATAGGAGAATGTCTTTTAAGTAGGTGATACGTGTTTTGGCAATGTATTTTTTATTATTTATCTAAAAATATGAAATCAGGCTTTGTCTAAGGCTATGTGCATTCGAAAAGGTTTGTTTACTTTATCATTTTTTGTGTACTTGCCGGCATCGCTTTCAGAATGAATTAAATATGAACCCATCTATACGTTGATTCTTTAGCAAAGACCAATGCAAATTGTCGCCATCACTACCTCGTTTTTAAGTTAAAACGAGAAGACGAGAATTTTTTATTTAGTGCAATAGGTGTGTAGTAATACGAAACACATTCTGTTTGATTAAAAAGTGCCTTTCACCTAAAAATGGGAATAGTTTGGTAATCGTGTTTGTTATTGCCATTGTTAATTTAAAATTTTTATATTTTTAAAAAGAAAAATAAATAGACACCAATATTTAAGCAATTATAATATTCGTCGTAATTTTGAACCCTTTTCAGTTTTTATTACACGGTTTTACTTAATCAATCTGATACTTTTGATGACAATACAATGACTACGTTTATATCGAATAGTTATAGCTGGCTTGAAAACAAAGCGACTTTGAAGCGATTTCCAAGTCTTCGTGTTTATTTCGGTTGCTTGAAAGTCGATTGAAAATCGAGGTCAAGCACATTTCTTGGCCATCGTCGTACGCATGCGGCAGTTTTGCATCCAACTTCACAGTGGACATCAAATGAAAAACAAACCTTACTTTTTATTTCGACCCGTTTTGTGTACTGTTGTTGGTGTGAGCGTGTTTCTAAGTGTTTTCACCTATTTTTCCACTTGTATTTTTTATTAAAATGTCGAAATCATACAGTAATTTTCAAGCGCGTTTATATCGCTTTTTGAAGCCACTTTTAAGCCGCTTTAATTCAAGCTAGCTTCAACTATTTGATATAAACGTAGTAATTATAATACATTTTTTATGATTGTAAATTCAAGATGGCCGCCGATACAAAATGGCGGATTACATAATACTTTACAACTATCTCAATATGGGTATCTAATAAAAAGCTTATTAGTAGAATAATGCTTATACTGAAATAAATCAACTAAATAAAATGAAAAGTATGAACTAACAACAAAACTAAAAACTTAAAAATAAATTTTATAAAAATGTATGTTAAACGGTTTTATTGTTTAAAAGCTAAAAAATAATTCGGTAGGTTGTACCTAGCTCTTTTAATTAACCTGAGTTATTGATCAGACAAATAATACAATCATTGGGCACTTGAAATTTCTATCATTAGATTTACTCTGGATACGCTACGGCTACCCCCAACGATTTTATTATTTGTCTGATCAGTACCCTAGATTGATTAGAAGATTGGTGCGATGTGGTACCTACCGAGTTATTTTTTAGCTTGTACAATAAAACCGTTTAACATAAACAAAAATATATTTTATATATATTTATACATACTCTAGCTACTTTAATTATAAAGAGGTGAAGTTTGTAACTATGATTGTTTGTTTGTTTGTTTGTAAGGGCTAATCTTCGAAAATACTAAACCGGTCATGAAAATGGTTTCACAATCAGAAGGCTACAGTATTCAGGAGTGCTATATGTTATTATAATTAAACAAAAAATTCCAAAAAAATAATATAATTAACGCCCAATAAAGTGGGCACGGGTCGGCTAGTTTATAATATAGACAAAATCCAGTAGCTGTAGCCGACGCAATATCGACCATTTATTATTCAGTACTACCTACATGAAACACAATCTTTAAATCTAAAAAGGTATTCAAGTCATCCTTTGTTGCCATTGGACGGTACGATGTTGGTACTCAAGGTGTTTACTGTATTAGCCAAGCCCCTTTACTTTATTGTGTGTATAGTTTGTCCCTTAAGAAATGTTCTAGCTAAGGATTTAAGCCCTTCCTTGAATACTTAGTATTCACGAATACCAGGATTGGGTATTCATGAATACTGATGTCAAAAAAAGTCGGTGCTTAAAAGTTTAAAGAGCAGAGAAAAAAGGTACTCACCTCATGCTTGTCCATTTTATCTATTTCGGTCACGTCATTCTATTATTTATCATTTTTGTATTTGGATACTGACAATTTCTCTTTTCGAATACTGCTATCCACATTTTAGCAGGGCCGTATTAACTGTTTGAGGCGCCCTAGGCTAAAATTTCCTGAGCGCCTATTTTCTGCAACAAATTATTGAAGAGCAAAAAAAAAAAGGATATTCCTTCCTTTTCGCGCCTATTTCATTTTAAAGCACCTTCTTACTAAAGAAATTAGTCACCAAAAATCCCCACCCGACCTAAACTTTTTTAAAAACTCCCCTGTCTAGTGACTATTACTCCCCTGTCTGGCGCCTATTTTTTCATGGCGCCCTAGGCTGTAGCCTAGTCAGCCTAATAGATAATACGGCACTGCATTTTAGCATTCCAATACTTGGTATCTCAGTATTCGAATGCTCAAAAAATAAATTCGTAAAATTCTGAAAAATATTCGAATAGAAACTTTTTATATGATTTTAATGTGTTCTAGGTATATGAATCTAAGATATTTTCTACATATTTTGGGACATCCTGTATTTATTTATAGCAACGTCAGTTACAGTTAGAAAGTACTTTTTTGGAATCCTTTGCTTCTGCCTAAATTCCTTATTTGAGATATTTATTATTACTCTTATTCCAATTCCTTATACTACATTAAACTCAAAAGCCCTTTTTATTTAGCTGATATTATTATTTGTGCATCATACTTCCCTATAATCGCGAGATCAAGAGATTTTAATTCAAAGAAAGGTCGTCTCTTGACTAAAATAAGAAAAATCAGTCTCTCGGTTTGTCTCGATAAGAGAGACAATCTCTGCAGAGGGATCACCAAGTCACGATACGTTAGAAGTGGCTTTCGTTTTATTGAAAACTGGTATGCCTCAACAACAGTCCTATCGTATGGTGAGTTCGTGATCCCTATGCTGATCTAATCGGCATTACTAGTATAGATGGGTCCACATTTAATTTATTCTGAATGCAATACCGCAAAGTACACAAAAAATGATAAAGAAAACAAATCTTTTCGAATGCACATAGCCTCGGACAGAGCCTGATTACATATTTTTAGATAAATAATAAAAAATACATTGCTAAAATACGTATCACCTACTTAAAAAACATTCTCTTATTTCGCTTCTGTCCTACTATAAAACCGGTGGCACGTGGCGTGGTACTGGAAACTCGTCGGGTTAAATATTTTTTAATGCAATAAATTATTGTTTACAAAGGGTTTCTTTACTTTATCATTTTTGTGTACTTGGCGGCATCGCTTTCAGAATGGATTAAATGTGGACCCATCTTTAACAAGCGTTATCCTTTTCCTATGAAATTAACTCTACCTTAATCTATATCTAAAAGACAATGCTTCTCGTATAGGTGGCTTCTTATAGCATGGACAACTTTGAAATTGCATTCGTTATTGGTCGACATGGTTTTATGGTACTTTTGTGCGTGCACACAATGGTGGTACGATGCAGCTATGACTTCGCTTCTGAATTTATGGATCACAATCACAAAAATGTAGATATGAAATTTTTACATCATTTTTACATAAAAAATAAAGTTATTATTTAATATTTGCCACGAAATAGGTAGAGAAAAGTGACTAAATATGGAATAGTATCCCTAATATGGAATACCGGCAATTCTCATAAACGGAAACTCTAACACGCAATTAGAAGGGTTTGTCTCCTTTTTTATGCACCACTTCTAGTAACATGCGAGTAGAGCAAGACCTTTCGTCGAAGGAAATTTCGACGCCAAGCAGGAAGTGACTAAAATTTGATGGCAATTTTCGACACCAGACCCAAGAGTCCGTTTTTATCTAACAGGTTTATTCGACACCAAATAAATACTCTTTTTCGATAAATGCAACATTTTATTTAAGAATTATTATAAAATATTTTATTTGTTTGGTACCCTAAGTGAATTTATAATGTGTGTATTAGTCTTGGGTTTAATTAGGAAATTAAAATAAAATGATTTGCTTACCAAAGCTGACCATTCGTAGGTGTGTATTAGTCTTGGGTTTAATTAGGGAAATAAAAAAAAAGATTTAGTTAATTAATTCCCTAAAATTGTTTTAATTACCTTGTCAGGCGCCGTACCTGCCTGCTTTACGGCGCGGTGTCGAAATTTCTTTTAACATAATTTGACCCTTTAATTACCTCAGGTACAAACAAAATTTGGTGTCGAAACTTCGCCCTACGCTTTCGTCGCTGTCGCAACGTTTTTGTTTTATCGCTTATCGGAATCGAAATATGGATAGATCATAGTAATCAATTATGGACTGTTCCATAATTGGATTCCTTAATCATTTAAAAAGCTTCTAATAGAGGAAGAAAAAATAAGAAGAAAAGAATCAAGTCAAAAAAGGACTTTTGCCTCATAAATGACCGTTTGCTTACAGAGAGGTTTTGTTCTCTCGCTTATCGTGGGCCTGTGGGGGATTTATCCTTTTTTATGGGTTTTTTTCGCCCTTTTGAGGTCATCCCACCCAGGTACGACGACCGCCCCCTAGGTGGTGCACTACAGCCTGAAGGTTTATTGTACCTTGACCCCTACTCCTTCCCATTCACACACCATTCATTCCATAACTTGGATGGTTGCTGCTCGGTCCGTTCGTTCACCCCCGAGCATGGGTACTTTCATGGCTTCTGCTCTGGGGAATTGTTCAGTATAATTCCTTTACTTACGGTACCCAAAGAAAATATACGGACCAACTGGACAGGCCCCTTCCCAATTTCTTGGTTCTTTTATCCCTAGAGTTTCTAGAATGTGGAACCTGCTGCTCGCGGAAGTGTTTCTTCCTTCCCAAATTTTTAAGAATTTAAATCCTGTGTCAACGAACCTCCTCTTACCTCGCTTACAACCAAACATTTTTGAATTTTTAATCGGCATTTGGAAAAACTGGTTGAATGATCTAAAACTAATAAATACAAAATTTTACTCCGATTGGGATTATACAGGGCGAATTATATATAAAAACAAAAAAACCAAAGAGCAAAGCAGTTTTATTTTTTTTTTAATATATCAAAATTTTATGTGTAAATGCTGCAGAGGATTAAATTTTATGTAAAAATTTGAAGTTAAAGCAATAAACTACAAAACATTTTTTGTTATTTTTCTACATATCGCATTAAAACTTAACTACTGGACAAAAAGGAGAACATGTTTGTAAAATTTGCTTCTTCGTGTCAAATATTGAAATGTTCTATTTTTAAAAAATAAAAGTACTTTACTTTTGGGCATTTTCATATTTTTACTTATAACTTTCCCTGTATAATACCAATCGAAGTAAAATTTAGTATTTCTTGCGACCAGTTTTCCCAAAATGTCGATGTAAAAACGATACTTAATAACGAAAATAAACCAAATGTTCTGCGAGGCCGTGTTATTTAGGCTGCACCCTAATGATAATTTTTAAATGTCGCCAATAAACATAAATTTAAAACTAATGTTTACCTAACTACTTATTTTTTATGATTAGCTTTAAAACTCAAATATACTTACCCAAATAATAAAAAAGCACTGCTAGCATAAAAAAATGTTCATTTGACAATTTATACCACGAAAATATCGCCGAAATCCTTTAAAATAAATTACATCTTAAATATAAATCTTATACGGCAGTCTCATTTCCCAGTAATCCCGGCAAAGGATAAAAAATATCCCTGGAAATGAAGCAATTCCATTTCCACGGACGCGGAAAATCAAAGCGTAGAACCGATCCTCCGTACCGAATTAGCATTTTTCCTCATTACGCTTGGTGTTATTTTCCCAGACTCGGTCATGAATTTAAATTTTAGCGGGTTTTGGCTGAGAGTTTTCGTCTACAATTCCAATTTTATTGGCGCAGATCGCCGTCATATAAAGCTTTTTATACAGTGCTTGTCTAAAGTCAGGACACCCCCTTACTAGCTTTTGAATTGCTTGGTATTTTTCATAAAAATTTGAGGATTTTAGTAAGACAACATAAACGAAATTTTAGGCAAGAAATGACAGATATAAATGTCAAACTAAGTGTTGGGCGCCATTTTGAAAACACAAATTAAAAGAAAAGGGGGTCGTGTGACAATTATTTTAAATGGTAACTTGTTCACGTCCTTAAATTGTACAGGAAACACAGTAATGGGTTAGAGGACAGTGCGAAATGAGACAACTTCTCAAACTATGCCGACGTTTTGTCAATATATTTTGACTTTTTCAAGGCTACAATAAAAACATTAACTACACTACTCAAAACAATTATCGCATATGCTCGATTAATTTTTAATCGCCCTGTATGATGTGCTGTTGAAAGGGAGTAGTCAAATTTGTAATTTAAAAATATTAGAAATGGGTAAGGGTATAAATTATTCACAAATGAGATTTCTCCCTTTTAACAGAACATTATATAGGGCGATTAAAAATTATTAATTTTTTCAAAAAAATTTTATCACCCCGTAGGATGTATTGTTAACAGTAAATAACAACGGTTAATATAAAGTTATAGCTTCACATTTTCTTAACATTTTCTTTTTTAATTGTCTTAATAACTTAATTATTAAAAGAGATATGGCCATTTAAATTAAAGCATTTTTGTATTAAAGCTTATGAAAGAAATTGAGCATATGCAATAATTGTTTTGAGTAGTATACTTAAAATTGATTAACATTGGACATAAAGTTGCATTACGATGACAAAGTAATGCGTCTTACACTTAACTAGTTTAATATAATAGTTGTTTTTGCGTCATACGTTAAAGACACTATACCGGGTGCCCACAGGATCACTTTCCGGCTGCCATTTTATTTATTTCTTTATCGATACTGACGAAATTTAGTAGGATTATTAGATTAACAAAGGATCATTTTAGGTGTATACGTTAGGCTTTTGCGACTTCCGGTTTCACCGATAAAGACTGGAACTTTTGATTTTTAAATGGGACACCCTGTATATTTTTTGTTTTTTGTCTTTAAATCATTTTTAGTCATAATAAAATATTTTATTACGACTTATTATTTTAGTTATATTTGATTTTCAAATCAAATATTTATTTTTCATCTAAAGTGCCATGATCATTCTAAAATCACTCCTTATACTTTACTTACTTTCAAAAAAATACAAAATCTTTTAAAAAACAACATTTATTATGTAGATAAAAAAGTAACAAATAAAATATGTTGTTAAAACAATTACTTGTGTTCCGTTAAAAGTTTAAAAAATAAAAACATTAGTTTGTGTTTATGTATTTCTTACGATGTTAAAATAATTTTAGGTTAAATTTGGTCTTAACAATAAAAAATTATTCTAGTACCAAATTTAACCTAAAATGATTTTAACATCGTAGGAGATACAAACACACAAAAATACGTTTTTATTTCTTAAACTTTTAACGGAACACTAAGCATTTGTTTTACAACAATGTTCTATTCGTTTCTGTTTTTATGGCAACTACGATAAATTTCGACGTACGCCATTCAGTATCAAAAGAACATTTACCTACATAATGCATTTAGAAATATTATGAAAGTGATATGGTCCTATTTTGGTTTTTGAGCTAGGGTAAAAAAAATAAAAAACTGAAGTTTAGAGCCCTCTAGTAAAAAGTTTAAAAAGATAAAATCAACTTCGTATTTTTCTAAAAGTAAGTAAAGTATGAGAAGTGATTTTAGAATGATCATGGCACTCTAGATGTAAAATAAAAATTTGATTTAAAAATAAAATTTGTTAAAAATTTGTTTAAAAAATATTGTGAAAATCCGAAAAACAAAAAATATACAGGGTGTCCCATTTTAAAAATCAAAAGTTCCAGTCATTTCCGGTACAACCGGAAGTCGCAAAAACCTAAAATATACACCCCAAAAAATTACTTTTCTTTAGTCTAACAACCCTACCAAATTACATTAGTATCGATAGAGAAATAAAAAATGGCAGCCGGATAGTGATCTCGTGGGCACCCGGTATATTAGAGTACACAAATGCTCATTAAACAAACAAACACACAAGTAAAACTGTCTTTCTATAAACGTTTATAAAAGTAGTAGGTAAAAGTACTGCCTTTATATTCTAGAGTTATCAAGTACTTTCAGGAGCTTTAAAATGAGGTGCCACACGACCCACTTGCATATAATTTTGTTTTTTAAAATGGCCCCTAAACTAATAGTTTATAACTATACAAATTTTTATTTATATAACTATACAAATTTTTAAAAAGTATCTAAATTAGAATAATAGTTATTATTAAAAAAAATATATTTTTTAAATTTTTTATCACCCCGTATTTTACAAACTAGGACGTTTAGGATATATTGTTCGTAAGAAGCTCCCCTGTTTTTTAATTGTAGAATCACCGTAACATCACCCCTTAATGTTTCTCGGTAGAGTTACTGGATACCCTGTATAGAACTCGAAATATATTTATTTTATTTCTTATACAATTACCCTTTATTTATTTTATTAAGTGTTTTTTTTTTGCAAAAGCAACCAATGTCATTTCTAATATAGAACCAATATCAAGTTTTCTTTCCTAATTTATAAAAAAAACCAATGGTTATAAAATTCTCAAGTATATCTCTCAATGCACAAAATACTCATATATTTAGTCCCAATTTTCAAATGAAAAATATTGTTTTTCATACTTCTTCTCTGACTTGAGGGCAGAAGCTCTGAAGTATTATCTGGAAGTTTTGCTCCATTCTAAAAACTTAACATTTTTCAATTTTTTGATATGTGAATGCTTTTTTAACGTTAATGTTTGTAATTTGTTGTTAAAGCAATAACCAATAAGTCAAAATTGGCAAATGCCCTCTTTATTGTTCAAAACTTAAATTTGATAATATTATATAGACTTTTATAAATTTTATAAAGTAGTCCTTATTACAAACATAAATTGGTACGCAAAGAGTTTGCGTGCTCAAAGTACCTACTTTGCGCACACAAGTAGAAAAAAGATTTTTTTATAATTCAGAAATATTAAAAATTTGTCATTGGCAGTTTTTGAAAATAACGTTCAATTGGTTTAATAATGAAATGTTAAAAGCTTACATGGTACCTTTCTTGTTCTCATTTAACATGGCAAAGGCCACGGCGATATGCGCTAAAATAGATGGAATTCTAGCCTGGGGATTTTTGAGATAGCACGATCGTTCTTAGTTGTTGTGCACGGGTAAAATGTTTATTATTTTCTATATATTTGCAGTTTAGCTGAAAAACAAACATTGTTGTTCTTATATGATAAGTATCAAAACAAATTTTACTAAGGCTTCTAATTTTAATTTTATTTTGATTTATGGAAATAATTAAATATACAGCATCTTTAAAAGTTTTTAATAAGAAACTATACAGCCGTGTGCAAAATCAAAACTTTTATGCTCTTGTCGATATGTCACAAATGTCAAAATTTGACAGCTATCTATTTGTAACTATCGTTTAGAGTGCCGATATAAAAAATATTTATAGGACCTACTCTGTTTGTAATGATTATATACATCATTGATCCTTGAAATATACAGGAAAGAAGTTGTAAATTTTTTTTGAAATTCAAAATAATAATGAAATGATTTTTTTATAACCCTACTTTTAAATCACATTTGCTATTTGCTTTTATTTTTCTTGTTCTTAGTTCTGTACAAATTATTTTACTCAATGTATTATCTAAATAGTCTTTATACATAACAAAAACTTGTATTTTCCTTAACCTCAAAATAATCCGTATAAATTCACACGTAGACTGCGTGTGCGACTGTAGTTGCTCTCGCACTATTTAAACGACGCGATTAGAAAAAAATAGTTGATTGACGTTTTTATTTCTATAACGCCTCTGGCTTCTTCTCAGCTAAATTCTATTTTAGATATGCATTGGTGGTGCTTAACGGCAAACTATAAATGCACCATATTAGAAACGGTAACGTCAAACTATAAATCTAGCTAATTTATAAATTCAATGGTCTTTTTTGTTGGGTACACGCCAAAATTTGTCTATAAAGAATGAGACCGCTTTGGTCCTGGTCCAGGGGTATAGCGAGCTGACCCTGTTTAGCCCTATTGACCCCTATGAACTGGCCGATCGCCTGAAAGAAAATAAAGAAAAATCCCCATAAAACCCAAAAGTTTTAATTAAAAAACGACGTTTTGGTGGCAAGTCTGCCGCCATTGTCAAGTTAAAATTAAGTTAAAAAATTAAAAATTATCTAATATTTAATTTAAAATGATTAAAATTTTGGGCTTTTACTTTCGCAAACTCTAAAAATAGTTTTTATATTGTTGATATGTTAGCATGGTGGTCGGTAGGTATTAGTTTAGAAGCTAAATTATGTGAGAAATATTTGGACAATAATGTGTTAAACAATTTTTAGAGTTTGCGAAAATAAAAGACTAAAATTTTAATCATTTTATTTTAAATATTAGTTAATTTTTTATTTTTATTTTTAACTTAATTTTAACTTGACAACGGTGGCAGCAGACTTGCCACCGAAACGTCGTTTTTGAATAGGATTTTTTGGTTTTTGGAGGGTTTTTCTTTATTTTCTTCAGGCGACCGGCCAGTTATGGGGCTCAATGGGGCTAAACAGGGTCAGCTCGCTATACCTCGAGACCAGGACCGAAGCGGTCCCATTCTTTCTAGATAGACTTTTGGCGTGTATCCAATAAAAAAGATCATTGAATAAATAAATTCGCCTAACCAATATAAAGCATATCTTTAATTTATTGATAAAGTTATGTGTTTGTAAATCATAATTATTATCCGTTTTCCCATAATATATGGCAACAACTGCTTGAGACACTCTGTATATTAACTAAACAATGTGTGACCACAATTTAATAAACCACTGACAATCTACTGACACTAACTCATCAGGACACATCTGCCTGTTCCCATGATGCCCCACAAAACCCCAGTTTTGTTGTGGTTGTAACCAGAAACCAAGGCAGAAGCTTAAAAATTCAGCCATTGATAGGGCCAGTCTTGTTTTGTTTTGGGGATTATCCTAACATTTCTCACCTACGATATACAAAACCAGATTAAAATGAGCAGCAAGGCACACTGCGATTTTATGGTTAAATGCTCAAGAATAGGGCACAATAGAGTGATGGTTTGAAATTTAATACACCTTTATATTGTTGATATGTTAGCATGGTGGTCGGTATTTAGAAGCACTATGTGAGAAATATTTGGACAATGATGTGTCAAACAGTATTTGCGATTCGAATTATGGGTGGGTTCATTTTTATAAAGGTCGTAAGTCTTATGGATCTTTGATTTTGTAGTAGAAAAGTTGTCAAAGATATACTTTATGAATAAACACCGACGCATTTGAAATATAGAAAAAGGCAATTCTTTCGTTCATTCATAAATAGAATCAGACCGTGCAGAAGTCACTCTCTTATTAAAATAAACGGGTTTCAACAGCAAACTAAAAATAGTAAGTATTTGGTGTATTTTTATGCTACAATTTGCTTATTCATATTATTTGTTTTGCCAATGATAGTAACCTTCACTTTCATATTCAGATTTTAAAGCCAGCCTAATTTGGTAAACAAGCTTACAGTACTCATTTCAAAGAACCTTTTACTCTTATTAGAGTTAATGGTCATTCACCAAGTCTGGATTCCTTTTTCTAACCGAACAGTTCTTTTCTTTATTCCATATAATATGTATGTTTTAAAAATTATAAGTAACTTGCTATTTTGTTATAATTAAAAGTGGTGCCTTTCACAAATTCTGGCTATTTTAATTTATTTCAAAATATAGCCCACTAGTCAGTGGATACAAAATAGAGCCGATGTAGTATGAGCAGGGCCCCTTTTTGGAAAATTATTATTTCACACATAATAAAAAAATTGGACAAGAAAAAAAATCAAGTCACACAGACACTTAAGCACACCTCGCTTCGAGATTAATAGATAACTCTAGGCTGCCTTTAAAATAGTTAAAAAATTATACTTTTAACCGTTTCACATTATTATCTTAAAAACCATTAGGTTTAGATTTATAATATTATTAATAAAAAGAAGAATAGTTAAGTGCTAAGATTAAAATTTAAAGCTTAGGCCACTATACTTCCTATTTGAATCAGTATTAAAGTTCTTTTACTGCCGAAAGTAAATATTTAGTGATAAATTGTTTATTTACTATGCTAAAATAAAAAGCATTAGAATTTTCCTACCATCACTTGTTTCTTAACAAATCGGTAAAGATGGAAGTAAACATGACATTTTGGAACACCATTTTCTCGAAAACTAACTAAAATAGGTAGTATGTGGTATATGTATTTTCTTAGACTTGCTTTAAAAATAAGATTCAGTAGCGTAGCGACTATGGGGCTAGGCGAGCCCCCAAACTCAAAGGGTCCTTTGGAGTTAAAAGGGGCCGCTGGGCTTAGTACTGAGATACTGAAAACAAATGCGAAGAAGAATGAAGGTGAAGACCGATTTTTTGCTCTCAAAATATTTTTAATACTTTTGTTTTTTGCCCCAGGGCCTTTGCTGACCTAGAGACACCACTGAATCAATTTTTAGGAAAATATGCAGAGTGCTCCAAAAAAATGGCCAAATGAGGAGCAATTCCGATTAAACCGGAAGTGCCACATAACAGCTAAACCATTTCTACATTCCACCAAAATTTTAAAACTGCATTCTTAAGAAAATGACAGGCTTGATAGTAATTTTGTGGGCACCCTTTGTAGGAGAAATCAAAGTTTTAGTTCCCCATAAAAGGAACAGAAAGCCTCTACCCCGTAAATTTAACTCATTAGTCAGTACTCTTAAATAATAACATTTTCTTTATGTTATAAAAACATCGCCCGAGAAGACTGACCTTTACGTAAAACAGTTATACTTAACTTTATTTAAATATGCCCAGTTGGTATATTTATGCGTAGATTTACCATTAAGATAATCAAATTCGCATTACTTCCAATAAATAACAACATATCATCTATTCACCATAACAAAGATACATTGTTTTTCACTTACACAGATTTATACGTATTATACCTTCTTTTCTTGAACTTATGCTAAACACAGCGTGATCAAGATATAAACAAGCAAAAATAAGGTTAAAGGTTTTTTTAACAAACCACAAAACAACACTTTTTTTGCTCTTCAAAATTTTATGCCTTCCAATTTTTTTGGTCTTCCCAAAAATCTTTGGCTACGCCTTGGCCACCCCTGAACCAAAAAGCTGGCGTCGCCACTGCATAAAAGAAACAAAAGCCAACTTCTTTTCTTTTTCGTGTAAATCCAACCTATTGTCAGTACCTACTCTTAAATAATTACATGTTCTATATTTTATAAAAATATCGCCCGAGAAGACTGACCTTTAGCTAAAACAGTTATACTTAACTTTATTTAAATATGCCCAGTTGGCATATTTATGCGTAGATTTACCATTAAGATAATCAAATTCGCATTACTCCCAATAAATAACAACATATCATCCATTCACCATAACAAAGATACATTGTTTCTCACTTACACACACTTATACGTATTATACCTTTTTTTCTTTCACTTATGCTAAACACAGCGTGATCAAGATATAAATAAGCGTATAGCTCAAAGATAAATGGTAACCATATATTAACACGTAATTTAGATGTAAGTTATTCATCCTGAAGAAATTACAAATTAAAAGCTTATTTACGACCTGCAACAATTTCCATTAATAAAAATAATTTTTCCAACATCGACTCGAGTTTAATTAATTTTCAAATCAATTTATCGGTCGTAGTTGTATGTAAAGCACCATCATGAATCAATAAATATTTGTACTTAATAAAATTTATATACTATGCGTGCAATTAATGAATTTTGCATGATCAGGTACAGTGCGTCCAATCTAACTTGTCCACATTTTAAATGTCCATATTTTTTTTATTTTTACATTTAAAAAAATTATTCAAAACCAACTTGTACATTAAATTATTAAGCTTTTTTTTCTATTATAAAGATTACACAAAACAATTTTATTACCAGAAATAATTGACATAACTTACTTTTTTAAATAATACACTCTGTATATTATACCACCATTAAAAGATCGTTTAAAGAGCTTTACAAAAGTACTACATTTGATATATTTATCTTAAATATTTTCTAAAATATGACCATTTAAATCGGAAAATTAATAGATTGATTTCCATTAAATCGATAGTCTAAGCTTAGTCCTGTAAGTAGGTATAGTGGAAATTACATATAATATTTTTACATTTAAATGGAGATATTTCAAAACTATAAAAGATTATAGAGTTAGATAGAGTTTGACAATACTTTTGTCAAACTCTAGACTATCCATCAGACATTTTATTTTTAATTAAAAGAAATCTGATTTTTAACAAGTTTATAAGTAATTTTTGGTAAACCGTTTACCACATATCTGGTAAACTATTTACCACATTTTTAAGACGCAATCATTAGCCCAGTTCCCGCCTGGCGTCTTGTTATGACTTTATTTTATTGGATTAAAATAATTTCAACCAACAGCTAATAAACCTTTGTTAAGAGTTTTAAACCTTTGTATTTTCATATTCGTAAGTACCTTTATATTAAATATTTTATTATTTTTTAAAGTAATCTGAACTTTTAATATATTGTGGAAGGACCGAATAGTTCTTTATGGTATATAGGTTTTAGTTTTCTTAAAGTGGTTAATAAACTTTTTTATTTTATTCTGGAGAAAAGCCAAATAATATTTTGTTCAAACCTAATCTCCCAGAAAACAAATAAAGCCTAAAATAATATATTCCGTTAATAAAATTGTTTTGTATATTCTTTGTAACAAAAAAACTTGATTATTCACTGTACAAGTTGGTTTTGAATCATTTTTTAAGTTAAGAAATAAAAAAATATAGAAAAATGTGGACAAGTTATATTGGATGCACTGTACATAAGTCAATACAAATTATTATCAGTTTGACCATAACTATAAAAAAATTAAGTTGGTTTTTATTTTTATCCAACGTTATTTATAAATTAAGTTTAGTTCTGATTCCTTTGTTAATTACAGCTGTTAACACGATTATTGTGTCTGACTTCTCCATAATAAATTTTAGTTGCTTTTAGAAAACAACTAAAGAAAATATAAATATTTTTTATTAAATTTTGCTTTTGTAAAAATTGGAGCAATTTTCAAGTTTTTAAAAAAATCAATGATTTTTAAACAGGGTGTAATTAAATTAATGGCTAAAAATACAGGATCTAATTCCTTGGCCTTGTTTTAGGAAGAAAAGTTTATAGGAACAAATGTCCTAAACCTGTTAAATTTTAAGCTATAGGGTGTTAAAATTTTAGGACAAAAATTGTTTTCTCATTATAACTTCAAAACTGTTTAAGATATTTTCAAGAAATTTGACATGCAACTACTTAGCATCAATAGGCATTTATTAATGTAAAAGATTTTTAATTATTTTTACCAGTGGCGTTCGAACGAGATGCATACTGGAGATTTCCCAACAAATATACAGTACGGCACTGGTTTTCAAAAATAAAAATTATTTTTTAAATCTAATTTATTTTTCAAGAAATTTAACCTCTTTACTTTGTTTTTGTAATGCACCATTTGCGCACAAAAAATTAAACCGTGTTCTTGCATATGTGGTATACGGAATTATATTAAAATAGTATGCTGGTGCCCTAATTTTAGTTTTTTATGCACGAAAACGATTCTCGTAGTAAAAAAGTCAGGAACTCAAATTTGTTGCCAAATAAATGATGATTTAAAAAATTATTTTTATATTTGAAAAAAGCAATGGCGTACCATATATTTTTTTCTTTTTAATTATATCACTTTTATGTTTGTATGAGCTCTATTATATTAAATATACTTATCAACGTGAATCAGACAAAAGCCAACTTTAAGAACTAAAAATAAAAAGCTAAGTGTTTTTCAATGTTTCGAATCAGACTTTAGGCATGAAAACAGAAACATTTTTTTTGTTGACCGGTGTTATTTCGTATAACTTTTACCGATACCAAAATTTAATAGTCACATTAATTTAAAAAGTAATTTTAAATATTTCAAAGTGCGACGTTAACGAATTTACGTTTTCTTTAAGTAAGATAATTTGTGCACAATCTGACAAACACACTGTTTGATACCTCAACCACGTCTAAAGCCTCTTCGGCATTAGATAGCAAAAGTATAAAAAGTGTCAAGAAGCTCTACTTACAAACTTCAGGAGGTGATTCTACATTAAAAAATAATAAAAAGCTATACAGTTTGTCCACGGATGGATTTTAGAAAAGTACAAATGGACCAAAAATTTAATATTCAAGGAAGTCGTATACGGCAACTGCTTTGCTTTTAAAAACAAGATTCACGTTGAAAAATTTGTTTTGTTTTCTTTTGTACAGCTGCTCCAAAAAATAAAAAAATGTGAAAATGGACCAAGACAAAACTACTTTTATTTTTACTAATTTAGCAAAATGTCAAATAAAGAAGGTTTTTAAAACTAAATAAGAATTTTACATAAAATAAACATTTGTTCGGTATCATATATATATAGTTTAATTTTTGCGTTTCTTTGACCTTTCCTTTATGTTTTTAATTTATTTCCTTTCAAAGAGAGGAAATTTTTTTCTTGGGGATATGGTCAGATGTAAATAGGTTAAGAGAAAAAATTATTTTGTAATTTTGTCGTTACGACGTTTCGGCCTGGGTGGGCCTTCATCAGGTACATTTTGACAAACAACTAATATCTTAAATGAGGGCTTCCATTTAAACAAAAAAACATTCACAACCTGCGGTCGCAACATTTAACATATACCACTTCACATATATGTACAAGAACATCCACAAAATTAAAACAACTAATAACGAAAACAACCACAACGGTTTTTTTAACCAAAAATTAAAAATAAAACCGTTGTGGTTGTTTTCGTTATTAGTTGTTTTAATTTTGTGGATGTTCTTGTACATATAAATGAAGTGGTATACAGTGTGTCCAAAATTGGTAGGGAATGTATTGGGATATTCGAAACCATAAGAGATAGAAAGATGGTTAAATGGGGAAAGTTATAGACCATTTAAAGCTTAATCTAATGCCGTTTTAATGACGGATGTATCTCGTTTGGTTTTTGAGTTATTTTGAAAAAACTGAAAATGTGCGTTTTTGAAAAAGTGCTGTAGTTTTTTATTTAAAATAATTTTTGGAATCTGTAAAAACATTGTTAGGGCAACTTTTTAAGACGAATACATTCATGCATTTTGATTTTAATTTCAACGTCTCGGTTTTAAGATATCATCATCAACTTTTGTTTTTCTGATGTGCAACACTTTATTAAAATGTTTTTGTTTAATGTCAAAAAAGGAAAAAAATATTTTTGCTAAGTTGGCCATGACTGCATAGGAAAATAGCTTTATAAACAATTGCCATTTGATTCCTAAAAATAAACTATGTTAAAAACTATTTTTGATTTTTAAAAGCCTATGTACCCAAACAAAGACGGAGATTTACTTTGTTTGTAATGACAGATTAAAATATTTAATAATAATAATATAAAGCTGTACTTTCTACCAAAAATTAGTATATTTACTTTTTTTATATTATTGTGTTTAACTCAACCTATAACAATACAAAAATCAAACTTATCTTCTTTTAATTGCACTAACAATTGGAAAAAATATAAATCCTAAGAAAAACTATGCTCTTTACATTCATTACCAACTTACTAGCATATGAAAGTTTTGAAAAACCTCGACCAAAATAGTATCAAGAAAATACCGAAAATCGAAATGGAATTATTCAAAAATATTTTGCCGATAATCCTATATCTTCTACATGAGTTGCAACCAGGGAACTAATAAATATTAATAAAATAATAAAAAAATAATAATTTTGCCAAAAATAACGCTACAGTTCAAAATGTCCACCGTTTTTTCAATGCACTTTTGACACTTCTTTAAAATAGTTCTGGTAACGCGGTTAAGAGTGTTTCTGTTTATACTTAATAGGACATCCCGCAAACGGTCTTCAAGAACTTGTACATTTTCAGGAGGATCAAATTCATATATTTCATTTTTTAAATAACCCCATAAATAAAAGTCTAAAGGAGTGATGTCTGGAGACCTGGCAGGCCACCGAATAGGCCCATTGTTTGAGATAATTCTCTCACCAAAAGTTTCCGATAAAAATGTGTTCACCTCCCTAGAATTGTGAGCGGGACATCCATCTTATTGAAACCACAAATTGTTAAAATCATTTGGTGGAACTACTTCCCTAATTGCTGGAATTATTTCGTTTTGCAGCATCTCAAGATATCTTTGGCCATTCAGTGTCTGCTCGTAAATAAAAGGCCCAATTAAGTGATTTGCTAAAAAAATATATTATAAAAATAAAAATAATAACTAATATGTTTTTATTACCATAAATTCCGCACCATACGTTAAAGCCAAATCGAACTTGCAGTCTACGTTGTTCCCGTAATTGGGGATTTTCTACAGCCCAGTAATGGTGGTTATGTTTGTTAAATACGCCACAATTTGTAAAATGACTTTCGTCCGTCCATAAAACTTTTCTAAAAAAATTGGGTTTTCTTCACATTTATTACGATACCAATGGCAAAATTGAAGTCTTCTTTGAAAATCACCCTCATTAAGCCCTTGTACAAGGGTGGGTTTATATGGGCGATAATGGGATAATTTTAAAACGTGATGTATGGTTGACTTCGGAAGTTCGCCGTTTGCAACTCGTGTAGAAGATGTAGGATTATCGGCAAAATATTCTTGAATATTTCTATTTCGAGCTTCATTATTTTTTGGATACTCTTTTGGTCGAGGTTTTCAAAACTTCCATATGCAAGTAGGTTGGTAGTAAGTGTGGAGAACATTTTTATCCCAGGTTGATGTCTTTCGGGAAAACTTTTCAAATAATTGTTTGCTGCATTCTCCGCATTTCTGTGATTTTTAATATAAATAACTAACATGTCAAATGTTTCTTCGTTTGAAAAAATTTCCGGCATTTTTGTGGATACGTTTAACACAATTTTCCAATAACACAATAAAATATGTAACTAAATGAGAATATTTGACAACTTCGTCTTAGCAACGACATTTTCGCAATTGTTTCTAGAGGCAGTCATGGCCAACTCGACCAAAAAATGGTTTTTAATGTTTTTGACATAAAACAAAAAAATTTTAATTGTTATACATCATTTTAAAGGGAATAAAACGCTCTTTGAAAAAGTAGAAAAAAACAAAATGGCGGCCATAAGAAAAACAAAAGTTGATGATGATATCTTAAAACCGAAACGTTAAAATTAAAATCTAAATACAGAAATGTATTCCTCTTAAAAAGTTGCCCTAACAATGTTTTTACGGATTCCAAAAATTATTTGAAATAAAAAAACTACAGCACTTTTTCTAAAATGCACATTTTTAGTTTTTTCAAAATAACTCAAAAACCAAACGAGATACGGCCGTCATCAAAACCGCATTAAATTAAAGGTTAAATGGTCTATAACTTTCCCCATTTAACCGTCTTTCTCTATCTCTTCTAGTTTCCAATATCCCAATACATTCCCTACCAATTTTGGACACACTGTATGTTAAATGTTGCGACCGCAGGTTGTGAATGTTTTTTGTTTAAATGGAAGCCCCTCATTTAAGATATTAGTTGTTTGTCAAAATGTACCTGATGAAGGCCCACCCAGGCCGAAACGTCGTAACGACAAAATTACAAAATAATTTTTTTCTCTTAACCTATTTACTTCTTACCATATCCCCAAGAAAAAAAATTTCCTCTCTTTGAAAGGAAATAAATTAAATATATATATATATATATATATATATATATATATATATATATATATATATATATATATATATATATATATATATATATATATATATGTATTTAAATACTTGGCGTGTCTTCAAAAGTTCTTACCAAATGAAAAACTCTTTAATTATTAACTTACATAAAAATGTGCCTCTTCATAAAAAGTTTTGCTGAATAAAAATAGATTTCCAGAAAAATAACTGTATGTTGGACGTACAGGGTGGCTTAAAAAGCCTTGTTATCAAATTAATTTACAGGGTATTTCCTTTCTACGGTACGAAACTTTAAAAAATTATTTCTTATGTCACTTTACAAAAAAAAATCCTTTAAACATATGTCCGGAATTGCTTCGTTTCTGAGATACTGAGCCTTAAAGTTAAAAAAATGGCTCATTGACATGTTTTGGGTATCGGATTGAGCCGGTTTCGTTACAGTAATCATTACGATTTTTGGCAAAATGTTTAAAAATTGCATGCAAAACATTGTGGTGATGCGTTTGGGTGGTCCGACACCCGAAATATTTGACATTGACAGGCTGGGTTAACGCGCTGCTTCCATATATGGCGGTATGAATATTCGTGGTAGACTTGTAAAAACAAACTCTTTTAAAAGGATTTTAAAGTATTATTATCATGAAGTAAATTTAATTACTGACCCAGGATGTAAACTCCTTACAGACGACACTGTTAAATATTCAATTTTTCTTGTACTTTAAAAAATGTTGTAATTAAAAAAGAAAAAGATTATTTACTTAGTATTTAACACCCTAAAATTAAAATAGTAAGAAGATTTTGACGTATATTTATATAAAGTTTGAAGTTTCAATTAAGAAAAACCAAGATATGGGACCCACACCAAATATATACCAGGTGCTATTGGCCTTAAAAGGAACATTTTGGTGAAAAAAAAGTTTATTTTAGAGCGAAAAAAGTATATTTTTGGAGAGCCCCCTTCCTTAGAGAAAAATAAAAGCTTCAAAAGCAAATCATGTTGTATTTGCATTTTTTTTTGTGAATTTTATCAAATTTTATTGACATATCTAAAACTTTTCCTTTTTCTTATAATCAGAGGCATCTAAAAGTCTTTTAAGTAGCCATAGTTCCTTGAAAAATACATTTATTTATTTTCTATTTCCATGAGTTATCTCAATTTGCCGAAAATTTTATTTAAATTAATTTTCTTTTTACATAAAGTATACACCTATTTTAAAATTTCCCAAGCATCGTGAAGCACTTACAAGTTACAAGTAATCTTACCCCTTGACTCACGCCCTACGGAAGTCCTGCATCCTGCAGTTCTCCTGCAAAAGAATAAGGCCCCTCGCAAGCCCCGCCTGGCACCGGCCTGATAGCGCGTGAATGCGTGTCAACGGCAGATAGTGCGATTGACATGCCCCAATCCTGCTCGCTGATGGCCGGGCAGGATTGTCTGATAGCTGGAGAGTAAAATAGTATGTTGCTGGAATGTTGTATTATATAGTATTAAATAGTCAACCTTTTAAGCCATCAAAGGGATTTTATACAAAGTTTATTAAAAATATAGTAATATGAAAATATGAAATTGGTAAAATACCTGAAGTAATAAAAAACACGAATATTCATACCACCATACCGGGTGCCCACGATATCACTTTCCGGCTGCCATTTTTTTATTTCTTTATCGATACTGACGAAATTTGGTAGGGTTGTTAGACTAACGAAAAGTAATTTTTAAGTGTATACGATTGGCTTTTACGACTTCCGATTTCACCGGAAATGACTGAAAGTTTTGATTTTTAAATGGGGCGCCCTGTATATTTTTTGTTTTTTGGATTCTTTAGATCACTTTTAGTCGGAATACAATATTTTTAAAACAAATTTTTGTTAAATTTTATTTTTAAATTTATTATATTTAAGAAAATACAAAATTGATTTTATCTTTTTAAACTTTTTACTAGAGGGCTCTAAACTTTACTTTTTTACTTTTTACCCTACCAAAATATATATATATATATTTTGGTAGGGTAAATAGTAAAAAGTAAAGTTTAGAACCCTCTAGTAAAAGTTTAAAAGATAAAATCAATTTTGTATTTTAATTATAATAAATTTAAAAATAAAATTTAACAAAAATTTGTTTTAAGAATATGTATTCCGACTAAAAGTGATCTAAAGAATCAAAGACAAAAATATACAGAGCGCCCCATTTAAAAATCAAGGCTTTCAGTCATTCCGGTGAATCGGAAGTCGTAAAGCCTATCGTATACGCTTAAAAATTACTTTTCGTTAGTCTAACATAATAATATATATATATATATATATATATATATATATATATATATATATATATATATATATATATATATATATATATATATATATATATATATATATATATATATATATATATATATATATATATATATATATATATATATATATATATATATATATATATATATATCACTTTCATGATATTTCTAAATGAAGTATTTTAAAGCGAATCCAACAATGTAAAGCACTAAGACACTTTACTTCATTTTCTTTTAAAAACAACATTTAATATATAGATAAATGATCTGTTTGATACTATGTAATATGTTGTAAAAACAATTGCATGTGTTCCGTTAAAAGTTTTAAAAATACAGACATCAGTTGGGGTTTAGGTATTTCCCAAGGAAAATAAACTTTTTAATAAGGAGCGCTCGATCCCATTTAAGCCTATGTCCGCTAAATTTTGTGACGTAATCTTTTCCCGTAATTATTTGTTTACAATCGTACTAGAAGGTTTTTCGAGGTTTTAGTGTTATTTTTTTGCTTTTTAGTCATTGGACTTTTATATATGTTTAGTTTTTACTTAATAGTTAAATTGAGTAGTTATTAGTACTGTAGTTACAGAGAATTTTAAAACTAGGCTCAAACACATGTTTCGGGTATCGAACGCGTTATTTTTTTGTCCGACAAGTTTATCACAATGATTTACATGCAATTTTTAAACATTGTGCCAAAAATTGTAAGGGTAAAAGTCACGAAACCCGCTTAGTCCGATACCCGAAACATGTATTTGAGCCTTATGGAGTTATGACTGTAACCCTTTAATTTTTGGCACAATGTTTAAAAATTGCATGTAAACCATTGTGATAAACTTGTCGGACAAAAAAGTGACGCGTTTGCCTAGTCCAACACCCTAAGGCGTCGCTTCCATATATGACAGTACAAATATTCCTGATAGATTTATCAAGAGGAACCCCCTAAAAAGGTTTAAAAAGAGTTCTTATCATGAAGTCTATTTCATTAATGGCCCAGGAACTATACTTTTCCAGTCCAGTCAAGTGCGGAAAAGGCACTTTTTGCACTTGTAAGGAACGCTATTTTTTTTCTACGAGCGTACGAGAGATATAAAAACAAAATTTTATTATTTTAACCATTGTATTTCTAGTACACTAGTGCGGAAATGTGACTCTTCCAGAACTAAAATGCGTGCGGACAAGAGAACTTTTCGCACGCGAGTAAAAAAGTTTAAAAGGTAAATTTTTACGTTAATTTTAAAAGTAGTTTAAAAAATGACACAATAAAATACAAAACTGTGACATTAATTAAAACATGCTACTATAACTCAAAGTACTTTATATTAATTATTTTCCTCATTAGAAAATAGACCAATCAAAAACTATAATTTTTTAGATAAATTTTGTTTAGATAAGTAATTAAACCACTTGCGCTGTTTAACAACAAATAAATTTCAGTCATTCAAACTACTTCTCAAAATTAAAAAAAAATACAAATTTTATTATCAGTAAAATTTTGTGTTGTTGGCCTAAACGTAAGTTTTTCAGGAAATTATATAGCCGTATACCTTTGGACCTAAAAATTTCAATCGATTAAACAACCCAAATATTTTTGCATGATTGGCTTGACAAATACTTTTAAGGACGGTAATTTTTTAAAAAACTCGACCGCTGCGCGGTCTCGAGATTTTATTAAATTATTATGCATTTAACTATTTTCAAAGGAAAAATTATTTACAGATATTTTTTATAACATATTAAAATTTCGTGCTAATTTAAGTAAATTGTGTATCTTTTGTAAATATTCTCCCCAAAAACCATAAAAAGCAATAATACCCAAACCGCAGGAACATGCAATTTTTGTTTTTGTAACGAAAACATACAATATCAAAACACAAAACCAAAATAAATTTAAAAACCGACGCGAGGGTAGAAATATAAAGGGGGCTATTCGAGCCCCCAGGGCGGCTTCCTAGACAAAAGCGCGCCGGGGGTGCCTCGCATTGTGTAAATAATTGGAAACAGTGGTCATGACTGAACGCGCACCTGATAACAACTTGTAAGGGAAACTACCCTCGCAACTCGCTACGCAACCCCCGTTTTATAAATACCCATTTACTTGACTAATGTACCCATAAGAATTCCGCAGCCCTGTTCATTGTGATTTAACTGGCTCCAAATCATTCCTTTGTGAGGGGATGAAAAATTGACGGCTTAAATTGCTTGTATTTTATATAAATCGTGGTTAATTAAAAATAACAAGTGTTTTGTTTATTTGTAAGTTACTTGCTGTTTTCCAATGAGTTCAGATTAATGCATATAATTATTTCTTTAATCATTGCGATTTAACAAAAGCAAAATTAAAAGTAAAAACTGTTTTAAATGTAAGTTAAAAAAAAGACTGACACTAAAAGAATAAATTACACTTTTTTAAAACTTTTACTATCAATATACAGGGTGTCTTTAAAAGGTCTGTACAAAATGCTACCAAAAATTCCTTGGAGCAAAATACAATGATTTAACGTAATTTACCTTAGTCGAAAAGTTAGCCGTTTGCAAGATACAGGGGGTCAAACTCTTTTTTTTCTTTTTTTTGCTTTAGTTATCTTACAATATTTTATTTATTATAAGACATTTTTAGAGGAAGCCATCTGCAGTCTTTTGCTTAGGTTTAAAGCGTCATAACTTTTTTACCATCAATATATTATAATTTTAGTATGGAATTTTTATTTTCCCATATTTTTTGTACAAAGAAGGTATACCCTGTTTAAAAAGTTTTTGTTTATTTGTAAGTTACTTGCTGTTTTCCAGTGAGTTTAGATTAATGCATATAATTATTTCTTTAATCATTGCGATTTTACAAAAGCAAAAATTATAAGTGAAAAACTGTTTTAAATGTAAGTTTTTATAAAAAAGACTTACACTAAAAGAATAAATTACACTTTTTAAAACTTTCACTATATACAATATACAGGGTGTCTCTAAAGGTCTGTACAAAATGCTACCAAAAATTCCTTGGAGCAAAATACAATGATTTACCGTAAGTTACCTTAGACAAAAAGTTGGCCGTTTGCGAGATACAGGGTGTCAAACTTTTTTTGCTTTAGGTATCTTACAATATTTTATTTTTTATAGGACATTTTAGAGGGAGGCATCTGCAGTCTTTTGCTTGGGTTTAAAGTGTCATTTTTTTACCATCAGTATATTATAATTTTAGTATGGAATTTTTATTTTCCCATATGTTTTGCACAAAGAAGGTATGCCTTGTTTTAGATTAAACATTTTAGTTCATATCAAAGTTTGCCATTGCATTCCTTTACTTTTTTTATTATCTAGGCTACGTAGTAGTGTAGTACAATCAAATGTAATTAACCTTAAGCCATGTACAGACTTAGATACAATCGGGACAACATTGTCGGCCGACTGTATCTTATTCAAAAATTTTTTCAGCAACAAAGTTGGCCAACATTTGCAGATACAAGTATTTCGCGTCCACACTAGTTTTAAAGCTCGTACAATCCTGCCGAAGTTTTTCATATTAAATGGAATGGCGTTTGCAACAAGTCGGCCGACCGATGTGCAAAATTCAAGATACAATCGGCCAACAAATGTTTTCGCCGATTGTATGTACGTGGCACTTGCACCAACCGGTAGCGTTTTTCCGTTCCCTATATGGTTTGCGGTACATGGTGCGTAAATCGCATTGGAATTGCTGACATTGCGTTCCATATTAGGTTAGCGAACACTCTGGGCGTCGCACAGTGGGGTATTTGATACGATTTTGTGATCGAAATTATTTTATAAATAAATAGATTTTGAAACGTTTAAAATGGAAATCAAATTACACAAAAAGATAAGAAAAAGTGAATTAACTTTTTTTTAATTTTAATTTGATATAATAAACGTGTTAATATAATAAATAACAATTTGATATAATAAATAACAATAGAATATAAAGTAATAACTACATAATAATACAACACTGTCTATACCTAATCAGAATCTGAGCTACTTGTATTGTCTTCTGATACATCAATTTTTGGTGCTTTTAGCAAATTTTTAACTTCTGAAGGAATTTGTTTAAATTTTTTCTGTGGCAGCTTCCTGAGGCTCGTAATAAAAGGATCTGAAGAAATTAACAGGTGGTTTAAAATGTCATTATTTGTCTCTTTTCGAGAAAATTTCTTGGAATGACCCTCTCTGTAGCGCTTCAGATCTTTATTACGAGCCTCTTGAGCTTCTTCACTCAGTTGGCCTATAGGTAAAAGGGCATTTTTAATAATTTCTGGTCCATGCAAAAGAATTTTATGTACAGTAGGAGGCATCATGTACCAGGAATAATTTTTTCACATATAATTTAGCGGTATCCAGACAAAAAATTTTAAACTTCTCGGTATCAATGTCAAAGCCAGATGAAAGTGTTTGTAGAATTAAGTGGAATTTATGAATTAAGTCTATATCAATGCCGGTAATACGGGCAGACCCGTTTTCGTTTTCGAAAAAGCGCCTAGCCGTATTACCATCATTGGTATTCCCGAAGCCTTGTTTTGGCTTATCTACCCAAAGACTCAGAACACTTTTAAATTCGGTTTGAATCTGCAACTTGCGTCTTGCAACTGTATCTTTCTCTTGTTGCTCGCGAGCTTGATATTTTTAATATCAATTTTGTATGAAAGGTGTAATAAACACTCCATGAACCTTATCCAAGCATGTAATAGACTCAAACCGAATTTAAAAGTTTCTTTCTTAACATTGGTTTTTAGGCACTTTTCTAAATTATTAAAGTCTTTACAGGTTAAGTTTGATTTGTATTCGTAATTGAATTGCAAATTTTGCAATCAATCATAGTGAAAACTAGCGTATGATAAATTGTATATTGCTGGCCTTTAAAAGAAAAAGTTGATGGAACTAAAGATTGAATCTCTCTATCAACTCTTTCTTTTTCAGCCTTGGTACTGTCGACCGATTCGCGTTCAAAACAAAAGCGGATAGGTCGACAATACCTGGTAGAGCTTGGCCTCGGATTTTGCCATAAAATATGGTCTTTGCTCTTGCCAGAATATAATTGAATCGGTACCAGAGATGTGAAAAACAGACTGCCATCATTACTATTAGGAGTTTCAAAACTCTGCTTATATTCACTGGCATTTGTGCCATCGATGCCCCATTTTAATATTAAATAGAGGTTTTGGGAACCAGCTTCAGGTCTGGTTTCCAGAACATCTTTTATTGACATCATTAGCCTTGTCGTGGTATGGTTTAACAAACCCTGTAAAGTTATTTTGGCACAAATGTCAGTGATGGAAATACAATCTTTCTCTGGGTAGCAATCTTTTTTGCTTTTTGTACATGTGAATAGCACGGAAATCTATTTTTCGCATTGTTGTACCAAATTATATTGATGCCTAGTTAGTTGAGTTATTTTTGTTGAAGTCTCTTGATTTTCATACTTTTTAACTGCCTCAGTGTAGACTTCTGCTCTACCGGGATCGTTCGAAATTTTCTTTAGAATTTTGGCAGCTTTATTACTACCAGTTGACCGCAGCTTCATTTGAGTTGAGTAGGTTAGTAAGTTTACAGAAAACTCTCTTAATGGAGCTGTTTCTCTTCTTTTTACACAATCTGAATTTTCTTCAAAACTTAAAGTTTTGCGTCCACGTTTGACTGTAACTATACAATATTTTTTAAATTCTATAGAACTTTCGAGCCATTCCGTATTATCTTTCAAAAATTTTGATCTTATTCTACAAGCTTTAGACCATTTCTGGCGCAATTTAAACTTAAAACTGTTTAATTTTGAAACAAAAGACGGTAGATCTTCTTTCGGACAATTTGTTTCCTTTATAATGTAATTCCGTATGTTTTCAAATTCTTCATCACTACTAATTTTCGTTATGCGATTAAAAAGATCTTCCACTTTAATTTTTAGGATATCTTGCCGTGCTTCTGTAACAAAAACAGCACGTAAGAGCACTGAGTAGAGATACGTACCTCAAACAAACAGCTAAGTTTCAAAAACATCCAAAGAGTTTTTCATATTTTATTAAAAAAGTAGCAAAAAGTAGCAGCCAATTTTTTCAGAAATTTAAAGCCCAATGTTTACTTAGTAACAAGTATCTAAAAGGTATGCGAAATTTGGCGAAATAGTTAACTAAAACTCTTTATAAAGTTGAAATAGTTAAAATGTTGACCTACAATTTGACTCTCAAGCAATAAATTTAAAATAATATTTACTATAAGTGACAGTGCTAAACAAATAATATATTTTTTAAAAACACATAGCAATCTGTTGGATTATGATCCATGTTCTAAACCAAACCCAAGTTTTTTTATACAGCTAATAAACACAAACAAACTAAGGCAAAATTTCATATAAAAATTCACTAGTTTCACTGATTTTCTTAGAAACGCAACTTTGAGATAGCATATCTAATAAACAATGCATATTAAAAATAAAAATTGAAAGCAGGTTGAAACAGGAAAGTTCCTTCTTATCACTCACATGTTTTTTATTATTCCATGGCACACTTGATTTTTTAAATTTCGATTAGCTTTATCGTGCAAATACTCCTCTGTGCGTCGTTTTCGAAAATTTAAATTAAGTAAATAGTATGCTGTGAGCGTTACAGATATCTCGTTTACGTGGTCGGCAAAAATACCGTGAAATAATAAATTAGGTGTGTATTAGTCTCAGGTTTAATTAAGGAATTTAAAAAAATTTAACTTGCCAGAACTAACCTTAACCCCCACCTATACTCTGTCTTAGGTAGAAAATATTCGAGTAATATCAAGGAACAAAACACCGTGTTATGTTAGATATGATTTAACAATGTCTATGCGGTTAAGGTATACTAAAAACTTTAAAAATCCAATTTTTCGGCAAAAACCACGTCTTAATAATTTAATTTCTTCTAAACGTACTTGTGAATAAAACTGATCAAAATAAGGACGGGTACCCTGTATCTTGCTGATAAATAGTGGTTTTTGTTTTTGGACATTACTCCTGTTTTTGACCCAAAAAAATAATAATATACTTTGTAAGGCTTCCGCGGCCATCTTCTGCTAGACTTAAGTTTTTTGGGCTATTCGGCCGTCGTCGTAGATTTTGTTTTTTTGGATTAGATATTTTTATTGGCTCTGGTTCCTTTTGGTCCAATTAACCAGCTCTCCCCCTTCCGGACTATGCTTACCACGGCTTCATGGGTGGAAAATCTGGATAGTCGAGCTCGTAGCTCCCGGAAATTCCAAAACTTTTTCTATTTTTATTTTATATTATTCAAAATAATCAATATCGATGCAGGGCATAAATTGACAGCAGACAAACCAAAGACTCCTACTGGTATCGTGCATAACCTTCACTTTCACCACTGACGTTTTGACGCAAGGCACGCATACCTCCTCGGCCATACGAAGACGTCATGTGAATCTTCACTCACAGCGCTTAGTCCCAGAAAAAGAATCCATTAATTTACCGTGAATCTTTCCTTGATCTCCAAGGGTACACCTACGCCCGTACGACTTCTTTAGCCGCCTACCCGGAAAAGTTCTGTAACTTTCTACGAAAACGTGACCGCACTGCTCGGAGACCGAGGAAAGAGTGAGCGCTAGTATTTGGCATCCTCATAAAGTTCTAGTAGACTACCTGCGTACTACTGAATACGCAGTAGTGCGCAAGTAGGAACCTTCTGAGGATGCCAACCACTCGCACTGCCGAAACGTTAAGGAAAGAAAATCTACGACGAGCGGGGAATAGCCCAAAACACTTAAGTTTAGCGAAAAATAAATAAAAAGCTTGCTTGAAATGCTTTTCTTACATTTAAAAGTATACAGGGTGTTTCTAAATAAATGCGGTAAATTTTAGAAGGTGATTCCTTCTTCAAAATAAAGAGTAGTTTGCTTTATCAACATAGGGTCACAAGTCAACTATAGGGAGATATTATGGTAAAAACTAACGTTTTCATTTTTTATCTCAAAAACGAAAGACGCTAGAATATTAAAATTTTACGAAAATGTTGCTACAATAAAAATACAATTTCTAAATAAATTTGCACTTTTTAGAATTAATGGTGAAAATAGACTACTCCCATCGTTTTTGTTAACCAAATTTGAAGAGGCACTTACGGAATTACCTCAAAATATATACATTAGAAAAAATTGCTTCATTTAGAAACGTTTTTAGCTCCTGTATTTTTCTTTACCCTTAACAGTTTTAAATAAAAAAGATAATATAAATCGTAACGTGCTGGGATGGGGAAATTTATTTTATACATAATTCTGTTTATCTGCTACCACCTATTAAGGTATTTGTAGTAGATCTTTATTTGACCAAAAGTAGTTAAATTAGAATACTCATTATGTTTTTAATGAAACAATAAAGACATTTTTTTGTTAAATTTTGTCGCGATAAATCTCTAATGCTTGACTTTTGACCCCATGTTTATGAAGCACTCTTTATTTTTTTAATAGAAATTACCTTTTAAAATATTTATTTAGAAACACTCTGTATATGTTTTTTGGGAAACCTAAAAGATTTTGTCTGCATATTGTTGTTGTCTTGTGACAATTGTGACAATATGCCATGCTCTAAAAGGATAAAGGGCATACAAAACTATTTTAACCAAATCTAATATTTTAACCGGATTTATAGAATGGCAATCCGTAAATCCATAATGGTCAACACATTTATTTTTAACTGCCGGTAGTATTTATTAAGCGATTAAAATAATCCTGGGCAGTTTGTACAGGCGTAAAATGACCGCGGACTAAATCAGCGTGGTTTCAGCAGGAATTACACAGGATTAAAACAAGAAAACGGCCCGCTGAAGGGTTTATGTAGGTCGACTTTATTACGTTTATAGAGCATTATGGAATTTTTAGTTGAAATGGAGATTTTCTTTTATCAGTGAAAAATATGAGTTTCCCTTTTACGTTTATTCGATAAAAATAAACCAAAAATTTTAAAACATATTGATTTTTCTCCAACCGGACGGAAATCTACATATTTTCAATATGTTTTCTTACTTCCAAAATGCATTATTTCGATAGGCGGCTATTAATTATATACTTTAAAAGAAATTACAAATATTATCGGGGTTTTATTATTTATATGGTCAATGGACCTCCAACTATTCAAAAACCGATCCTTCCAATTTATACACTTTTATGTGTCCCAAATTCGACCCTCTCTGGAATATTGTTCTCATGTCTGGGGAATGGCATCCCCTACAACCCTCAGCATTCTTGATGTCATTCAAAGAAGGGCTGTTCGTCTTATTAATGATCCTTTACTTACTCAAAGACTTCCTTCTCTTTGCCCATCGTCGAGCTGTGGGAGATCTATCGCTCTTTCTATAGATACTTTTACGGCTTCTGCTCCGACGAATTGTCCAGTATAGTCCCTCCTCTTGCAGTTCCCAACAGAGAAAATCGTGGTGCGGCGCGTATGCATCGCCATACAGTTCAATTGGACAGGCCCCGAACTTCCCATTTCTGTTCGTTCTTTATCCCTAGAGTTTCTAGACTGTGTAACCTGCTGCCAGCGGAGGTCTTTCCTTCCTCCCAAATCTTCAAGTTTTTAAGACCCGTGTTAACAAACTTCCTCGTACCCCGCTTAAGACACTCCACGGTACGTTAGTATTTAAGGCTTTTAGCCTTCGTGGATTGTCCAAAGATAAAAACAAAAAAACACGGAGTCCTACCATTTAAAGGGTGCGTTTTTGAGAACGGGGTGAAAACAGCTCTCTCTCAGTTTTTTGAGGTTAGGTCGAAAACTACGCACTTTTTCAGGTAGTAGTCAACAGAAAAGTTGTAGAAAACTAAATTTTCCATTGAATATCGCTTTTTAAATAAAGAAAAAAAGTTATTTTTGACTAAAATATGCTTAATTAACGAATCAAAAAAGAAAACACGAAAAACGCGTTTTATATTTTTTTTTGTACTTTGCCCCATAAGTTTTTTTCATTAAGAGAGATTCTAGAAAAGTATTTTTTATGAACATTATTTTTATGTGTTCCATATGAATCCTACAGATTGCTCACATATTCTTGGACACCCTGTATAATATTTACTTATAAATCTCAAAGTGACCACAAATGGTACATCTAACCATAGAGTAAGGAAATTATAAGAGTTATCATGGAATAGCCGATTTAAGGACAGGTCATGCGAAAACTCCCAATATAATTTTATTTGTTTCTCGTTGAAATACCGCCAGTTAGTCATTTCAGTAAGTTCTTACGTGTCTCCCACCGCTGATGTGTACGCGAGGCGAGGCTTTCGACCGACGCATTTAAAGTGTAAACTGGAAAATGACAAGCCTGCCGCAAGAGCGGTACGAAAATTTTAGCATGCTATGGTTTCTCTTATCCGTAGGTATGTTACTTTATGATCTAACCTAGCTTAACTGTCCTAAATCGACCTATTATGATATTAGGAATCTGTCATAAAATTGAGTATTTTTCAGACACCGTGAATAATGCGCCAAAAACATTTTTACAGACAATATTTCTGGTTATTTACCCCTAAATTTTTATTTAGAACAAGTGCTGAAATCAATATACATACACATACATAAATTATATATTTCTAATTGTATTCTAACTGCCGACTAAACAAAAAACAAATAACTGTATTTTGTCGCAACCGGGCAAAATACATATTACATCCAAAACAAATAGCTGCTGCATGCGGTTATTTTGACAAATAGTAAAATAATTGTTGTGTTGTATTAACAAATTTTATTTACTTTTAGTAAATGTTTCAAAACCACCATGTTATTCAATAATAGATATGCAAATTTTCATTAAAATGATGGTTAATTGATATTAACCATCATTTTAATGAAAATTGATGTGATTGGATGTGATTATGATCTAGTGTAAAGAAGAGAACTCCTGCAAACTGCCCATTTTATTTTTCTAAAAATCGCTTTTACAGGCAATTCCACCAAAATACATGTACAGTGACGAAATTAAAATCTCGTACACCTAATTTTTCCCAGTGTGATGTTGGCTTTTGCGTACCTGGATCACCTGGAAATATACCTTACTTGACAAATTGTTATCTATCACACATTTCAAAATTATATTATTTTACTTTTTTTAATTTTGAAAATGAATAAAGTAGAGAAGGCTAGAGTAATAACTCTATTCGAAGAAGGTGTTTCTTGCGGAGATTTTTTACGAAACAATCCATTTCAGACAGCTGTAAAAGCACACAACCAAACTAATTTCTCCTGGGACAGTAAGAACGCCAAGAAATCGTAATAGGAAAAATTCGAATTGAGAGACAGTGTAGCTACTAAAAAGCCATTTTTGACCGATATGAATAAAGAGCAAAGAATGGAGTTTGCACTAGAATATTTACCACAAGGTATGGATTTTGGGAAAGGGTAGTATTTACCGATAAGAAGATTTTTCCAATCTTATTATAGCGGACAGATTATATAGGCCGCAAAATACACGGTACTGAAGAAAGATATACCCAACATGTTAAAACAAGTGGAAGATTTTCTGTTAATGTATGGGGGTATATTTCTTTCAGAGGGCTAAGAATTAATAGTGAAGCTTATATACACATACTCCAAAATGTTATGTTGCCATCGGTAAACAATATATTTGAACAAGAAAATTTTATATACCAGCATGACAACTGCCCCGTCCATACAGCAAGGAGAGTTTCTGGACTGGCGACTGGAAAATAACATTTCATTGTTACCTTGGTCCTCAAGAAGCCCTGATATCAATCCAATCGAAAACGTGTGGGGATCTATCGTAAAGGAAATTAACAAGAACAATGATTTCCATTCACAAAACAGTGATGATTTGTGGAATAAAATTGAAGAAACCTGGAATAATTACAATGTTCACCATGCACAAATGCTGATTGCATCAATGCCCACACGTTTAAACTTATTAGTGGAAAAAAATGGTGCCGCTTTGAAATATTAAGCCAGTGTTTTTCTCTAATATTTGAATTAAATAAACTATATATTTATTTTGGAGTCATGTATTTTATTGAATATTAATTAAGGTGAGAAAAGGTAAAAAGCCAAGTTTACAAAATATTGAAAATTGACATAAAATGTTAACCTAAGTGTACGAAATTTTATTTCCGTCACTGTACTTCCAACATTATATAATTTTTAAATAGATTCTGAGAAAATGGCGTTCAAAAATATCATGTTTAAACGATAACAATGAGTATGTTATTATACATATTTTTATTCATTCTATCACAGTAAAATATTATTTCCGGTTTTACAGGAAGTGCCACCGAAATTGACTTTCATCAGTAAAGAACTTCAATAATTCAAATGGAAACCACTAACTTAAGCATTATATATATTTAAACTTTACAGTGGTTTTTTAATCTTTTTAATTATATCCTATCTCTTAACCTAATAGTTTTTTAGTAATTAATAGTGAAACTTAAATATACTAGGGTGATTCACAACTCTTCCGACAAACTTTATGGGTTCTTATTTTCGAAGTTAAGGTAAATTTTGAAAAGTTATTGTTTTTTATAATAACTTTTATACCAATTGCGATTTGGTAAACTAATTTTAGGGACGCCTTCTATGCACCAAAACACATTTTTTGGCATACAAGAAAAAAAATTAATTATTGCCAGTGTCGTCCATGAGGGGTTTAAGGTAAATATTTTTCAATAAAAGAATGGTATGCCACTGCATCTTTTTAATAAAAAATAATTTTTAAAATTTACATTAGGTTTGAAACACATTTGACCTGATTTAAGCACGTGTTTTCGCGTAAATAAATAAAACTATTACTTGGCACGGTCATTTTGTATGGATAATATCAAATTCTACAGTGAAAAATTACCTTCGAAATATCGAAAATATTATTCTTTAATTAGATAGGATTTGACCATGCCGAGAAACGGTTTTTATTTATTTACGCGAAAACCGTGCATCAAATAAAAAAGTTAGACAATCAAATTTCTTCCAAACTTGATGAGAAGTTTAAAAATCATTGTTGTTTTTAAAAAATTCAGTGGCGTACCATTTTTTTATTAAAAGATATTTACCCCAAACCCTCATGGACGACAGTGGTAATATTATTTTTTTCGTTAATGCCAAAAAATGTGTTTTGGTGCATAGATGACGTCCCCTAAATTTTTTAAAAATATCATAATTGTTTTAAAAGTTATATGTAAAAAAACATAAATTTTAAAATTTTTAACACCCTGTAGTTTGAAAAACTAAAGACGTTTAGGACAAATCTTTATAAGTATGATGTTTTTTCATATTTTTTAGTGTAGAATTAGCCCTTAAAGTTTGTCGGATAAGTTGTGAAACACCCTGTATTTTCTTTACTTTTCTCAAGGCAGCCTAGTGTTTTTTATTAATATCTTACGTACATAATGATTAGGTTTAAATATAGGACATAAATAACAAAAAAGATTAAGAAACATACTTAAGGTAGTGGTTTCTATTTGAATTATTAATGCCTAAGGCCTGCCTGCCTGCCTAAGGCCAAAATCTGTGGCATTTCCGGTAAAACCTAAAATAGTATTTTTACGGTGATAGGATGTACTTACGGTTTATTAAATATGTGTAAAAAATCGCAATAGCCCTTTTCTACCATTTGTTTTATAATAAATCCACAAAAATGGCGGTTAACATGACATTTTCGAACGACATTTTGTCAAAAACTAATTTAAAAAATTGTATAACATGTGGTGCATGTATTTTCTAGGAATTGCCTGAAAAATTAATTTTTAAAAATATATACGGTGTTTCATTAACAAAAGTTGAGAGCACTTCCGGTTAAACCGGACGTTCCATACAAAATCTGAAACATCAGACACCTGCATCCTATCCTCCTTTTATCCGATCAAAATTTCATAATCGCGTAACACAAATGACAGGCAGTAATTTCCTGAACACCCGGTATCTAAACCCATGAATTCATGGGAATAAATGTAAAAAGGTGAGCCAAGCATAATACTAAAATTATGCTTGGCTGAGAGCTTGGGTGGGTGTCGGGTTGTTAGATGTTTAACCCATTGTTCCCCCTGTTTCGTCAACGTTGTCCAAGCACTGAAACATGCAGTTATGCATTTCAAAGCACCTTTTAGATAACGCGGTAGTGCCACCACGGTTGTTATTTTTAAATAACTACTACCTAAATATGTCTTCCTCGCTGCGAATTGAACCGGCGACCTCTGGCTTCGAAGATCAAAGCTCTGTCCACTGCGCCACGGGGAGACATCTTAAAGTAGGTTAGATTTGATTTGGCCAGTTTTTATACGAATTAAAAAAATAGTTAAACAGTTGAATAACTTTATAAAATGACTGATGTAATGAAAACTGGCCAAGTCAAATCTAACCTACTTTAAGATCTTAAACATATATACAGGGTGGCCCACCATATTCGACACGGTCTGTAGCTTGATAACCATGGGGTTTTAAAAAGTAAATACTGAAACATTTACAGGTCGGGTAAGGCCACAGTATAAAATTATTTCACTCTATACAGGATGTCTCAAAAAAGTGTGACGTATCAAAGTTATATTTTTTAAATAGAACACCCTATATTTTATGACGGTTTTAGATTCTACATAAAAAAATAATTTAAGTTTGTTAATAGTACCAAGTGTCTAATTTTATTCGTTTTAGTGATATTTGATTTTTTTTTTCAAAATGCAGGGTGCAAAATTAATTTTATTTTAACAATATAAACTCCTTAAACTTTAAAATTTGTTACAAGATTAGGAAAAGTCTGCCTTATCATACGTAGGTCATATCTAGATCATAGATTATACAGGGTGATCAAAAAAATATTTTTTTTTAGAAAGTTAAATATCAATATCTCTCTTATTTTAAATGGAACACACTGTATTTTTTACACTACATGATGATAAACCAAATGCTCTTTCAAATGGTGTATGGATTGCCTATACCTATCTTTTATACTTTTTAAGTAAATTCTGTTTTAACATATTTTTATTCCAAATGTCTATTTAAATGTAAGTAGGTTGGGATATAGCTATGCCTATTTACGAAGCCGTTATTGCAAAATGTAAATTTGTTGAAAAAAACACAAAATTAAAAGATTTTGTATTATCTGCCACTATTTTTAAAATTCACAGAAATTTTTTTTATTAGTTGCTTATAATGCTACTTCCAATAACACTTATTTCAGCTGAATGTGGTAATGATAAAACTTGTGTTTTAAACAATAAAAATAGGTAACCTATTCACCATTTGAAAGAGTATTTTGTCATCATGTAACGTAAAATAATACAGGGTGTTCCATTTAAAATAAGAGAGATATGGCTATTTGATTTTCTGAAAAATTGAAATTATTTTTGATCACCCTGTACAATATTTGATCTTGATTTGACCTACGTCTGATATGTCAGACTTTTTTAATCTTGTTACACATTTTGAAGTTTAAAGTCTTAAAAGTGTTAAAGTAAAATCAATTTAATTTTACCTCTGCATTTTTCAAAAAATCAAATATCACAAAAACGAATAAAAGTAGATACTTAGTACTATAAACAAACCTGAGTTATTTTTAAAGTAGAATCTTAAAACGTCGTAAAATATAGGGTGTTCCATTTAAAAAAAATATAACTTTGATACGTCACACTTTTTTGAGACACCCTGTATAGACTAAAATAATTTTATACTGTGGTCTTATCCGACCTGCATATGTTCCAGTATTTACTTTTTAAAAACCCCATGGTTATCCAGCTACCCTGTATTTTGTACCGAACTTATTTATATATTCGTTCTTTTTGCGCAAAGCTCACAGCCAAGTATAAATTTAGAATTGTACCTGGCTCACTTTTTCCAAATTTATGTTTTTGTTGGGATGGATGTTACAGTAGTACAAACAATAAAATATTTATTTCCACATTTTAGTACCTCAATATTTTTTAATGTACATTAATTAATTATGAAAATCACACATTCAAAAAGGCAAGTCTCTTAATTACAATCCGAGCCTGATAATTGCCCTCCGTTGTTTTAGTGGCCCATCAACAAGCGCGGGCGGCCAAGCAACTCGATCATGAATGAAAGGGTAAAGTCACGTGACCGAGAGAGAAGCAACGGGTCGCGGGGGTGGGGCGGGTAATTAATTAAAAGGGAATAAGGTGTCGGGACTTGTTGATTAGCTTCGCTGTAGACTATTTGTTGGAGTACAAAAGTAGTTGTCGGGTTTCGAGAGAGATTGTTCGATGCATGTTGGATGAATTTCCGAGTTTCGAAGTTTGAATTTCTAAGTTTTGTTTTCGGGAATTGGTAATGGAAATTTAAAGCTGCTTAAATAGGAAACGGGATTTGTAGCATTTTGATATTGGTCCGTGAGCCAGCGACAGATTTTCGTGATCAATTTCCTCTCAGTCTACAACTCGTAAAATGCTTTAAGAGATTTGTACATGAATTTTTGTGAGCGTCAGCTGCGGCGCCAATGGTGGAATTATACAGGGTGCTCCAAAGAAAATATTCATATTTAACTTGTGGTTTTTTAAATGGAACACCCTGTATATTAGTTCAGTTTTGGATTGTGGAAATAAAAATAACGTAAATTTTATTAGCGATACCTATAACAAATATGATACGCTTTTAAGATATTTGAAAACTTCTTGATAAAAATAAAATTTTAATATATCTTACTGTATTTACGATTCACTTTGTATATTATTTTAGATTGCTAGAATATTAACTGTATCATCCTGTACACAATAATAAACCAGTTAAAATTATTTTAATCTTTATGTTGTGTCCACTGTTTTTGTGTCTGTAAAGAAATAGTACCTTGTGAATTTTTCAAATATATTTTTAAGACGGAAAATCAAATATAATTGCCCTAAAGAAGGAAATAAGTTGTCTTTAAATCTTGAGCCTCCACCCATCAACTCACTCAACTCAACAACTATAAATTCTATTAAGGCTGTCATTCATTGTAAGACAATAATAAATATTAGTTTCTGGATACCGTGTATAATTTCTAGTAAAAAATTTAAAATGTAGGTGTTTTTACACTTAATTTTCTAGCAATATACCATAATATAAAAAGTCAAGCTTCAATAAGGTTGGATATATAAAAAAATGAACTAATATACGGGGTGTTTCATTTAAAAAAAGGCAAGTTTAATATGGATCTTTATCTGGAGCACCCTATACAATTCCACCATCGGAGAAGCAGCTGACGCTCACAACAATTCATGTACAACAATCTTGAAGCATTTTACGAGTCATGAACTGAGAGGGAATAACTGACAAAATTTTGCATCCGGCTTACAGTCTATGTATATTATGTTTACAAGTATTTTAGGGTTTAAACAGGGTGTTTCCTAATTGCGGTAGGAAAATTTAAGAGCGTATTTCCGAGTCAATTTTATTAAAAAAGTTCATATAATTGCAAGTTCGAAAATGCTTTGTTTCTGAGATAACTTTGAACTTTAAAAAATCGTGTTTTTATAAAATATCTTAAGTATGCCTTAACCCATTCTAATTAAATTTGGATGTGGTATTTGTTGAAATAGAAAGTTAATTTAGCACTAAACTAATTTTAATTAGTGAGACCAGTGGCGACGGAGGACACATCTTAGCTAATATTATTGACAAGAAAATCTATCCCACCGACTTTTCTTGCAACTTCTATATTTTTCCGGATGAAACATCTAAAAATACAACTTTTGAGCTTGGTAATATTTTTACGTAGATAGTTACTTTAGTTTTCCAGAAAAAAATAAAATAAAAACTACTAACCTGCATATATCTGGGTAATACAAGAAACATAAGGTATTTTTTTTAAATAAAGTGTTTAACCTCTTATTATCAAATATGTAACAACAACAAATACCTTAAATAAATTCGATTCATTCAAGTCTAAGAAATATTACTAAAAACTGTTTTAGAAACGTTTTTTTTTTTAAGCAGGAATACGCCCTTCAATTTTCCTACCCCAATCAGAAAACACCCTGTATAAATTAAACGAAAATAGACTGTTGGATTGTAGAAGTGTTGACAAGCACGTGATTTAAAAATGAGGATGTCAAAATCACGTGTTTCTAAAATATCGTTAAAGTCTATGATATTTTAGATGGAAAAATACTAGTGGTAGTGACAAGGCCCGGGGGTTTTGAGTTTTCATATGGGTGCCATTTGTCAAAAATTTTTGAGGAGCAAAAAAAGAAGGTTATTACGTTTACATTTTTGTATTATTTTGATTTTGATTTGATTTTTATAAGCTAACTATTACACATGAGTACATACAGATGCTTCAATACATCTAGGTACTCAAACAATAACTTAGAATATTTTTAATAGTGTAGAGTAATAAACACATGTATAACTTGTAAAATTTTGGTAATATATTATTATTATTATTATTATTCACTTATAATAAACTTTCCTTATAAAAAAAAGGTACAAAGGTCCCCACCCAGATCCATACAACTCTTTTGAGTCAAAAGTTTTGACGAACAAAAACTGTTTACAATGTTCTTTTCTCAGATGGGTGTATTGCACGCATACATTACACCTCTTTGGGTGAATAGGCCCACGTGCACTCACGTACTCGCCGCCACTGGTACTGACCACCTTGACGAAAGGTTCTGGCCGTAAGGAAGCAATTTGGTGTTGTGCATTTTGAAATTTTCTGTCCGATTTTTGTTGTTGTATTTTCCTTCCTCATCTGAATGGCGAACTCTTTCGTATGAAAGTGCCATTTTTGTAAAAAATTGGAAAATGATGTCCTATGCGTGTCATGAATTATTTTTAAGTCAAGAAAAGAATGTGAAGAACAAAAAAAAAGAACCTTGCTCTCACATACCGTCCTTTCATTATCATTGCTTTTTATCTTTTGTAAACCATCGTTAATATTTTTAAAAAGCAAAAAAAAGCCCCAATTTTAAATTACAACGTTAACAAAAAACATCAACAGCCTCGCGTGCCCAAATGGGGACCTTGCATATAAAAGGGCCGAACAAGACTTTTTTAAATGCGATGCTCCTATACGTAAAATCTCCAAATATTTATAAATCTGATTTAAACCTTAAAAATATTGGCCACACTCGTCACAAAATGTCAAGTTACTTTGCTTGAGTCGTGATACGTGATGCAAGTAAGCGTGATAGCGACATACAAACGGCATATATTTTTTTCGTTTTTACCAAGCTAAAAATCAAATTTGGGTTGTCACATAAACACAGCATTTTGTGGCTGCATCATTTTTTAACCCATGAGTGTGTAACCAGAACATTACATCGCGCATTTATATTTTTTAACAATTATTGAGTCATACTCTACTAAATTTTGAAAAATTTAAAATCAATTTAATTTAGTAATGGTAATTAAAAAATGTTTTACAATAAAGAAAATGCGGATAAATATAGCAAACATATTAGTAATTATTATTATTATTCTAGGCCCTTTTGAATTTCTTATGACAACCCATCCCCAAGAAAGGATCTAAATTTCTTTTATCTACCTATACAGTGTGTCCCAGGATAGGTGTTAAAAGAGGACAAACGAACCAAAAATTTTTGAATTGTAAAACGATTTTGGAAAACTGGTTGCAAATTTTACTTCTATGGGTATTATACAGGGCGAGTTATAACTAAAAATATGAAAAATGCTCAGGATCTAACTATTTTTTATTTTAAAAATAGAACAAAATTGTAAAAGTAAATATTGTAGAGCATAAATTTTATGTCAAAATTTAAAGTTTAGGAGAGAGTTAAAAAAAGGTAATTGTCATTTTTTTACGTTACGCATTTCAACTTAAATAATAGGCAAGAGGAAGAACATTTAATTATTTTAAGCATTTCTTCAAAATTCGCTGCTTAAGCAAAGTATTTGAAAAACCGCTAAATGCATAATGTAAAAAATTGTTAAAATATGTTTTTGACTTTAATTTTTTCAATTTAAATTTTAACCTAAAATTTAATTCTCTACAGTTGTTACTTATAAAATTTTGTTCTGTTTTTAAAAATAAGGGTACTCTTCTCTTTTTTTTTTAATTTTAAGTTATATTTGCCCTGTATATTACCAATTAGTTTTGTAATATTCAACCAGTTTTTCCAAAAGTACGTTTAAAAATTCAGAAATGTTTGGTCCATTTGTGTACTTGTAACGCCTATCCTGGGACACACTGTATACCTTTTTCACTTGTCACTTGTTTGTAAAGTAACTGAGAAGTTTAATAACTCGCAAATCCTTAAATATCTGTAAAAACGCAAAATTTTGCACTACAGGCAGTAGATATGGATTTCGTCACAAAAGATCTACATCGTATCACAAGTTTCTTGAGTTTATAGGTGAATCCTATATGTAAATCCAATATATCTAAAGCTTTTGACTAGGTCTGGCATGATGCGCTCCGTAATAAACTTCCTCCTACGGTCTTCAAATTAAACTCTGTTCTTGGCTCTCTAGATTTTTTTCTGATTGACGTATATCACTGATCTCGATGGACTGCTAATGTTATAACCTGCGCGAAACAAAAGTTACATTTCATGGGCGAAAAACCGGTTTGTACGCAAGCCAGTTGAGGGTAAAGGCACCCGGACCCAAACAAACTATTCGCATTATAGGAAAGAATGTGTTGACCGCGTCCTGGTTTTCTGTTCGAAGTACGGTAGCTAATGAGCGTTACGGTCAGACCGCGGACGAAAGGTTACGGGGTGCCGGTGTTTGTATTTTGCCACGGCTTTTAAGTGCGCATATTTGTCCACCCACTGCGCGCGGTCGTAAAAATCCGAAAATGCTTCTTGCCACTGCGGATCTAACTGTAATTTATCTATGACGTATATCGGTTATTGTGGATGGCCACTTTTCAAACTTTTACCAAGTCAATGCTGGATTGCCATAGGGATCCTTTACCTATGAGCGGCCACGTTCTGCAGACCAAAGGCACATTAACCTTGTGGGCGTCACATCTAAGAATTACCTTAACTGGATAAACACATTATATCTATAGTCAAGGCAGCTTCAAAAAACTAGGATTTTTTTCTTCTTATTTATACACTTTGTATATGTATTCCAAATCCAATCCTTTTGAAGTACTGTTCTGATATTTAGAGAAATGGAGCTAATGGAGCAAATTTCCCTTACCTCGCTTAATACATCCACGGTACGTTAGTATTTAGGCTTTCACCCTCGTGGATTGTCTAAAGATAAATAAAAATACTATTAATTCCACAGCATATCGTATATTTGTGCAAAGTTGCTATTGTGGAATTTTCAAGTGTTTGGCATGTGGCTTGTTTTAACAAACATATTGAAAGCAGTCATTTTTGTTTTTTTTTTTAACTAAAACAAAATTTGTATTATATAATTTAATTCAAGACAAAAGGGATAGAGAGCTACTAAATCTTTCCGAAATTATCTTTATCGCATTTTACTGATATCGACAATCGTCTGCGGAACAGTGCAGCTTTTTGCATTTATTAGAATGATAACAATTTAGTAAGAAGAGCTGACCAATGGCAAGTTATAATATAGATGGTCCAGTTCACAAATGTTGTAAGCGCATTTTTCAGAAAAGTGAGTTGGATACACCAACATATAATTATAATAGCTTTTGTCCGCGACTTCGCACGCGTTAAATCTTATCGAAACAGATTTAGATTTAACCAGAACTAACCAGAAAATTAAGACATATAAACCTTTCTCTTCACTCTTCCTATTAAAAAACTACATCTAAATCCGTTGAGTAGTTTGAAAGATTTAAGCGTACATACATATTACATAGAGATGCGAAAAGCGACTTTGCTTTATACTAACTATACTTGAAGATGTATGTTATATTTTCCAATCGTGTTAAGTACCTTTATACTAGAATTATGGCACATTTTATATAACTTAAAAATTCATTTTTGCACTTACAACATTTGTGAACTAAAGCATCGAATTATCTAGCCCAGTTATATTTTTTTACAATTTAAAAACTCTATTTCTTTTAATTAAAGCCATCCATAAGTAATTCAAAATTTCCAATACAAAATAACCTCAGGCTTTTTCGCCAGATCATCTATTCGCGCTTTTTTCAAAGTTCCCGGTCAATCCGCCAGATGGCCATCGAGATAGAGCCGTCACTGCATACATATGGCAAGGGCGGGGGAGTACGAAGCGCCAAGTGGTCGGGGGATAGAGGGGCGCGACCGCTATGAATATAGATTAGCTGTTTTGCCGGCGATTACTAGAGAGGATGCTGCTGGGAAAGGAGTAGGAAGATTGCGCCAGCGATGTGAATTTTCTTTCTAAGAGTAGTTTTAAGAGTAGAAGTACATTGTTATACTGAATCCGATTTAATTGATTGGATCGAACTTAGAAACGTGTTCTGATTGGTCAGAACGAAACCTTGAAATCGACCAATTAGAACACGTTTCTAAGTTCGATCCGATCGGTTGAATCGGATTTCGTTTAACGATGTGCTTTTACTCTAAGGCTTTATTCGTGTGTTAACAAAAGAACGCATAGACATTTTTGGTTGTTGTTTGATAATTTGTAAATAGAAATTATTATAAAACCTAACTTTAAAAAAACAATCTTGATTGTTATTTTTTTGGTCTACAAATATGCCATTAATTAAATTTAGGATTTTCTCTTAAACCAAACAAGATACGCAAAAAATAAGAGTACAATGGCTTAGTACTTATAGGTACACATATGTAGCAAACATCAACATATCTTTCTTACTGGTTTAGTTGTTACAAAGAACAAAAAATTATTTTGTTACAAAAAATAGTAATTATTAGTTATTATTTGGGCTCAAAATTCACGTTTCTTTTTTAATTTAAAATAATTAGTTATCCGCCTGTAAAAAAATATTTTACTTACTTTTTTATTATTATCCCTTCTTTGTACTTAATATTAATATCGCAAATTTATGCGTTATTGTTAAGAATCACCCAGTATATTAATTAATTGTGGATTGTTTGAACTATTCCATACAAGTATTCTTTTGGTTTATTGGTAATTTATTATTTTGGTACTTAAATAACAATTTTATTTTAAACTATTGTACTTGATCTTAAAAGCAACAAATTCTCCTAAAAACAAAAAGAAAAAGGTTAAGTCATACTCTGTTATATTTTGATAAATTAAACGTAATGAGTTTATTTTAATTAACCTAAATATAAAAAATGTTTTTAGGCAGAAGAAATAAAAGTATACACAACAAAACAAATATTTATTATCAATTCAGTTTTGTTCAAACTTGCTGTTGTAGTCTTTTTACCGATCGCTCTTCTTTTTTCCGTAGATATTCCTATGCGTAGTTTTCCTGAAAATAATACCATTTATTTCTACCATCCATCCTTTAATAATATTAAAGACTAGGGCGTATGGCCGCCAATGTATCAAAACGTTAGTCTTATGGATTTTTTTTGCAGGATCATGTTTAGAATAAAATGCTAATTACGACGATCCATGATGCCATCTTAAATTTTGGTCAGATTTTTTTAAACCGCAATTGTTTTACTAGGTAAGATAAATTGTTTTTGGTATCAAATTATTATTTTTAATTTTTCGGATATTTTCCAACCAAAACGACTCCTTACATTTTTCCGAAATATAATTATTTATCAAGTTTTAATCATTTAAACAATGCAAAATAAGCAATTTGGTCCAAGCTTTACCATATAAATATTATATGAGAGTATGAAAAATTTCAACATCTTTTTTGAATCCTTAGATATTTGTTTATATTTCTTAACAAGTCTATTTTCTTGTTTTTAATCCCAAAATCTTTGCACTTTTTCTATATAGATATGGTCTCCATGTAAACCATCCGCAGATTGGCCTGGTGTATTCCAAGGTTTCCACGACAACTACCCTAAGGTGTCGCCGCTAATGTAGTTGTCGTGGTAACCTGGGAACACACCAAGCCGATCTGGGTGCTGTTTATATGAAGACCATATCTATATGGAAAAAGTGCAAAGATTTTGGGGATTAAAAACAAGAAAATAGACTCTGTTAAGAAATTTAAAAAAATATCTAGAAAGTCAAAATTGTCAAATCGGTTACTCTACAATTGTTACCAAAGGTTCAAGAACTTCTATAAAAAAATACATCATGTCGAATTTTTCATATTGTCATATATTATTTACATGTTTAAGTTGGATCTAATTGCTTATTATAAATTGTTTAAATGATTATAACTTGATTAATATTCATTTTTCGGAAAATGTAAAAAGTCGTTTCTCGGTTAAAAGTAATCAAAAACTTAAATACAATTTTTATTGATGCAAAAAACAATTTCTCTTTCCTGTTAGACCAATTGCGGATTAAAAATAATCTGCCAAAATTGAGTCGGTATCATGAATCGTCGTAATCAGCATTTTATTTTGAACATGATTTTGCAAAAAAAATTCATAAGAATAATTTTTGATACATTGGCGCTGATACGTCCTAGTGTATTTGGTTTGGTACGCCAATTTCCTAGCCGGAATTAAAACCAACCGCAAAGTAATCTATTGTAAATCGTTGTTTTTGTAACCTGCTAGAGAAACGGTGCTTTCCCTAAAACAAAAATACAAAACAGCATCCTCTAAAATATGTAATTTTTAAAATACATTTCCTTACTTAAAATTTAATCGTACGCCTCTACGTTTAACATAGTTAGCAATGAAGTTGGTTATTTCAGAAACCACATGGCTCAGAAATTTAAAAAATAAAAATGATTTTAACAATGTAATTAATATGTCAATGTTTATTTTGTACTTTTGCGTCTGCTCAAGTTCTGCTAAAATAAGAGTTACCTAACTCTGCAAGCTCTATGTTACATTGCACAAACATATTGTAACCATACCTTTTTATTTTGTATACTTTATACGCATATTAAACATGATTTTCCATATTTAGAATGAAGTTTTTTCCTCACTCTTAGTATTCTTAATTCTATCCATAAATGAGCCTTGTTCTTACAAGAAAATGTTCTTATGTTTTGCACCACCAAGCTATCTTATAAATATTTTTACATCTCTTCTCTGAGAAACGATGTCAATATGATTGATGCAAGTTTCATCTTAACTTGTCTCTCTTATCAGTTATCATATATAAGTATCTCAGCTGGAAGGAAGCAGGATCTCGTTTTATGATTTAAAAGATCGGATACAACTTTAAAATTTATTTTAGGTTTCAGAATACGCATTTCAAATTATGCTGTTAACTCGTAAATTATCCTGCTATTTTTAATACATTACCTAAAAAGTAATATTTACTATACTGCATTTTAAATGGGACAGGAGGTTTGGTATTTTTTGTTCAATTAATTAAAAAGGAATATTATTTTTTACGATTATTGTGTAGAAATTTAAAATAAATTGCAATGACAAAAAACAGCGGCTTCAAGAAACCACTGCATTATAAAGATTTCATTATAACTCTTTAATCCTTATGACATCTCACGAAGGCTTCATCCCTAAATACCAGTGTACTCGTAAGTTCCGTTACTGATGCTTAACCCATTATTGTCGTGTTTCGTCAACGTTATAACACTGAAACATGCAGTTTTTGCATTTCACAGCACCTTTTAGACAACGCGGTAGTGCCACCACGGACGTTATTTGTAAATAACTACTACCTAGGAATGGCAGAATACTACACAGTGGTTTGCCATTGCCAACTGTGAGGTGACGAGCAATGAAAATCCGATGTCCGACTCCGAGATTCGAACTGGGATCGCTGGCGGTGAGGGGCTGCCACGTTAGCCCCTGCACCACTGCTCGCCACACAAATTGTTTGGTGCTTATAATTTTAAAGCCCTCAACTCAAGTAATTAAAATCGGTGGCCATTATAACGAACAAGTTAATGTACTGATCTTTTTAAAATTTCTACCAATTTTTCTTTACATAACTTTCGAGGTAACGCTTAAAAGATTTTTTTTTCAAATTGGCCAATATTTTTAATTTTTATTAATAAGAAACTAGCAAATTTTTCTTAAAGAATCGCGTTCTTACTGCAGAGCGTTTTGCAAAAAGTAAAAATTTCAAAGTTTCAAAAACTCTTGCAGCGTTACCTGGAGAAAACAAGTGTCTAATGAGCAAACCTAGGTTTTTAATTTTACATGATTCACCGAGATATGATGGCCAGGCTTCCAAATTATTGCTTTTTTTAATAAAAATTACAGTAAAAAAGTATAAAAGTTTACTACAATATTCTACTTATATTGCATTTAATCTAATGTAATATAGACTTTATTAAGTAAAAACAATAATAGTAAATATCCTATTTACAGAGTTTGTTACCAATGGTGGAAACGATTTATTTTTATTATTTTGGCCTATTCTGACCGTACCATAAGCAGCGAACAAAACTACCCTGCGAGTCGAGGTAATTCGGCGAACTGCTAGAAATTTGCGCGATTCCGAGAGATCCCAAATCCCAAACTCGCTGACTTTTGGCCTTGCTCAGCTTTTATTTGGACTGTAACAGTTACGACCTGCTCTTGGCTCTTGGCATAACATAAAACGAAAATATTTTTATGAAGGGATGAGCTCAAGAATGTTGCTTATTCGGTTTTATTTCCTTTGTTTCTACAGAAGCTTAATCTTGGAAAATATTTTAGTACAGGACATTCGAAATAGTTTATGTCGCAATATTTAAATTAACTTAAGAGAAAAAAACTTGGTTGGTATGAAATTTCTTTTTTTTTTATAGATCTATTCTAGATTATTTTTTAAATATGATACTACTTTTTTATGTTTCTTAATTTAAGTTAGATTAGATTAGAATAGATTAGGAGGTGGATTGCATATCCTCTAACACTGCAACCTGCTCAGGTTTATTGTGTGTCCTCCGTCCATAGATTAGAGCACGCTACCTAAGCCGGTCTGTTTAATCAGACTCCACAAGCTTGAAACTGGCCCCTTGGTATATCTTGCCGCTTTAGGTTTTTCTTCACCCAGCCTTGCAAACCGCAGACGACAAAGGGCTTCGCAGTAGCACCATACGTGTTCTGCGGTTTCTTCCTCCTCCTGGCAGAACCTACATAGGTTTTCTTCTGCCAGGCCCATAGTTTCCAGGTGTTTATTCAGTCTGCAATGACCTGTCAGTTGACCCACTATTATTCTTACTGCCTTCCGGTTATAATTCAGAAGGTCTTTTGTAAATTCTGGCGAGTAAGCCTTGATGAACACTTTCGCCTGACGCTGTCCTGGTGTTCTCCTCCACCAGTCTTGTGATTCCCTCATAATCCATGATCTAATGGATGACCTTACCTGGCATGATGGAATACCACAGTAGGGCTCAGGACCTACCATTGTCCTGCCAGCCCTCTCCTTTGCCAATTTATCAGCTTCTTCATTGCCTTCGTGGCCTTCGTGTCCTGGTACCCAGGCAATGGTTAGCTTGTTGGACGCACTCCACCTCTTCCAGGGCAATTACGCAGTCCCGCACCAGCTTGGAGCTGATTTTGCATGAACTGAGTGCCCTGATGGCTGCCTGGCTGTCCGAATAGATTACTATGGTTTTATCCTCATAGCTCCTTCTGATGATTTCCCTAGCACATTGTTCTATGGCTACAATTTCGGCCTGGAACACAGTAGGGTGTTGTCCGAGACCCAAGTTTATTTTCGTCCTTGGTTTGTCCCCATATATACCTGCTCCAACTCCTTGGTCTGTTTTGGAGCCGTCTGTATACCAGATTAGGTCGGCTTTAATGGGAGGCCCTGCCACCCAGTCCTTAACTAATAATTTAAGTTAAGCCATTTTTAACACGCTTTTATTAACTTGGGTTGTAACTTATCTATCTATCTATCTATGTAACGGAATCTTTGAGCCTAATTTTAACCAACTTCCAGCTATTCGATTTCTTTGAAACTTTGCACACGTGTCAAGGACCGATGAAGATGCAATAATTTAAAAACAGTATCCCGTTATCTTTTTTTGAATCGCCAGGAAAAAAATTCCATTATATTATAAAAACAACACCTAGGATGCCATCTGTTGGCAACATTTCAAACTTTGCTATTAAATGAAGAAGAAATTTTTAGTTTTTACACAATTTGGTTAGTTGCACCATGGGTGTTCAATTTTTATGAACAATAAAAATATAGGGTTAGTTGCACCATTAGTTCAAGGATTCCATAATAAAATTACATTATGTGTAATGTATACATAATACATAATGTGCAATTAATAAAAATTAACATTCTTTTTTTGGATCGCCAGGAAAAAAATTTTCCTTTATATTATAAAAATATAAAAACAACACCTAGGTTGCCATCTGTTGGCAACATTTCAAACTTTGCTATTAAATGAAGAAGAAATTTTTTAGTGGGTTGCAATATATTGGCAACGGTCCAAACATTGCCTGGATTGCCATCTGTTGGCAAAATTTCAAACTTTGCTACTTAATGAAGAAGAAATTTTTTAGTGAGTTGCAATCTGTTGGAAAAATTTTAAAATTTGCCACTCTTGTTCATTAAAAATTTTTTCGCCATTTTGTCAAGAGTAGCAGAAACTAAAAAATGAAAAATAATTAATAGTTTAAAAAACTAAAAAACACGCTTTTATATGCAACCGAACTAAAAATTAGAAAATAATTTTTCATTAAAAAAATATTGTCATTTCATAGTAAAAGCGTGGGGTGATAAATATATTAAATGTTATAATTATTATATTTTGCAAATATCTATGATGGAAAAGTTATGAAAAAATAGTAAAATGCACCCCACGCTTTTTACTATGAAATGACAATATTTTTTTTAATGAAAAATTATTTTCTAATTTTTAGTTCGGTTGCATATAAAAGCGTGTTTTTTAGTTTTTTTAAACTATTAATTATTATATTTACAGATTACAAAGAAAACGCAGTTGCGTACTATTTTTTAAAAAAATTCAATACAAATCTTGTTCGGACGCCACTGGGATTTTTTTTAAGTTTTACACAAAAAATGTAATGTAACGGTCAAAAGAAGGTTCCAAATTTTGTGAAAATATCTGGAGTGGCGAGAAAGTTATGATAAATTTTCATTCTGTATCTCGGTAAGAAAGTATTTTCGGACATGATTTCATTTGTTTTTTTTTATTTCCTTGCATTTTATACAGTGTTTAAAAAAGTTAAATGAAATCGTTTATAGGCAATGTGTGGCAAAAAGGTTCTAACGCGAATGCACGCATGTAAACATTGCACATAGGATGTTTAATACGTACTTCCTTAGCAGTGGGGACGCTAAGGGGGCCAGGGATGGCCCTGACCCGGCCCCAAAAAATGGCTGGCCACCCCTGTAAGGCGAAACGTAACAAGAAAAGAAGGAAGTAAATATGTAAAAGATATGAAAATAGGTACTAAGGTTATGACAAGAAAGTCATTTGGAGAGAGAAGACCTTTTTTGCTCCTCAAACTTATTCTAAACAATGTTAGAGAAGAAATAATAGGATAGGGATTGTTACTTTTTAATAAGTGAGGCCCTTTTTTGCTTTTCAAAAATTTCAAGCCTTTAAAAATATTTTGGCCACCCCAAAAAATGGTCGGCAATGTTGTTGCTGAACTTGCCGATATACCGTTATATATTGCTGCTTTTTACAGTAAGGGTTTTACATTTTTAACGCTCAATGTTTGACAACAGTGCATGACCAAGGCAAGAATGATACAGCCGTTAAATTTTGGCAGAGTACTCAGTCAATAGGGACATTTTACGATGAAACGCTACACGATTGAACAACGCGTAGAAATCGTTAAAACTTATTATCAAAATCAGTGTTCGGTTCGCTAAACGATTCCGTGCACTGCGTTGAATTTATGGTATTCCCACCTAGGTTCTGCGATTTAATTCCGATGAATTTCTTCTTGTGGGGCTACATCAAATCTCGAGTATATGCGGACAAACCACAAACGATTGCCGCCCTAAAGGCCAGCATAACTTGCACCATTGGTGAGATTGGGCAAATCGGGCAAATTTGTGTCAGAATGTCATCGAAAATTGGATCTCTAGGTTTTGAATTACTCAACGAAACCGCGGCGGTCATTTGGCTGATATAGTTTTTAAAACTAAATGTCATCAAATATGCTTTAAAATAAAAATACAGCCATTGCAATATAATTTTCATAATTTGTTTTATTTTCATTCAAAGATAGAGCGATGAAAATGGAAAACCCTTTATATTACCGTAATCGGCGCATATTGGGAATAGCTATTTACGTTACTAGACCGGAAAATGGTATTTTACGGGTCGACGAAAAACATTTACAGGGCGAGCCGTAGGCGAGTCCTGTAGTTTTGAGGAGACCCGTAAAAGTTATTTCCGGTCGAGTATCGTACATAATTTTTTTTTTTAATTGACCGGAAAAAAAAACTGTGTAAATTTTTAGTGTTATATTTAAACGACAATAAGGCAAGTACAACGAGGTTCTTTTGACAAAATGTATTTTTTCTAAATTACTTACGAAACTATAAATAATTAAGTGAATAGGAACTACAAACGAAAACGAATTATAATAATAATATTATGAAAGTTTACAACAAAATTTATATTTTTACAGCAACATAAAGCTTTACTTTTTTCTGAATAAATATTAAATGTACAGTTTTGTACATTGTAAATCTGAATATTCGCTCCATAAGCGTTTAGCACATTGGGATTACTGTTGCTGTTGCTGTTGCTGTTATTATTACTTTCGAGTAAAATTGACATTGGCTGTTCGCACGCCACTTCGGTACCACCAGTTTTAGTGTTAGAGCAGGATGCGGAACAATCTGCAGTGGTTGTAAAGTTCTTGATGAAGTGGATGGTCCACTATCATCATTTGGAAAGTTGCCTCCAGCTCCAATTTTGTTGGCAATTTTTACTTTTTGTGCCATTGATTCTTCAATATATCCTTCTGCAACGGAGCTGGAATACCATCCACCCAAGTTTTTTAAATTAATTAAATCTCCACCACCTTCCACCAGAAGTGTAGCGGCGGTGCGACGGAAAGTGTGTCCAGTAAACAATTCCGTGTTTTGTAATTTTAAATAGGTCGCAATTTTAAGTGGAGCTTTCCCAACACTATGCAGTCCTACTGGTTGGCTGCTGCATTTATTGTTTGCATAAAAATAAAAAATCTGTTATGTGGTGTATTGGAAGGTCTTAACTTTTTATATTTTTCATAAAATTTCATGTTTCTCTCTCCAACAACAGCAAATGACCTTGAAACTTTAGTTTTTGTGTTGGGTATTTTCACAAGAAGCGTCTTACTATCTTTTTCAGATATATCTTCCAAAGTCATTTTAGTCAGTTCTTCACGCCGCATAGCTCCAGATATACCCATTATAGCCATTACCTAAAATTTAAAAAAATATCATAGGCAAATGGTCGCACTTATTTTGGTTGAACGCGAAAAAACGACTTCAAATTTGTAGAATACCATGTGACCAAGACAAAAAAGAAAGAAGAATACTGTGGCCAATTGTGGTTTGTGAGCCAATAGCCAATAATTTAAGAAGAAATAGGTTTTGTGGTTAGATTTCTCTTGTTTTTGTTCTGACAAACTTGATTATTTTTTGTTAATTTTAAGTAATAAGACACGGAAGGAATATGAAAATAATGTTGTTCATATAGGTAAGTACTTACTTTTAACATTAAAAATTGGTCATCAGGGGCTTCATCCAGAAATTTGTTGATGTCTTCTCCCGTGAAAACTTTCGCCTTTTTTGGTTTATAGCCTTCAGACTTCCTCTTTAAAAACGCAATAAGCTTATAGTATTTGCTTATATCAATGTCTCTTTTGTTGCTAAACATGTTTTTAACATAGAATAAAGGCTCCAAAGGCTAGGGGCTTTTAAACTTTCACTCTTTTCTCCAAAAAATGCTAGTAATACATCTTCATTAATTTGCTTGACTTTTTTATGGTTGCACCAGTTTAAAAATGTATCAAAATTTCTGTTCATACCTTTCTTTACTCTTAGTGGGCAATAAATTGAAAGTCACCTTGGACGCTGCTTCAATTATTTCATCTGGATTTTCCATGTCTGACTCCATTTTGGCAAAATGATGCTTTCTTTACTTTACAATATCTTGAACTGTCAAATAGTAACAATTGAACTCTGACAATTTTTGTCATGGCTAACAGGATTTTTTGATATCAGGGACCGGAAAGTAAATGAGAGACCGGAAAGTAAACTAGGGACCGGAAAGTAAATTAGTCCTGTAAAATAGCATTTTCCGCTTAAAAATTGAGTGGAAAATTCAATTTTCCGGTCAATTAAAAAAAAAAGTTTTACAATAATTTAATTGTGATAATAATATAAGTAATGATCTTGTTAAAGCAAGGAGTCCTTCACACCTTTAGAACCTACATTCACATGAACAGTTTTATTATGAATCGCCCACAAAAAGAACTAAAACGTGTTTTCATCTCTAGGCTATAGGAAAAAGTCGTCACATAACACAATGGTCATAACTAGATCAAATTTTTCATTATCTCTTCAAAGTGTCAAGATATAACATTACGGACACGTGTTTAGTTCCCACTATAAATGATAATAACCTAAAATGGTGCAACCGCAGTATCAGAGGCATAAAAAACGTATCACGTTGCAGTAACACATAACGTGTTGGCGATAAAAGACGTGATGGGTATAGATTTGTAACCTATTGTTTGAATTATGAGAGTTCGCAGAGGGTGCAGGGAATAGATAGATATATTTTTTTAAATTGTAACTATTTTTGTATTTTTTTATGATATTGAACAAAAAATTTAGTACGGGATCATTCAACCAGAACTCTAACAATGGATGGTAATTAGTTGGGTACACGCCAAAAAATTAAATTAAAAGTACTAAAAAAACGAGAGAAAAATTAAAACAAGTAAAAGAATAATTTAAAATCGACGTTTCGGTGGCAAATCTGCCACCGTTATCAAGATAAATTGAATACAAATAATAAAAATAAAAATAAACTATTATTATATTTTTAAATTTTAAAATTTTTATCTTTTTTTTTTTTAGGAGATTCTAAAATCTCTTTGACATTAAATGTCAAATATGTTTGTTTGGTAATAGTGTCATAGTGACATTGATAACTGGTTGTTGGTGTATTTATTGTTTATATTACAAAAAGGTGAATAGTTAGTTAATTTTCCTACGACCACTTGTGAAAATAGCAAATAGCACACTGATTTCATGCATAGAAATGCGTTATATCACACTAGTGTTGCAAAGTACTTTACAGCACTAGTGTTGCAAAGTACTTTACAACACTGGTGTGATACATATTATGATGTCATTCTAAAAACTGCTATTGGTTTTGCAAGTGACATATTTATTGTAGTGACAGTAAAAAAACTTTTTATTTACCTTAAACGGTAGAACCCAAATTAGCGAAAATCATCTTATTTTATATTTATTAAAATTTACGAAAAAATAAAAACATAAACAAAAATAGACATAACCACAAAAACAACTTTCACTGACTGGCACAGTGTTGTCAGGTAAGTAGATCAAATTAAAAATCTCCCTTCTACCTTTGAGCACGTACTTTATAGAGGCAGCCTTGCCGCTTGACCGTTCGACCTAAAGCGCCAGAGAAAAAAAGCCTATAGATCAAATTCCTTCCTCTCTTTCTTCGTGTACTCAAACAACTAGTTAAATCTTTTTTTTAATCCCTAATTAAACCTAAGGCTAATACACACTTTATGAATCCACTTTCTTTATCCATTCATAAATAGAATCAGACCCTTCCGACGTTGCCAAATGCTTTCCATATTTTGCATGGTAACTGACGTTTGGTAGTCGTTTTTTCCTTACTTTTAGGACTTTAGGTTATGCATTTACAATTTTCATATTTTTTATATTTTTTCTTAAAAATATGAGGAAAACTGTTATTTTTACTTAATTTTATATGTGATGTTCAGTTTCATTAACTCGTTTTACCAATTTTACCCCACCCAGCACCCCTTTTCACTCCCCGGTCCCGTAAGTTTATTTACTGATATTTTTTAAAAAACGGAATATTTTGGATATGCACCACTTACGTTTTATTTAGAAGAGTGTCTAAAATATGTAAGAATCGATAATTTTTAAAAAACACTTATAATAGCAGAAAACCGTATTAAACTATTAGCGTTATTACCTAACAAAACCATACAATTTTTATTAAGTGAGGGCCTTTTTAAATTCCAAAATGATAAAAGTTATATAATGCTTCTAGGTAGGTGATTTTCGATGTAAAAATATTGTCAAAACAGTATAATATAGCAGTGAGGAAAAGTATATATCACACTAGTGTTGCAAAGTAAATATCACCCTAGTGTTGCAAAGTTCTCAACTGAACAGACAAACTTTAATTTATTTATTTTTTGGTGAATAATTTGTAGTCGTAGGAAAAATAGTGTACAGTACTCGTGTGAAAATGACTTTCTTACACTCGTGGGTTTGTCGCACTCGGCTAACGCCTCGTGCTACAATATTCCCACTCGTGTGAAATTAGTCATTTTCCACACTTGTAATGTAATATACTATTTTAGTCTTCCTGAAGATACTTTAGTATCAAGCAAAGGCAACCAAGTGTTATTTAAATTAACTGAAATTGATGCTACACAATTATCTTTATTTAATAATATATACGCACTTTCTTTAATTTTGCGTTTTTTAGAACAAGTTTTCTTTGCTAAAATTCTCGAAGCATCCCAGTTTATTCTACGATTGTTATCAAATGCGTGTTGGCAGATTTTTGATTTATGAAATTCTGTGTTTTTAATGTATGATCTGTGTTCTTTTATATTTTTAAATCATCTTTTTACTTGTTTTATTTTTTTGGTATTTAAGTACTTTTAATTTATTTTTTTGGCGTGTACTCAACTAATTACCATCCATTAAATGAATCCGCCGAACTACAGAACATATCTTCAAGAACTTTACAGTCTCATATTTGCTATCCGGATTATTTTTTTATCGTAAAAATAAATGTACAGGGTTAGTAGAAAAAATCGGAACGGTGGATTAGCTCAGCAGCCATTAAATATAAATAAACCAAATTTTGTGCAAAGGGGTAACTAAACATAAAGAATTTAAAAATTATATTTCCAAGGTTGCCAAATTTATAGTTTTCTCTATAGGTTAGGGAATTTAAAAATTTTAAATGGAATATCCTATTTTTTTATTATTGTAATCAATTGCTTGTATTAAGTTTATTATGACCTAAAATTATTGTTTTTTACTCCTGTCAGTTTCGAAGATATGACGTCCAGCTTGAATACAGAAACTACCAGGTATGGTCAATTATCTCGAAAACGATCCACAAATACAGAGGGGTAACTCGACATTTTAAATTCATTCAAATTCAAATCAGTTGCATTTGCGATGTTTCATAATTAAATTTCCTTATTTCCTTTCCTTGACTTTTCTTAAGAATCTTGAAAACGTCGCAAAAATGTTATTTGTGAGTTTAGAAGGTCCAGTTTTACCCTTGTACTAATTTTAACGAATATTAATTGAATCTTTTTTAGATTATTGGCCATACCTAGCCGTTTTTGTATTAATTTCGAAAATGCATGATGACATTTCTCCAAAATTGATAGAAGTAAAAAAACGATAATATCAGGTCATAATAAAGTTATTACAAGCAATTGATTACAATAATTAAAAATAGGGTATTCCATTTAAAATTTTAAAATTCCCTAACCTACAGATAAAACTGTAAACTTGGCAAGTTTGCAAATACAATTTTAAAATGATTCATGTTCAGTTACTTCTTCGCACATAATTTGGCTCATTTACATTTGACGCTTGCTGAGATAATTTACCATCCCAGTTTTTTCTACTAACCCTGTATGTATAACTATCACCTTCTAGATGTTTAGATATTATTTCCTGATTTCCTATTCCTCTTAAAATTTAAGTCTTATTTTATATCGTTTTTGTTTTAATATAGGTACTGATATTTTTCCATGAAATTTGAGGACCTTAATGAAACAACATAAACCAAATTTTAAACGGGAAATGACAGATATAAATGTCAAACTGACAGCTGGGCGCCATTTAAAAAAGAAAAATTAAATGGAAATGGGGTTCTTGTTTTAAAGCTCCTGGCGAGTACTTTATAACCCCAGAATATAAGTCGATTACTTTACCTACTACAAAATGGCTGTACTTTGAAAATTACCTGAATACCTCATCACGAAAGTAAGATACACTTAATGTGGTATTTTCTTAAAGCTCTTTTAAGGATTTATTTAATGGTAATATTGGTGATACTATAAAGGGAGGGACAAAAAGTATAGATTTTTTAATGACGCACCCTGTTTATTATATTACCATTAAAAATATATCTAAAAGACCTTTAAGAGAATACCACATAGGGTAAATCTACCTTTATTAGTTTTGGAGATATGGCCATCCAAATCAAGTATTCAGGTAATTTTTAAAGTACCGCCATTTTTCGACAGGGAAAGGTATTCACTTTATATTCTGGGTTTATAAATAACTTGTTAGGAGCTTAAAAATAATGTGCCACAAGATCCCCCTTTCCATTTAATTACTTTCTTTTTTAAATGGCGCCCAGCTGTCAGTCTGACATTTATATCTGTCATTACTTTTCTAAAATTTGGTCTATGTTGTTTTACTAAAGTCCCCAAATTTTTATGAAAAATTACCAAAGAATTCAAAAGTTAGGAGGGGGTTCCTGACTTTAGACAAGCACTGTATTTATTTAATGATATCTGTACAAGCGTGCGTACATGCAGAAGTTACTAATTAAAATTGATTTTTTTAAAAGTAAGCTATAGTATTAGTCGGTTTTATTTTAGCGATAAAGACTTTGAAAACTCCCAAGAGAAACCAAACTATATATACTAAAGACTGGTTAATAAAAGAGAGTTCCCACACACGTTCATTTAAACGGAAATTGTAAACTTTTTAAAGAACTTGTACAAGTCAAAAACTTGTGCAATCATTTCTCAACACACGTTACAGTACACTTGCGCAAGTCCAGACTTTCGCAGATATACTGTAACGTGTATGGCCGGCTTAAGTACCTTAGGGGAAACAGACCCAATTTCTATACTTTAATGTTACAAAAAGGTAAAGTTTGTAGGTTTGACTGTTTGTTTATTTGTTTATAAGAGCCTTCGGAAATACTGAACCGATCATAATAATATGTCACAATTAGAAAGCTACACTATTCAAGAGGGTTATAGGCTATATTTTATTATGATTAGTTCAGAAAAAATATAATTAACGCCCAACAAAGTGAGCACGGGTCGGCTAGTCAACAATAAAAAGCTAAAATGCTAGGGTAATATTCTGGTAAAGTAGCTATCGCGTAAATTTTGGGTGTTACTATCTGGCTGTCCAAATTTCGTTATAATTTTTTAATGAAACAAAAATGGCACTAAAATATTTTTCATTGGTCTCTTCGTTTTTGACATAAGAAATTTGTTTTTTCATTTTCGGACCACCTTTGTTATATTTCAGTTGTCTTGTAATTTACAACATAAGTAAAATGCAAAATTAGAAGATACTTTGACGTAGAATCCAGTGGTCTCTTGCTGACTTTCTTAACTCTATACTAAAATGGACAAGGTAAGATTTTACACTACTTATACAGCGGGTCTTCGGAAGTTCTTAACAAATGGGAATCTTTTTATTATTAATTTTACAAAAAAAAGTTATTTTTATAAAAAGTTCTGCTTGATGAGAAAATACATTTCCACAAAAATATTTTAAGGTTGAATGTACAGGATGGCTTAAAAATGACTTGTTTCCAAATTAAAATAAAGGTTATTTTCTAACTACGGTGCCAAACTTTAAAGGGTGATATCTTATGTCATTTTATAAAGAAAAGTTCATATAATCATATGTTCGGAATTGCTTCGTTTCTGAGATACAGGGCGTTAAATATTAAAAAAATGTACTTCACTAAAAAGTTGTATTTTTAGTTGCTTTACAGGAAAAAATATAAAAACTGCATAAGGAGTCAGTGGCGTACATTTTTCTCTCAAGAATATCGGCTGTTGTGCCCACTATACGCCACTGGCTTTTATGCAGTTTTTTTCTTTAAAGCACCTAAAAAACAACTTTTTAGTGAAGTACATTTTTTTGTATTTGGCTTCGTATTTAAGATATTTAAAAACAAACAGTCATTTAAAAAATAATTAACGAAACAACTCCGGACCTATGTTTATAGGAACTTTTCTTTATAAAATGACATAAGAATTCACCCTTTAAAGTTTGGTACCGTAGTTAGGAAATAACCCTTATTTTAATTTGGAAACAAGTCGTTTTTAAGCCATCGTGTACATCCAACCTTCAAATATTTTTGTGGATATGTATTTTCTCATCAAGCAGGACTTTTTATGAAGAGACACTTTTTTGTAAAATTAATAATAAAAAGTTTCCCATTTGTTAAGAACTTCCGAAGACACGCTGTAGAGAACTATTTTTAAGTTTGTACCTTCGTTTTAACATTATATAAAAAGCAAAAAAATTAGATTTTTTTCAATAAAATTATGTCCGAAAATACTTTTTTCCGAGACACAAAATGTTAAAAAAAAGATTGCCTTTTTTATCATAAATTTCCTACCACTCTAGATATTTTCACAAAATTTGGTACCTTCTTTTGACCATTTCATTACATTTTTTTTGGTGTAAAATTTTTAAAAATTTTACCATTGGCGTTCGAACAAGATTGGTATTACATTTTTGCAAGAAGAATAGTACGCTACTGCGTTTTATTTAAATTAATACTATTTTTAAAATATTCATTAACCTTGAAGTTAATTTGGTGTCTTGATATTTTTCCGTATGGCGAACGGTTTCCGTTTAAAAGTAAAAGCTATTTTAATGCATGACAAAATCGCTAAAATCTAATATGGTGTCTTATATTTGAGATAGGTTTAGACTGTATAATAGTTTCATAGGAGCAACAACTTTTAAATGAAATTAAAATTGTATTAAATAAGTACTTGACCTTACTTTAATACAAATTAAACAAAAACGAATTTTACATACACAAACACCATATCAGATTTTAGCGATTTTGCCATGCGTTAAAAATGGCATTGATTTTTTTAAACGAAAACCGTTCGTTTTACGGAGAAAACATATAAGCCAAATTAACCCCAAAGTAAGTAAGTATTTTAAAAATATTATTGATTTGATAAAAAGCAGTGGCGTACTATTTTTTTGTCAAAAAATTCAATAGAAATATTGTCCGAACGCCACTAGTAAATTTAGCTTAGAAACTTTTACATCAAAAATGTAATGTAATGGCCAAAAAAGTGTAATAAATTTTGTAAAAACATCTAGAAGGTAGGTAGAAAAGTTATGATAAGAAGGCATTTTTTCTTAAAACTTTAACACCCTGTATCTCGAAAAGAAAACATTTTTGGACATATTTTTATTTTTAATTTATTGCATTTTTTACAGTGTAAAAGAAAGTACCAACCAAAAAATTACCCTGTATTTAGTTTATACAAGAAAGCCATACACTACAGGTTTTTATCAACAAAAGCACCAGTGTACAAAAAGAAGTGCCACTCTTTGTGTCGCAGCCGAAGTCTTATCTTCTCCGATTCCCTCGGGAGCCTGTTTGACATATTTATATGATAATTCGCCGGGACCCCGTTGGCGTGTGCAGCCTGTCTAGGCCAGCGCGTCCTACGGGAGCGTGCCGGAGATTAACCGGAACAATGGGCGCATATCTCGATCGGCGCCGGCCATGTGTGCGTCTGGAGCGGACAGCGGCGCAGATTAGACGCGCTAGGGGAATCGAATGTGTCCAATGTTTGGTAATTGCAGTTTTTCAGTATCAACTGTGAACCTAATAAATGCAGTTTTTGGGATAATTGTTGCTGATTAGTACGTCATGATATTATGTAACATATCCAGTAAAATTGCTTCGAAAATGCCACACAATTATTTTTTTACAAATTAAATGTATAGTTTTGGTTGCATTTAAAACACAAGTATTTATCGGAATTTTTTTCTTCTGGGGTACTTCAGAGCGAATTATAGTGGAATTTTTTTGACATAATCATTGGATTTGTTTATACGTCATGTCTGTGATCTACGTACATAAATAAAGAAAATGTTATTTTGTGCTAGCTGTAGTATTTAAGACGTACCATAAAGCCGCGTCCAGATTTGCAACAATTCGCCAAACATCCGTCCAAACTAATCAACCTTTTTGCGCGTTCCTTTGACGCCAAATATCCGACAAACTCTAAATCACCGGCGGATCATTCGCCAAGCTCTTGAAACAACGTATATTCCGTCCACGTCCGCGCTATGTGGCGAGGTATGCGGAGTGGAGGGGTGCGGCGAATTGTTGCAAGTCTGGACGCGGCCTAATATGAAATAATGTAAGGTTTTAAGTCCCTACGGTACGAAACGTAAGGAGTGATTTCGTTTATGTCTTTTTATGAAGAAAATTTGTACAAGAAAATGGCTATAAACATAACTCCGGACTTGCTTTATTTTAGAGATACAGGGCGTTAAAGTTTTAAAAAAAGTCGGCATTATTTACATATCCAAAAAATGCTTCAAACCGATTTAATTGAAATTTGCTAACCTATTTAATGTAATAAGGCGCTTGAAAAGCTCTACCTAGATTAGGAATATTGGGTCCAGAGACGTCTCAGTGAGCACCTCACCCAATATCATCGAAAAAAGTACGCCACTGACTTTTTATAAAGTTTTTATATATTTTTTCCGATTAAACAATTAAAAATGCAAATTTTAAGTATCTTGTATACTCTTTGTATCTTGCTTTGTTTCCGAGAAATAAAAATTAAGGCCACCCTAAGTGATACTAAAAAAAGTATCCATAAACAGCATAAAATAAAATCTAAAATAAAAGAATTAACAAGTTTGACCTTAGTAAATAAGGAAAAAGGCGATTTCCGGTAAAATACATGACTGCTCATTTATTTTAGGGCAAATAATTGTTTATATTTTATTTTTGTTTTTTTACCATGTTGTCTATGGTACTTTTTAGAGAAAATTAAAGTGGTTTAATTTTTTTCCTCGAAAACAAATCTAGATACGAAGAAAATTTAAGACACTACAAAGTTTCATTTTTAATTGTTTAATCGTAATAATAATAAAATATTTTGTAAAAACTCAGTGACGTGCTTTTTTTTGCAATAATATTGGCTGTTGTGCCCACTGAGACGCCAATGGACCCAATAATCTTAATCTAGATAGAGCTTTACAAGTGCCTAATTACATTGAATAAGTATAATCAAATTTCATCTAAATCGGTCAAAGGGTTTTTAAGACATTTAAAAAACATTGACTTTTTTAGACAACTATCTTAGAAATAAAGCAAGTTGAGTATTCTATACACGAGAGTTAAACTTCTTTTGCGTGACTTTTGTATATGTGATATAACTCACATATCTAATAAATAACTATTATTCGCTTAATAATTTTCTGTAATAATATCTCTATTGACACCAGAGCAAAAAATATTTTTTGTGAAATGACTTATTTTCAACGAACGCATCATGCAGTGCTAATGATATTCACCCCACTGCACTTACACCAAAAAATGCTCTCAACCACAAATTAAATTAACTTCCGCAATGGAAGATTTCTTTATTAGCTGACTTTGCCTAACCTAATAATCGAAATCAGCTATTACTTGTCAAAATAGCACCCCTACTTTTGTTTGAGGACGGAATTGTCCCTTTATGTTTTTCGTGCTTTTTAAGGTCTCTGCTTTACAATGTTGTCATTTTTGCGGTTTCAGCTATTTATATTAAAATTGTATCTGTGCCCTTGCTTATTTTATTTAACCATTAATATGCGAATACAGGGTGCTCGTAATGAAATAAATATGTAAAATAAGTTTAAAAAATATTTAAGAAACAATATACAGTGTCTAAATTCAGGACCCCCTCCTAGCTTTTGAATTAATTGGTATTTTTTCATGAAAATTTGAGTACTTAAGTGAGACAACATAAACCGAATTTTAGAGAGAAATGACAGATGTAAATGTCAAAATTGACAGCTGGGCGTCATTTTAAAAGAAATATTAAAGGAGAAGGAGGGTCTAGTGATATGTCATTTTAAAGCTCCTGACAAGTACTTTATAACCCCAGAATATAAAGTCAATACCTGTACCTACTACAAAATGACGGTACTTTGATAATTACCTGAATACCTCATAAAGATGGCCGTATTTACGAATCTAATAAAGTAAGATACACTTAATGTTTTATTTTCTTAAAGCATCTTTTAACGAATTCATTTAATGGTAATATTGGTAATACTATACAGGGTAGGACAAAAAGTATAGATTTTTTTAATGAAGCACCCTGTATACTATATTAACAATAAAAAAATATAAAAGGCTCTTAAGAAAATACCACATTAGGTATATTTACCTTTACTAGTTTTGATGATATGGCCATCCAAATCAGGTATTCAGGTCATTTTTAAAGTACCGCCATTTGTTGAGAGGTAAAGGTATTCATTTTATATTCTGGGGTTATAAATGAAATTGTTAGGAGCTTTAAAATGATGTACCAGAAGACCCCTTTCTATTTAATTTTTCAAAATGGCGCCCAGCAGTCAGTTTGACAATTATATCTGTCATTTCTTGTCTAAAATTATGTATATGTTGTTTTACCAAAGTCCTTAAATTTTCATAAAAACTTACCAAGCAATTTAAAAGTTAGCGAGGGGCCTGACTTTGACAAGCACTGTACATAAAAATAATAAAAGGTGCGAAAAAAGCTCCTTCAAATTTCGGCACAAAAAGTTATTTCGTTTTTTTAATTTGTGCAAGATACCGCAGGTTGCGTCCCCCAGAATTTACAAGAAAACTGATAGCAAATTCTTATTGCTCACTTTCCAAAACTCTTATAGCCAAATATTGTGACAATACACCTAATAATAACAAAATTATTTTAAAAAAACTACAGCCAAAATACATTTTTTAACACCCTGTATCTCCGAAATCATCTACTTTTGGACTAATGGTAAGTTGGGTTTTTAATTGGTATTTTTTTCCGCATCTTTTAGAGATACGCTCTATTTGGCTTTAATTTGGTCTACATTAAATGTGTTGCAAATTTGTATTTATTGTTTTTTCACTCCCTACAAAAATTATCGCATATGCTCAATTTTTTTTTAAGATTTAATACAAAAATGTTTTAATTTAAATACTCATATCCCTTTTAATAATTAAGTTATCAAGACAATTTAAAAAATGTTATGGAAAGGTGAAGCTATAACATAAAAAAAATATTGCACAGTGAAATAGGGCCAGGCACTAACAATACCGGTCTGATTTTGACATCTGAGCTTGCGCAGATGCATGGTGGAGACGAAGTGTCAAAACGGTCAAATTAAACCAATAGGACGGCTTTATTTTGAAAATTTTGACACTCCGGTTACTCAGCGGTTAGGCAGCTGAGTACTCCTGAATGCGCCCAATGGTGCGTATATTTTTTTATTGAATGCTTTGTTTTTAAAAGTGTTTGTTTCTCACCAAGACAGAAACCGAAATTCGAGTAATTATTGTAAATACTTTTTGCCCAATTTAATCTAATTACCCATTTTTATCAGCCAATTGACCATGTTGCAACATTGCGTTTCTTAATCTAAATCGCGAATAACACATAAGTACATTGGTTAACAAAACAAAAAACACGTGGCAACGTCGCAATATAAGTCAATTAGACACCAAAAGTCATTGGAATTCCCTGTCAAATTGGAGAATTAGCGGTCGAGAATCACAGCGTCGTCAAATCTCGGGGGTTTGTTATTGGCATTGTAAGCGCCGAGGGGAGTGACTAAGTGCATTAATATGTGCACAGTTACATGATATTGGTATTGCTGACATAATTTGTCAATATGAGTTTGCACTTCACTTGAACTCTATGTGTACCAATATTAGTATGGAGCTACAAATCGTCATATGCCTATTAAGTTAAATAAGATTTGCATGTTTGCGCAGAGTAACAAATCGTTTTAATAAATGGAAAGAGTATGTATAAAAGACAAGAAATCTTTCTTTTGAACAGTTCTATTTCTATTTCCAGGGCCGTATTAACTGTTTGAGGCGCCCTAGGCTAGAATTCCCGGAGCGCCTATTTTCCACCTAAATTTTTTTGAAGAGCAAAAAAAATGGTCCTTTCCTCCGTACCGCCTATTTTGAGTGACAGGCGCCTTACTTCACCACCCGAAATAAAATTTGATGACCAGAAAAAAAGGTAATTCCCTCCCTTTCGCGCCTATTTCATTCCAAAGCACCATATTCACAGAGAAATTAATCACCAAAATCCCCCCACCCGACCTAAACTTTTTTAAAAACTCTACAAAACTATTTTTCATGGCGCTCTAGGCTGTAGCCTAGTCAGCCTAATGGTTAATACGGCACTGTCTATTTCTATTATTTTTTTCTTGGTTTTGGTCCCTTCAGGTCCAATCCACCACTCTCCCCTTCCGGACTATGCTTTCCAGGGCTTCGTCGGCGGAAAATCTGGATAATCGAGCTCTGTAGCTCCCAGAAATTTCAAAAGAACACAAAATAATTCAACAATCGATGCAATGCATAAATTGTCGGCTGTCAAACCAAGATCTGCTACTGGTGTTACGTATAACCTTCACTTTCACTACTGGCAGTTCCCATGCCACGCCCATCCATTTCCCGCCATTTGAGAAACACCTCGTGTTCACCACCAAACAGGATACCATCAGCTTATAGGAATCTTCGCTCACAGCGTTTAGATCCAGAAGAAAGATGCCGTCAATTTAGCGTGAATCTTTCCTTGATCCGCAAAGGTAAAAACGTCCGTACGGCACCTCTAACCGCCACTCCGGGAAGAACTTTGTAGTCCTTTACGCATGTCCGCACTGTTCGGAGGTCAAAAAGAGTCTTTTGGACAGTTAAGAAAAGAAATCTAGATTTTCATGTTTTTCATCAGGATGCTCTCTACTGATGACGTGTGGTATTTTTAAAATCTTTTTTAAAGTTTTTTCACTACCCTGCATATTATCACCCATATTAATTAAAAGATCTTTCAGAGGCGCATTTACATGTTTGCCACCCGTAGGCTATTTTTGTTTTCGTCGACACTTTCTTCCTTCTTTTTCCTTCTGAAAAATTTTTGAAGAGCAAAAAAAAAAGGTCCTCACTTCCATTTCTTTCCATTCTAGGTACAAAATTGAATTTGAAATCCAACAATCCAAACAAAATTATTCATTAAACATAATCTGCCGCCCCCTAAAGAACGTCTGCCGCCCCCTAAAAAATGCCGCCATAGGCTTGCAGCCTACTCAGCCTTTTGGTAAATGCGCCACTGAGATCTTTAAAAAGATTTTAAAAAATGTTACATTAATAATAAATAATGTAAATAAATATGAAATGAGAATATAATAGCACACCATAAATCCGAAAACACCAATCAGAAGATGTTACAATTGATAAAGTGCGTACAATATCACAAATTTAAGTTTGTTATTTGCCGTACCTTCAGGGCATTGTAAAAGGAAACTCACCCCTGTTTATTACCAAAAATGTGATAAACCATTTAACACATTTTTGAGACGCAATCAGTTAGCCTAGTTCCCGCCTGGCGTCTTGTTAAGATTTTATTTTTATTGTATTAAAATTGAACCAAGAGCTAATGAACCTTTGTTTAGAGTTTGAAATCTTTGCATCGTAGGTACCTTTATATTAAATATTTTATTATTTTATTTCATTTAAAGTAATCTTAACTTTTATTATATTGTGCAAGGACAGAATAGTTCTTCATGGTATATATATGCCGGGTGATGCATCGCCGGGCGGGACATAGGAAACCCCATGTAATTTTTATTAGAAGAGCATGCAAATCTACGTACATGGTAAAAACTTTAGATTTTTGGTTAACCCGTTTGCTAGGTAGATGCTAATATATTTTTAAAAATTGTTACATTATTATTGCCTCATATTTATGAACAACAATAAAAATACAAGTTAGCGTGACATAACGTTGTCATTTTGAAATTAAGTGCTTTATTATTATCATAAAATTCGTTACAGTGAAAAGATTAAGGTTGTATTTATACAAACAAATTAAGTTAAATTAGGTTAAACTAAACTAGAGTAACAAATTTCAAGAACTTATGACATTTATAATATTTACATGCAATAAATTATTAATATTATTACAATAATTATTATGTTGGAAATAAAAAGTTAAAGAAAATTTTCAAATATTCCTCCATTGACTGCTAGACAATAACCCAAATGTTCATAAAATAACCATGTCGTCCTACATTGGCTAACTGGTAAATTGAAATTTTATTGCAGTCTGCAGAAATAGTACTTTTTAAGTCATCTAGATTAGAGTAATTTTTATCCTTGTATATCATGCTTTTTAAATGGCCCCAGAGGAAGAAGTCATTTGGCAGAAATATCAGGAGACCTGGCTGGCCAATTTATGGTGTGATGTAGGCCAAAACCATTTCCATTAAAAGCATTGTGTAAATATCCCCGAACAGCCAGGGTATTATGTTCCGGGCACCCATCCATTTGGTACCAAATTTCCTTGTGATTGATCTTTTTCCTATGATATCCTGAAGTTTCCTTGTACTCACCTTCCCTTCATTTTCTTCCACGTGCAATAAAATTTCCAAGTCTCTATCATCTCTTACATTTTCTTCTCTTTGATACTCCCTAGCTTCACATCTGCAGTTATTTATCACTGTGCCTTTGGTCTCAAATTTTTTGATAGTCCTATCGACTGTTGATTTTCCGGGTATCGGTCTATTCGGATACTGAGCAGCGAACATGTCTGACACCTTTTGGTAACTATTTCCTTGATAGTACCATTTAATCATCAATACTTTTTCTTCAGTAGTATAACTCATGGTTAATCTTTTCGCTCTACGATTTTTTGATAATAATAAAGCACTAAATTTCAAAATGACAACGTAATGTCACGCTAACTGGTATTTTTATTGTTGTTCATAAATATGAGGCGATAATAATGTAACAATTTTTAAAAATATATTAGCATCTAACTAGCAAACGGGTTAACCAAAAAATTTAAGCTTTATTACCATGGACCTAGATTTGCATGCCCTTCCAACAAATGGGATTTCTTATGGCCCGCCCGGCTGATCCTATCACCCGGTATATAACATATATACTATATATATATATATATATATATATATATATATATATATATATATATAAAAAGGAAATCAAAAAAAAAAAAATATATATACTAAACTTTTTTATTTTATTCTGGGGAAAAGCCAAATAATAAAATATTTTTTTTTCCCATATGTGTCCAACTCTATGGCGGTCACTGCATATTTAAATAAAAACTGTAAAACCACATTTTTTAAAGAGAAAAAGAGAGAGAATTGTAAATATCAAAATTTCTCAAACTCCTATAGGTTTGATGAATACGAGAGGCAGTAAGTTAATTATAGAGTGAAAACATTTCAGCTTAATTTTATTGACAAAATACTACGATTTTTTCCAGTGAAAAATGCGTGTGGTCGACGTAGCCTATGCGACGTCTATTGTGCCGAAGTGTCAAACGGATTTTTCCGGTCCGTCGAGCCTTCTGTTCCACGAGTTGTTTTCGGCTCCCGTGGCTTAGATGACAACCAGGATTAGCATTTGAACAGTTTGTCCAACGACGTATTAACCTATAGATACCGGGTTCCAGTCTTTATACAGGGTGGTCCCTGTATGGTATGTGTCATGTGGCCAAAACTTAACTGGAGAATCGTGACGTTAAAAATATTGGCGATTTAACTTAAACTTACCAGCAGTGCAAGAAGTTATTATTAACTGAGAGATACAGGGTGTTTAAGTTTAATTTTTTTTTAATAATATTTTGATCCATTTGAATATTGTAATAAAACCTCGGTGTCTAGAGTTTTTTGACATGAGCTATTTATATCTAATATTAACTTTTAGGTGTTAACTAAAGCACGCCGCCTACACTACTTTCAATTTTTCTAAAATGTCCCAACTTTGTTGTGCTACCTGAATGTACCATTTAAGTGAACCAATAACTTCTCCATGTTTTCTACACAAAAGGTGTAGGTATCTGGAGCCACCATTTTCAAGATATCAACATTTAAGTGGTTTATTGCAACAAAGAGTATGAATAAATACAATTATTAATTCGTTTATAATGGGCGGTTGTAGTCACTAATACGCTGTTTTCAAATGCATTTTTGGGTTACACTAAATAACTTTATTGCGGCGAATATCTAGAAAACGGTTTGCCGAGAGCGATTCTACAAGGTATACCTTTGCACGTGTAAAAGGCATAGGTAAGTTCAATGACAGTGACGTATAAATTACGGGGGCACATTTGCGGCCACTCCACCCATATGTGACGTATATTTGGTTTCGGTTGCATTATGGGCCATTTTAACGGCACTTCTTGGGCAAACGCACCATAATGGAACTATCTTTTGGACCATGAAACCGGTGGACAAAAACTATCTTGGCTATTTTTAAATAAACTACTGAAACTAACTTAACTTTCGTAATTTTGTACAGGCATACCCCACTAGGGGTAGCCCGTACGGGCTAACGAAAACCTTTATACTTTTGACTTCACTTCCTACTAACTGTTTCTTGATCTCTCCCTTTCCATTATTAGGAAAATTTTTCTACTATATACTCAGGTTAACTTAGTATCCTGTGTGACTTCAGCATGTTGTTGACCCTGAATAAAATAATATGACCTAGACTCTGTTATTGTTTGTGTGACAAAAACCTTGCACTGGTCTTCGATTATTTGTTTTAATTTTTTGAATGTGATTTCTTTAATGCCAAAATAATTAAATAAATATCAAAATTATTAAAACCCATACCCCCTATACAGGGTGTTCACAATATTTTACTCCGGATGAGTACATGTGGGAAACAAAAAAATTGCGATGTTTTAGAGAAATGAAAGTAGTGTTGGTAGCAGTCCTTTGGTTAGCTTCTTAAAATTACCTTCAGATATGAATAGCTCATGTCGCATTAAATATTATTTAAAATAATTTGAGAATTATTTTGAAACTTTGACACCGTGTACCTCGAAAGTTAATATCAACTTTTGTATGAAGGTAAGTTTAGTTAAATCGCATTATTTTAACGTTACAATTCTTCAGTTCAATTTTGGCCCATTACTTAGGGACCATCCTGTGTATATTCCTTGATGGCCACACGTCCCATCTGACTTTACATGTCAGTGATTTCTGTGCTGAATATCAATATCATTTTAATAGCTCTGTACCCAAATTCAACCCATGTTCTCCAGCCATGTGATGTCAGTGTATTTAAAGCTATGAAAATGTCCTGGCGAAAAGTTGTTCACGAATGGAAGTTTAATAATTCCCAAGAAACTTTAAATAAATCGAACTTTCCTGTCCTATTCCAAGAAGTTTTTAAAAATATCACTCAAGAATCAGTAATGAATGGTTTTAAAAGATGCGGCCTATATCCATGGTGTCCAGATAATGTTGATTTTTCAAAATGCCTGAAACAAGCTCCAGCTAATAGTGGTAAAAAAGATCAAGGGGAAAAATAACAAAAAAATACGAAGAATTAAAAGTATGTTTGAAAATTATTGAAAGACAAATAAGTAATGAAATTGTAGCAAAGTTTAAGGAAGTCTTTGAAAATATGGGAGATTGGAATGGAGCAGTTGAATTTACTGAATTATTCAAGTTATGGAAAACATTAAAAGTCAAGTGTGCAGAAGAGGCAACTAATGACATGGACATAGAACAACCAAGCACTTCCAAACAAGTAGAAATGTCTCCAAAGCTGAAAATTAATAATAATCAAGAACAGATGGTTCAAGAAACTCCAGAAAAAAGTAGCACTAGCGTCGGTTCTACTATACTTGCTGTTGATGGTGACGCCATGTATTCTAGTGATGAGTCTCCATTTTCCAAAGCTATAAGATGGCCAACACCGAAAGTATCAATAACAAAGGCTAAAAGGAATCTAGAAAAAGTGCCATCAGTGGTAACAGCTAAAGAATGGAAAAACATTTTGTTAAAAAAGAACAAGAAAAACTGCAAAAGGAACGAGAAAGAGAAATAAAAAACAGGAAAGAGAACAAAAAGATTACAGAAATTGAAGGAGGCCAGAGCAAAAAAGAAGCTACAGGGTGTTTTCTAATTGAATATCAATATTGAAGGAGGTAATTTTTGGGTTTATTTTGAGAAGAAAACTTCAATAAAGGTATGTCCTAAACGTGTTAACTTTTGAGATAAATGGTGTTAAAATTTTCAAAAAAAAAACAAAAAATTTCGAAAACACTTATTTTAGTAAAAACTAGTATACTGGATATAAACGTTATTTAAATAGGTATTTATTATTTCCGCAATGCTTCTTTTATGGTCTAAAAATATACAATAAAGTGAATTTTATTTTTTTCTCTTGAACTAAACAAGATACGGAAAAAAATTAGGAGTCATAAAAGCACTAGTACACAGTCAGTGGCGTGCCGTTTTTTTTTGGAAAATATTTCTTCAGTTGCCTCTCGAGACTCCACTGGACCTACTAAATGTAATTAAGTTAGTGATAAATTACCTCCTTATTGTCATTAATAATATTGCCAAATTAAAACAAAATTGGGTAAAGAATAGTTAGGACATTATTTTGGAAATTTTAACACTCTCCATTCCGCCCTTCGACGATAGTGTGAAACGTGTGACAGAGGGTGGGATGGACAATAAGCTACCATGCTTATACACTATTTATATTTCTTAAAACATGTTTTTTTATCGCCTACACCGTACTGATGAGAACAAAAATAGTTCGTAATCTCAATTAACTCCGAAGAAAACCTTTGGCTAATGTGAAAATCTGCATCGCCAGATCGGACAGTGTTCCGACGGATGTTACCTTGCAGTGCAAGGAAATAACAAGCAGTAAGGAGCTTTAGCTCTCTTTTATTTCTGTATAATGATTTCAAATGCTTCTCAAGAATACTTATTTTTACTAGTATTTAAATAAATACCTAATTTTTCTAGAATACTTTACTGTTTCTACAAGCTATAACGTCGATGATTCTTAAAACAAGAAGCCTAAGCCACCACCTGTCCCACTGTTTGGAATTAGAGCCGTATCATGGGCAAACTCGAGAGATTAAGCCCAGGTTTAAGACCCTTTGCCCTATGTAGAAAATGAATAGGGGATAAAAAGTGTAGTTTGGATCTAGTTTAGCCAAGTGCGCTTGGGATGTTGTAGTTTTGTTTTAGACTGACATTTTGAGAAATAAAGATTCGTTACGTGTTTGGGGTACGGTCTACCAAAGTAAAAATGATTTAATACAGCTACATCCAGCGGCCCAAAATGTAAAATTTGAGGTTTAAAAAATAGCTTTGAATTGGTTATAAATGGTAACTAAGGGTGTCGAATTGGTCATCCATACACCAACTTTTACAGCGTGTTTATGTCATAGAAAAAATTTTAGCGCCTCAAATTAATCATACATGGCTCAATCAAAAAGGGTATAGTTGGTTACAAAATGGTTAAAATTGGTTATTATGATTAGTTATTAAGTCAGCAAGATTAAAGAAGTTCTGTATTAAATGAAGACATTCAAGGACGAGAAAATTTTATGACATTGCCCAGAATTAAAAATTTTAGATTAAAAATACAAATTCTGAAAGCTACTATAAATATGAAAATTGGTCATAGGTATTTAATATTACTTGGTCAAAGATACTGGAGTACATATAAAGGGTTTAAAATTTGAAGGTAGACTATTGCTATATACAGGGTGGCCCACCATATTCGACACGGTCTGTAGCTGGATAACCATGGGGTTTTTAAAAGTAAATACTGGAACATATACAGGTCGGATAAGACCACAGTAAAAAATTATTTTACTCTATACAGGGTATCTCAAAAAAGTGTGACGTATCAAAGTTATATTCTTTTAAAAGGAACACCCTATATTTTATGACTGGTTTTAGATTCTACTTTAAAAAATAACTCAAGTTTGTATATAGTACCAAGTTTCTAATATTATTCGTATTTGTGATATTTGATTTTTTTGTAAAATGCAGAGGTAAAATTAAATTGATTTTACTTTAACACTTTTAATACTTTAAACTTTAAAATGTATAACAAGATAAGAAAAAGTCTGTCATATCATACGTAGGTCAAATCAAGTTTAAATATTGTACAGGGTGATCAAAAAATAATTTCAATTTTTCAGAAAATCAAATAGCCATATCTCTCTTATTTTAAATGGGACACCCTGTATTTTTTTATGTCGCATGATGACAAATAAAATACTCTATCAAATGGTGTATGGGTTGCCTATACCTATCTTTTGTGGTTTTTAGTAAAATCTGTTTTTACAAATCTTTAGTTTAAATGTTTATTTAAATTAAAGTTGGCTGTGACATAGCAGCCATTAATATTTTCTTAAGAAAATAACAACGACCATTTATTGATTACTGATGTTTTAGTCAGTTTAAAAGAAATTTCAATGATTTTAAATAAAAATCCTTCTTCTACAAAACAAGATGACATAATACTGGTAGGATGTGAAAAATGGTTTATTTTAGTCTAGAGTTAATCCTGAAAAATATTCCAGGAGAAACCATCTGATAACCTTAATAGTTGCTTTAAAAATTTGACACAGTGATTATGGATAATGGAAGAGACGAGTTATAGGTCACAGAATGTCGTCATAACCTGACCAGAGAGCGTTATTAGGATTGTTTAAAAACACAAGTTTTATCATTACTCACATTCAGCTGAAATAAGTGTTTATTGGAAGTAGTATTATAAGCAACTAATGATTTTTTTTCTGTGAATTTTAAAAATAGTGGCAGATAATACAAAAATCTTTTAATTCTTGTGCTTTTTTTCCAACAAATTTACATTTTGCAATAACGGCTTAGTAAATAGGCATAGCTATATCAACAGCCCACTTACATTTAAATAGACATTTTGAATAAAAATATGTTGAAACGGAATTTACTCAAAAGTATAAAAGATAGGTATAGGTAACCCATACACCATTTAGAAAGAGCATTTAGTTTGTCATCATGTGGTGTAAAAAATACAAGGTGTTCCATTTAAAATAAGAGAGATATTGCAATTTGACTTTCTAAAAAATTGAAATTATTTTTTGATCACCCTGTATAATCTATGATCTCGATATCGACCTACGTATTTGAATAAGGATCAGAATATTCACTAAAAACAAATAAAATAAGACACTTGGTACTATAAACAAACTTAAATTATTTTTTTATGTAGAATCTAAAACCGTCATAAAATATAGGGTGTTCCATTTAAAAAAATATAGCTTTGATACGTCACACTTTTGAGACATCCTGTATAGTAGTAAAATAATTTTATACTGTGGCCTTATCCGACCTGTATATGTTTCAGTATTTACTTTTTTAAAAACCCCATGGTTATCCAGCTACAGACCGTGTCGAATATGGTGGGCCACCCTGTACATACAGTTACTCGCCAGAAATGTTGAACCATATGGAAAACTTTTATATTATTGATTTCTCAAAAAAGGTTATTCTTGATAAAAATCTCTGCATACAGCAAAACTCACAAAACACTGATCAAAATTTAAATAAACCATAGCGTATAACGAGGTAGGTGCAAATTAACGAATATGACACAAGAGAAAACTACCTTTATTTTTGAACTTAGACAAAAATATTATTTGGAAAATTTGTTTAGAATTAAAAGCTATGTCATATTTTAAAAGCAGAGCCTCCTATTAAAAACATTAAGAAAAAAACTTACTTTCTTCAACTTACCCCGTATAGAGATTAGATCGAACTAAATTAACTGCGTAAATTATCCTTATTGCCCTTAAATATCAAATAAATGTTAAATCTTAGATATTCCTTAAGCATTTCAGTAGGTACATTTATATACACTTTAAAAACATAAGTAAAATTTTGTTTTTATTGGTTTAATAAGGCTAAAATTTATAAGCCCCTTTGGATTAATTTTTCTACCTCATTTTGCCTTATAAAAAAACGTTCTTCTATTTTTAAATTTATTATTATATTTTCGTTTTTATTTGGAATAATACTAAAATAATTTTAAGCTTTTGAACACTATAAAGAAAAGCATAAAAATAAATTTATATTTTGGGAAAGTAAAGATGTTTTATAAGGCAAAAACGATGTGAAACAGTAATCTAAAGGGGTTTTTAAATTGAAGTCTTATTGAACCACAAAAAGGCAAAAAAAAATTACTTTTGTTTTTGAAATGATCTTAATATATAAATGCTTTAAGAATAACTAAGATTTAACGTTTTTATGAGAATTTTAGAGCAATAAGGATAACACAAGCCCACAAAAAAATAAGTTGGTAGTCCGAAAGAGTAGACCTTGGTATCTTTATGTGCCCAGGATCGCGAATCCGAATCTGGTGTCAGTTTGACCCCATCAGGTCATGGTCAGGGTTATTTTAAGGTCTAATAATTAAAACTTATAGAAAATGGACCACAAACGTGGTATATTTATATTTTTGGGGTCGCTAAATCCAATTTGAAGTCAGTTTAACTGTATAAGGTCATGGTAAAAAGGTAATTTTAAGATCAAGTGAATAAAATTCATTAAAAATTCTCCAGAAACGTGGTACCTTTGCTGTTTTTGAGATCGCTTAATCCCAATTCAGGAGGGTCAATTTGACTACGGATCTCGAATTCAACGACCCAAAGAACCCCAAGATATCGCGATTTTGGTGCATATACGATAGCTTTTACAGATGATCTTGATAAGGACCTTAATCTTAATTAATAGGGTCAATTTACACCCTACGGATTGGGGATTTTGTGACCCCGAAAACGCCATTATACCATAACCCTGGTCTATTTTCCATAAATTTAATGATCTCGACCTTGAAAAGACTTGCTTGATCCTGACCTGATGGGGTCAAACCGACCCCCAAATTCGGATTTAGCGACGGCCCAAAAGCAAAAAAGATACCATGGTCTGGTTTTTCGGCCTCGCAATTTTTTTTTGCTTGTTGGGCTGTGATTGACCTTAAAATGACCTTGACCCTGACCTGATGGCGTCAAGCCAGCCCCAGATTCGGATTTAGCGACCCCAAAAAAATAAGAAGATATCATGGTCTAGTCTTTTGGACCACCTACTTTTATTTTTTTGTGGGGCTGTGTAATTTACTGCAGTTAATTTAGTTCGATCTACTCTCTGTCTGGGATAAGTAAGTTAGAGTAGAGGCTTTGTTTTTAAAATATGATATAACTTTTATTTTTAAACAAGTTTTCCAAATAATATATTTCTCCTAAGCTCAAAAATAAATGTGGTTTTTCCCTTGTGTCATATTCGTTATCCTGCACCTACCTTGTATACCCTATGGATATTTAAGAATTTTGAACAGTGTTTTGTGAGTTTCGGTGTATGCAGGGATTTCTATCTAGAATATTTTTATTGTCAATCAAAATTAAAAAGTTTTCCATATGGTTCTGATTGGTTTCTGGCGGTCGCCTGTATAAGCAGTCGACGCTTCGCTTCACGCTTCGTCAAACGTTACGATGCGAGAAAAAATCATTCAAACATGTTTTAGTGCAAATTATGCTAAATTACTGATTTAAAAAGACAAAAAAAACACATTGATGGCCATATTCCATGCCAGCTAACAAAGCTAAGAAGTAAAGGCCGGTATAAAAATCAGGTGCTGATGTAAGGGACATCCATAAGCCCAACTGGAATGCTTATGAGAGGAAGATGGCTAGTTTTAGTAGCAACCACTGTACAGGGTGTCCCATTTTGGTTGTCCCTTATGGGAAACTTGGAAACCATAAGAGATATTAAAAATCCGATACCCCATCCTCGAGCTCTTTTTTGGAGAAAACATTTATGGTAAAAACAGATCATCGCTATCGCGAAGCGTTTCAGAGATACCAGGGTGATTCTCGATTTTTCACTTTTGAAAAGGTCCTGTAGCTTTGTTGTTATTACAGATACGAGAAAACTAATTGCACATTATACAGACACTTTTTTTTCTGTAGAATCCAGTGGCGTAGCCAAAAATTTTTTTGAGCTGTCATTTTTGACATATGACCCAAACATGTTTTTTTAATTAGGGACACCCTATAGATATGATAGCCGCCAGCGTCTTTAAAATCATAATTTTTCCAATATTTGACGTAAAAAATTTATTAAACCACCTACTATGATATATTATTTGAATCAGAAAAAAACAAGCAATTTAATTACCTAATCATTTTATAGGGTGTCCCTAATAAAAAAACATGTTTGGGTCATAAGTGTCAAAAATGACAGCACAAAAAAAATTTTTTTGGCTACGCCAACTGGATTCTACGGGAAAAAAGTGATCTTTATAATGTGTAACTAGTTTTCTCGTATCTATAACCAATAACAAAGCCAGAATTTGCTTTCAAAAGTGAAAATCGAGAATCTATCTCTGAAACGCTTCGTGATAACGTGTTGTCTTTACCATAAATGATTTTCTCAAAAAAGAAGCTTTCAGATGAGGTATCAATTTTAATATCTCTTAGCATGGACTCTTCCCATCAGGGACAGCAAGGCATGGGACACCCTAATATACCAAAATTAGTAAATATTGATGTTTAATTAAAATTGATTAAACTCTTTTTTTAGTTGTTTAAATAAACTAAAATTTATTAAAAATTATTTAGGTAAAATGCAATTTCTAAAGACATACAGGGTTTCCCGAAACTTTGACAATTTTTAGGTGATTCTGCAACAAAAATATGAAAAAAACTTCTTACGAACATACCCATTATGTCGAAACGGCTTACTTTTTAAATTAGAGCAGGGATAAAAAAATCGTTTTTAATACGGTTTATGACAATTTAGATATTTTGTGAAATTTGGGAGGCATCTCTTATGCAATAAGGATATTTTTTAACGTACCCTAATGAACTGTTCAATCTTATCTTAATAATTAAAAAAAAACTGTGGACTCCAATAAAAAATGTTAAGAGATAAGAAATTGTTTAACAACAAGGGCTTGCTCGTCCGCGCCTACGTACCTTTAAAACTGACAATCAATACTTCGCCAAACATTTGCTTTTGCCGAAGTACGAAGTGGTATGAAAAGTAAACTCAAATTTGAAAGATTGTGCTTGCCGAAGTACGAGAGTTTCGTTATTCGCCGAACTCCTTGGTGTCTGGGACCGTAAGCTTAAGAGGTGATTTTTCATCAATAACTTGTAATTGTTTTTATTCCAGTTAAAAATAAGCATCGCACTCTACTTTAATATCCTGACAATCCGTAGACCATCCACGCATATCTAACCTGGCGTGTCCAATATGCCAGTGGATTTATTGACTCATCAATCCACATTAGCATATCATACATAACGTGATTGTGTTCGGCGCGGTGGCTGGTGGATTCTCGATCGTTGCTACTCACCGATGTGATATATGTGCACTGGGCATTAAATTGTTGACTAAATTAGTTTCGATATGTATATGTATTATGAGACTGGGCCAAAATATTACACTTTTTGGAAAATATATCAAAAATATTGTTTAAGGTGACAAAAAAAAAATATCGTGAAGGTTTGAGCTCTTAATATTGATGTTTAAGAGGTCTATCTCTTACTCACTAACAGCTCTTTGACAGAAATCTTTTTTTATGAAAACCTCGAAAATTGTTGATCTAAAAATACCCTAAGGTCGCGGCCAAGGTATGGTTAGACCCATATTTATTTTATTCTGAAAGCGATGCCGCCAAGTACACAAAAATAATAGGGCAAATAAACCCTTTTGTGAACAGTGACTTATTGCAGCAAAAAATATTCAACCCGACGACGACGCCACGCGTTACAGGTTTTATGGTACGCCAGATACGAAATAAGAGGATGTTTTTTAAGTAGGTGATACGTGTTTTCGCAATATTTTTATTTATTTATCTAAATAATATGTAATCAGGCTCTGTCAGAGGCTATGTGCTTTCAAAAGGTTTGTTAACTTTATCACAAGACAATACACTTTGTTAAGAAATAAAAAAAAATGATTTTAGGAATTCAATACACAAATCCATCATGTCGATGGTCTAGTACACAAATGTTGTCAGTTCATTTTATTAGAGAAAGTTGGTTGTATATGTCGCAAACAAATGAATGATATTTTCATTTTCAAAAGCTACTTGACTAAGCAAATGAAAATAGAAAAGAATAACCTGACGGTCATGCAAAACTGTGCACGTTGGGAGGGTCATGGTTAGGTAAACCTTTTTTATATTTTTAGTAAAGCAAATTAAAAAAAAATTAACCAATCAAAACTAACCATGACCGCCCCAATGTGACAGTTTTGCGTGACCATCTGTAGCATTTCATGAACCAATCAACTTACACGTGCTTTTGCTTTTTACTGTAGTCTGCAAAACACACTGTACGCCTAATATGTTATCAAATATATCACAGTCATTTGCCTAACAAGGACCATGACAAATGAATTTACCTAGGCAAATGGCTTTTAAATAAAAATTTGTTTTTGAAGTCATTTGCCCAGTCAGAAAGGGATTTGCCTAGACAGAAGCCATTTGCCTAAAATAACCATTTACTTGCGACATATACACTAACATGTAATTATTTACAAGAGCTTTTCTATGTTCACAAGTGGCAAGTAAAATATTTAAACTTGAAGATGCTAACGCCATTTTCCAATCATTTAAGTACGTTTAGACTGGAATTATGGCAAATTTTTAAACTTTAAAGTTCATATAACCTAATCATTCATTTTTGCACTTACAACATTTGCGAACAAGACCATCGATGTGAAATTTTTATATTCTCAATTTATTGTCATACATACAGTAGTTATTTTAAATTAACGACCGTGGTGGCACTACCGCGTTGTCTAGAAGGTGCTGTGAAATGCATAACTGCATGTTTCAGTGCTTCAGTGCTTGGAGAACGTTGACGGAACAGGGGGAACGAGGGGTTAAACATCTAATAACCCGACACCCACGATACTCTGGTATTTAGGCATATGCCTTCGTGGGATGTCAAAAAGATAACAAAAAAGCTGGTAGCATGTATCGTCGTAAACAGCATTTTATTCTGAACATGATTTCGCAAAAAAATCCATAAGAATATTTTTTGATACATTGAGGCCATACCCCTAGTCTATTTGATAAAGTTTTAAATAAATAATGCTAAGGGACTGTTAAAATTTCGGCATCTTCTTCAATGTTCACACTCGTATATTTTGATTTGCGAAACATCGTAAAATAGCTTTCATAGCTTAACGGATTTAAAATCAATGTTACTCCCCCTACAATCCGAAAAAAATCCCGCTGTTACGTAATAGATGCGTAAAACTGATATAAAAAGTCACGTTTTGAATAAAACATGAATCCCTGACACCTGTCTGTCAGAACGTTTCCTTTGCTGGTCACGATTTGGGGCACAGAAGCCTCGCGTTTTGCGTGATTTCGACACGCGAAATGTTCAGTAATTTGCAGGTAAAGGTTATGGGATTGACAGTAAATTGTATATTTTTTAAAATTTTTACCAGCAACGAGAAATAAAATGCTTTCTCTAAATAAAATTTTCAAATAACATTATTAGTTTATAAACATAATATTTATTAGACTGGGTGAAGCCAAAAAAACAAACAATTTTTATTTTTACGGTACTGTAAAAATATTGTTCCTACGACCACATGTGAAAATAGTATAAAAAGCACACTGTTTTCATGCATAGAAAATACCTTATATCACACTAGTGTTGCAAAGTACTTTACAACACTAGTGTTGCAAAAATATAATATAAAGCTGTCATCGCTGTCATTGTTATTTAAAATAAATTTGGAGTTATCAGACTGTTAATGGGATTTACATTGAAAAAGCCATGCAATATTTTTTAATGAGGACCTTTTTTAATTCTTAAATGATAAAAAGCGACTAGGTAGGTGATTTTTGATATAAAAATATTGTTAAACAGTATAATATATCGCAGTAACGAAAAGTATATATCACCCCTAAGTGATGCAAAGTTTTCAATTGTTTTCTTATTTTTTCCGTGAAGACAAACAACTTTTATTGTTTTTGGTGAATAACTTGTGGTCGTAGGAAAAATGAGTGTTACAGTTACTCGTGTGAAAATGATCTTTCTTACACTCGTGGGATTGTCGCACTCGGCTGGCGCCTCGGTGCAACAATATTCCCACTCGTGTGAAATCAGTCATTTTCCACTTATAATGTAATATACTATTTCATGACGACGAAAACAAAATATTCCGAAATTTTCAGCCCTTAATATTAACATACATTAATAGGCGTTATTAAAATGTGTTAATGTGGTTCAACTACTGTTGCATTTTGGTATACAAAATTTCGGAATCATTAACTCTTGACGCTGTTGAACCAATACATATTCTTCAGAAAATTAAATTCTCTACAGAAATGCTTTCCTAGCAAATTTTCGTAGGACTAGCCGTTTTCTTGTAATCGCCCTTTAAACATTAATTAATTTTTTAAATTTTGTCACTTAGATTCTGGATTTTTAAACTACAATAAGAGTTAATCAACAGGTCCAAAAAAATGGCATTTTTGAATCCAGGTCATAACGTTTTTGGGGAAAACGACCTAATGTATGTTCATTAAATCAAAAACGTAGTAGTATGAAATTTTAAGCCATATTTACCAAGTTGTCATTTGAAACAGGACTTTGTTTTCAAAAAACTATTACTATAGAATAAACATATACACTACGTTTTCGATTTAATAAAATATATTAAGCCGTTTTTCCAAAAAATCTTTATGACCTAGACCCTAAATGCCGTTTTTTGGAACCTGTTGATGGACTCATAAATATCAATATCCTTATAAAACAAATAATTATTCTTAAGGAAATTTTATGCTCTACAAAACGATAAATATATTCCTTTCAAAGTTACTCGATGTCGATATTGATATGAGAATTTATTTAGAGACTTTTTATGTAAAGCATAAAATTTCCCTTCAGGCCATTCTACCGAAACCACAGGAGTCAAATGAGTGTTTAAGATAATTTGACTACCATGATATTTATATTAGGCAACGCTGCGTTAAAACAATAGTAATATAGTATAAATCGTACACACATCACACTGCGTCCAGACTTGCAACATTCGCCGCGCCAAATAGCGCGCCACATAGCCCACAATAGCACGGACGTAGACGTGGACGGAATTCACGTCGTTTCAAGGGCTTGGGAAATGATTCCGCGGTGATTCAGAGCTTGTCTGTTTTTGCATCAAAGGAGCGCGCAAATAGATTGGTTTGTTTGGACGGATGTTTGGCAAATTGATGCAAGTCTGAACGCAGCTTTATGTTTATTTACTAATAAAATCTTCAAACCGCCCTTATCATATATACCAAAAATAATAATTTATTGAAAAGGCAAAACAGTCACTCAGAAAAAATTATAACAAATTTATAAAACAACGTCAAGTAGCACATAAATTTGGGGATAAATCATGTAAGTTTCTGTCACCTAAGCTGTCAATTAACGTAAATATTGATACATCGGATTATGGTCGTCGAATTGTTCATTTAAAAACACTCGGAAAAAACATGTTTACTAATTATTGCGGATATTAATTATCACTCATTGGCTCTTGTAACCGAAAAAACGTATTGGACTGAAATCAATTTTATATCCCCATATACCGTTTTCGATAAACTTTTCGGGCGCATCATAACCTTTCGACGGCGTTGCCACATGTCAGTTACATAGCATATTTTTAAATTATTTATTAATAACCCTTATCACAAGCTCTGATCGTCCTACCAGGGGTGAGGCATCAGTGGGCAATGCTGCTGGGCGGTAATTTTTGAAATAAAATTATTAAAAATTATATTTTATTACTTTAAGATTAGTCCCAAAACAATTATTTTTATTTTTAGCATATTCTATTTTTAAATTAAAAATTTTGAAATTAAAACTCATAGGAAACTAATATTTACAAACAGCATTGAGTCACAAGACTAAGCCGTATTTTTTGTTAACAACGGTTAACAACAGTTCAAAATCATTACAATTTTTCGGTAAATGATGACGTCATCAACGCTGCAAAGAAGTGAGACTGCTTAAAAAGAGACAGATCTGGCGGCTGTTCTAGTTGTGGATGTTACAAATACAAAAAAATCATAGAAGAAAGAAAAAATAATTAAATAACTGAAAAATAAAGCAACTCGCGAGCTGCGTCTAACAACAGGAAAAGTGAGGTTAAAAATTATCAGCTGATACATAGGTTTAAAAACATCGAATTTGTTGACCACATTTATAATGACGTCATTTTTAAGACGGTTTAAATCGACTTTTAAATTGTTGACAATAAAAATACATCTTTAGAAATAAAATATTTGGTTAAAGATTTTGCGAACATAAAAGCCAGACAAGTTAAATTTTAGTAAACAGGCTGTTTTCTTTATTTAAGTGTTTAGTACCTTTATTAATTTTTTTTTAATTGACTTTTATCATGTGTTAACTTTTGCAATGAAAGTAACATTATAGGTTTTTTTTTTGTTGTTTACTTAATACATTTTGTTCTCTTTTTTGTTTAAAGCTATAATTAACTTTATATTAAAAGTAAAAACAGTATGTTATTGCATTAATTTTTAGTAATCAAATCATCAAATACACGTTTGGCGGTTGAAAAGTTTCGAATATGATTTTTGGGCAATGTGTAAGAAAAGACGGAGTAGAGCGAGAACACGCTTGGCTCCTCCACGGCGGCTATCGCGTCGTCGTTGCGCTTATCAGTCCGGTCAAAGTTCGTTTGCAATTTTTCGCAACTACGTGTTGACCGATCATGTTTACAATTTATTTTTAACCTTTGGTACGAAGGCGGATACACTTATAAAGTAAAAATGGTCTTCACTGTTGAACAAAAAGATTAATATCATTAAATGGTATTGTCGTGCGGAGAGTGCAGAAGAAGTTGTCGGCCGTTTTATATTTGCATATCCTGATGAGCAAATCCCTACTGCTAAAACAATTTATAATATCTGGCATAAGTTTGAGCAGTCGGGATGTGTAAATCGATGTGCAAAATGTTCTAGTGGCGATCAGGAACCTCGTCGAACACCTGACGCTAGGATTGAAAATGAGGTCAATGTGTGTGCTTTTGTGGAAATAAGTGAACCTTGTTCTAGCTCCCAAATTTCTGAAGAACTTGATATTCCAAGCCGTACAGTGCGTGATATTTTGAAAAGAAATAAGTACAAAGCCTACAAAATTAAAAACACTCAAGAGATTTTTCCAGAAGATCAAATAAAACGCATGGAGTTTTGTGAAACCCTAAGAGAAAAATTGATCAAAATGACGACTTCACGAAGTAATATTTTATTTACAGACGAGTCATCTTTTCCTCTTCTAGGTCGACATAATTCTTCAGTCGTGAGATATTGGTCTCGGGAAAATCTACATTTAAGTGTGCCATTACGAACTCAATACCCGGAAAAGGTAAATGTTTGGGCTGGTATTTTAGACAACCACATTGTAGGTCCTTTTTTCATTGATGGTACCTTGAACTCTGAGAGATATTTACTTTTATTGCAACAAAATATTATACCCGCTGTACAGAAACTTGGATGTTAATTTTAATGAAATTTGGTTTCAACAAGACGGATGTCCCGCTCACAACGCTAGACAAGTGCAGAACTATTTAACAAACACTTTTCCTGGACGGCTTATTTCCACAAGAGGTACCATACCATGGCCTCCGCGATCTCCAGATCTGACGCCTTGCGACTACTTCTTATGGGGTTATTTGAAAGAAATTCTCTACCAACACCGACATGAAAGAGCCGTTAATTTGGACGAATTGCGGCTTAGAATTATTAATATTTCTAGGTCCATTACACCTGAAATGTTAGCAAATGTACGTAGAGAATTTTACGACAGGTTGGGATACTGTGAAGCCCAACTAGGAGGTGTATTTGAACAACCTTATTAAATAATCCATTTAATTAGAATTATTTTTTGTTTAAGAGTTATTTTTCATTTTATTTTAGAATATTGTATTTTCTTTTCACCAAAGGTTTTTAAGATTTGAGCATATTAAAGTTGTTTTTTGACTGCTATTATGGGCACGTTAAAAAACAACATAAATTTTTATCTGTCGTGAGCGCGTGAAATTCCAATACTTTATTTGACCTACCCATCTCCAAGCGCTTGCTAAATTGCACTGCGGAACAGCCGAAATTTACATTCACATCGAGCGGACCCGAGCAGTACGAGGAATCCGCGTCGCTATCGGTGGGCGGTTACCTATGCAGTCGTTCTCTGTCGTCTCTCTATCTATTAGTGTCTAATACATTAAAACGCAATCCGTTAGATTCAACTCGCCAAACCTGTATATCATAGGAGATATAAGGAAGCTCGTTTCAAAGTTTAAATAATTTAATATTAGGTTGGTGTATTATCCAGGGTGTTCGAAAAATACACGGCCAAATTTTAGGAGGTGATTTGTCATTGAAAAATATGAAAAAAGTTCCTATAAACATGGGTCCGAAAATGCATACTTTCCAAGATACAGGGTGTTAAACTTTTTAAATAAAATAGGTTTTTTGTAATTATCTTGAATACCCTGTAACCGATTTTCTTGAAATTTTTCAGTGTTATTTCTAGTAATAAGGGCCAAAGTTAGGTTAAAAACGATTCTCAAAATAATATTGTGATGTTTTCATGTACAACTAACTTATCTGCATTAGGACAAATATCGGAATTGTATGTTGATGGAACTTTTCAGTATTGTCCAAAATTTTTTTGCAGTTGTTTACTGTTCACGGTTTCAAAAACGGTCAGTATGTTCCTCTTATTTTCTTTCTTCTCCCAAACAAACATTTCGAGTCATATAAATTAGCTTTTGAATATCTCAAAGAAGCATATCTTACATTAGTTGGTGAGAGTTATGTTCCAAAAGTTATAACTGCCGATTTTGAAACCGCTATACATAAAGCAATTTTATATGTTTTTCCTAACACTAAAATTAAAGGCTGCAAATTTCACTTATGTCAAGCATGGTACAGAAAAATACAACAGTTAGACCTTTCAAGCGAATATAAATTGAAAGATGAAGCAGAAAATGAAATTACTAAATATCTAACTTATATATTTGGGTTACCGTTTCTAAAGCCAGAAGATGTAGGAGATTGTTTTGCCATTGACTTAGCTGAAGTTCAACCCAGTGATAACAGGGTACTTAAATTTTGTGACTATCTAGTTGAGAATTATATAGAAGAAACATCTAGATTTCCACCACATATTTGGGCGGACAATTCATCTTCTTTAACGTTAACAACAAATGCCTGCGAATCTTTTCATTCTCGTTATAATTCATCATTTTACAGTCCCCACCCAAATATTCATCAATTTCTAAATGTTCTTTTGGATTTTCAACTAGATTCATATATTAAACTACGAAGTATTGATACAATAGTTAAAGTCTATGATAGTAAAGTGCTGCGAAAAAACAATTCTTAGATAAATATTTAGCAAAATTAGAAAATAAGAGCATAAGTAATTTTGAGTTTGTAAAATGTATTTCCCATAGATGTAAGGTAGCTGTTTAAAAAATAATATTAATATAAATAAATGTAAATATATGAAATATGTTTCTTCGTTATTTCCCAGTATTTTCCTCAAATCTGGCAATGCTGCTTAACAATTTGAACGAAGTTTTCGATTATTTAGGTAATAAAGGTAAACTGACCCGGGAGTGAATTCGTCCGTCACCTTTTTCGCCATCAGGTACTATTCCTTATTTTGGGAGTGAATTCGACCCTGCCCGCATAATTAAATTAAAATTATTAAGTCCAGTGGCGTCTCACGGGACATCTTATCGAAAATAATTGTAAAAAATGTACGCCACTGACTTTTTGTAACTTTTTTTTAGAATAAGCAACTGAAAATACAACTTTTTTATTTCTTGAAATTTTTTTGTATCTTGCTTCGTTTTTGAGAAAAAAATAAAAACCACTTTATTGCATGTTTCTTGGGACGGAATTTTTGAATTTTGACGATTTACTGAGGCAAAAACAGTTAAAAGATAGAGCAAAATTAATTTTACTTTCCTATCTTAACTTTTTAAGGACTATCTAATGACATTAAAAAGTGAAGGTCAACTGAAGATTAAAAAGGTGAATGTTAAACCTAAAGGTTGGACACCCTGTATCTTAGAAACTATGCATTTTCGGGCCCATGTTTATAGAAACTTTTTTTTATATTTTTCAATGAGGAATCACCTCCTGAAATTTGACCGTGCATTTTTCGAGGCACCCTGTATAAAAAAAAATGAACAAAGAACATAAGTTTAAACAGTGGTACAGGGTGTACCATTTTGGTTGCAATAGCGGGGTATCTCAATCATTATTAAAGATAGAACCTTGCTGTTTTCGTAAACCTAAGGCTACTGTTTTGTGAATCGAAAGATGCCATAAATAAGGCCGTCATAGCCCTCTTAGTTTCTGCGCTACAGGGTGATTTTGAAATTTTTGCATTTTCAGGTACCCCTTGTATTTCAGTTGGCTGATAACGTATTAAAAACTTAAAAACTGATTCTTATATACATTTTTCGTAGAATTCAGTGCGCGTAGCCAGATTTTTTCAAATATTATTATTTTAAAATATTGACCAATGTTGGTTTTTTTTAATTGAACACCCTGTATATTTGTCAAAAAATTAATTTGCCTTTTTAGAAGCTTTTTAAAAATATATAGAACTAGGGGTTTTTATAAACAACGACAAAATTTCCAATTTTTATATTTCATATCCAAAATTTTGCAGTAGACCATGCAAAACAAATCAGTTACCAGTTTATTTTATAGACTTCATTACTGTTGTGGTGCTTACGTCACGACTTTCAAAATTGGATTTTGCTCTTAAACTTAATAATGTTTTTTCTTTTGTTAAGTACATCAAAATAGGTAGCACTTTCTTGAGCAAAATTTTTATTAGTAAATGGTTTTCATTAAATAATTTTATTAATTTATTGCTAGCATATTCTATTTTGTTCAATTTTTATTCAAAAACATCTAATATTCTATAATAATTACTAATATTTTCAACCAGTTAAACACATTTTTTTTGTTAAAACTATGGTTTCTAACTTCCTAACCCAAATCCTTTATATTTTTTGAATTAGGAATTACCTAAATAAATTATGCTAACAGTAAATCAAGAAAATTATTTAATACTTTTTTAAATTAATAATGTTGCTTGTATAAGTACATATCAATATTTATGTAATTAACAAAGGAAAAACATAATTAAATAAAAAGAAAATTCATGTTGAAATTCGTAACGTAAGCACCACTACAATTAAATTAATAAAAAGAAGCTGTTAACTAATTTGTTTGCACGGCCTACTGCAAAATTTTGGATGTAAATTAAGAATATTGGGAATTTTGTCCTTGTTTATAAAAATAAACCCACAGTGTTATTATATATCTTTTTAAAAAGCTTGTAAGCTTGGAAGTGTTCCACTAAAAAAATAAAAAACATCATTCAATTCAATAATTTCAAAATAGGATTATTTGGGAAAAGTTCTGACTACGCCACTGCATTTAACGTAAAAAGTTATATAAAAATCCGTTTTGTTCTTTTTCATACGCCAACTGAGATACTAAAGGTACCGGAAAATGCAAAATTTTTAAAATCGCCCTGTAGCTCAGAAAATAAGATGGTTATGATGGCTTTGTTTATGGCATCTTTTGTTTTAGAAAAAAGTAGCTCAGGTTCGTAATAACTGCAAGGTTCTATCTTTTATAATAACCGATATACTGCTGTTGCAACCAAAATGGGACATCCTGTACCAGGGGCGGTCATATCGACTTTCTGAGGGGAGGCCATAGGCCAGAGAAAAAGTGTGTGAGGTGCCAAGAAAGAAAAATCTTGGCGCCCCTAGAAAAAATGAAATTTCAAATTTTTTTGAAAAGCAAAAAAAAGGTCCCCTCACCTATTTTTACTGTTGTTCTTTCATTCTTTAATTTATAAAATTACAAAAAAAAACGTATTTGAAAAGCAAAAAAAAGAGGCCCTTACTTCTCACTTTTCAATTCCATAATCACCCTCACCCCTCGGACCAGCCCTGAGGGGGCCATATCATCATTAAATGCCCATATTTTTTATTACATATGTATGAAATACAAAGGATGTGGCATTAAAGGGAGGAGCATGGCCCCTCCCTATGACCGCCCCTGCCCTGTACATTGTTATACTGAATCCGATTTAAATAATCGGATAAAACTTAATCCAACAAAAAATTGCGATATACACGTTTCGAAATTGAATAAAGGATTGGATTGAACGACATAAGTCAATCCTGTATTTCATCGATCGTGGGTTTATTATATTTTTACGATATTGACGGTTTTAGGAAAGGTTTGAAAAATGACAGCCAAGTAAAATAGCTGATTAGAGAAAAAAATAAATATTGGGGTATAAAAATTATTATTTAAATATTACTAAAATATTTTGATATAGTGTTTCTCTAGCGGTTCAGGTTATTATTTGATCCATTTTTTGACGTTTCAACGTCTTATAATTCGATGGACCCGGCTGCACGCACCACAAAACATGACTCATGCGGCGTTACCTTGCTCGTTCCATTTGAGGTCTGAAGTGCAAGAGAGAGTGTGGAACGAGCGACAAAGAGGCACAATCTCCGTGCTCGGCAGCGTTCAACGTCTGTTTCTCTTCTACTTAAGTGAGCGTGCAGTGAAAAGTGAATGTGTTGTCAATTGTTTATAGCAACGATAATTGCGGCTATAAAGGTTATGATTCCTTCGACGTTGTCACGTTCAACTATCGTCAGTAAACCGACTTTGCAGACAACGATTTTTTTATTAAATACATTTATTTGAAAGAATACCACAAAACTAGGGTTACAAGTTTCTTTTTATTTCTTGTCCTCTTTGTCACTGTATATCCAATTTTCTCTCAAATTTTATTATATTTAAAACTGGATTATTTGCATTCGACAAAAAGTAGGATGTAGATCACAGTATTGGGTTCAATGCGATTCGTCCAATCGGATTCGATTGTTACGATGTACCCTTACTCACTGTGTTATGGATGTAGCCTATGTCATAAAAGTGAGTTATTTAAGTTTAGCACTAAAAATTATAACTTACTGTTGTATTAAAAAGAATAAATGAAAATTAAACACTTGATAAGCTACCTCAGGAACAGCCCTGAATAAGGTATCATTTGATCCTCTCTCATATTAAAACTTTTTTACGTTTCTGTTGGTGGGGAAGGGAATAACCCAGGACAACCAAACTGACAGAAAAAATGTGTCCCCCTAAAAATAAAAGTAAACGAAATTATAGGGGTGGCTCGTTTGTATTGGAATGCCACTGTATAGTCATTTTGAGTCAAGGCGTGTTCAAAACAATATAATATCAACCGTATGTTTGTTTATACTCTGCCCAAAAAGTTAATACATATTGAATTTATAGCGCCGTCACTCTACACACGAAACCCATAAATTTATTCGTAAAACATATTTTAAACTATTTGCTATTTTTCGTTTTCAATCTATGCCATCCCACTCCTTGGTTTGCAAACTATTTCCAATCACAAATACCCCTTTCATTCTCTTTTTTACCCTCCAAAACACAAATTCAACATCGTACACACCGGCACAACGCTTGAAATTATTTTCATCCGGACTGTACTATGATTGAATTCTCCTTTTGGCTCGGATTGTACAAAATAGACATCGGGCGCGGGGCCCGTTAATCTGCGTTTCCACAGCAACGGGGGATAGCTATCAACAATCACCGGCCCGGGCACGCCCCCTGACCCCTCTGGGGGATCCTCAAGACGGTGTATGTATAGTGCCACCGATCCCAGAGTCGGCGGAAAGGTGATATGAATCTTTTTCTCTGTTCGAGTGGAGCGGGTTGATTTGCATTTGAAGAAATGTGATCTAATCGACGTAACAAGAAATTACTCCTGATGAATTTAGGTAGCAGGATTTGCTGTATCTACCCGCTTAATTGTCGCAGTGGCGATGCTAGAGGGTGGCAGCGATGGCACAGGCCATCCCAAATTTTAGTTTCGCCTATGGGCACCGGCTGGGAGGGGGCCGGGGGCACTTGCCCCTCCGGGATCATTGTAGCACACTCACAAAAACAATAATCAAATAGTTGCTATTTATAAACTTTTTTGAAAAAGTTAAATAAGGTGTTTGTTGGTGTACTGTCCCAATAAAAATCCATTTTTATTTGCTGACAACTGTTAAAATTTTGTATTTTAAAGTTTTTCGCTGGTAATTTTTGATTTATTTAGTTTTTTTGAAGCTTGTATTGTATATTAAGCTAGTAGCGTAGTTTCTTTTAAATTTGTGATCCGTAGTAAGTAGTTAGAGAGGTAAAACTTTAAATATAAAATAAAATTTCTTCGAATTAATGCTCGTTAAACCCGTAGGAGTAATTTTTATCAATCACAAATATAAATAATATATTTCAAAACCTTTAAAATTACAATTTTCTTTTCATTTCATTTTTAAATTCTCTGATTCAGTCACAAAAATATGATTTACTAACGAAGCAAATAATGCATTTATTCTTTTGAGTTCTGTTCAAAACATTTTAAAAACATTTAATTTTCTTGGTACACAGTGACGTCATATACGGAATGTATTTAACCGTGTTTGAATACATCTCAGACAATGCTTTAAAAACAATATAGTTATCCTTGTCGGGCGGCCATATGCATTGAACTCATTAAAAACTTTATTTCGGTCTTTTTTGTGAACTTTTAACATGGCTGTAAATGGCAAAGTGGCAATTTTGGTATATCCTCGTGTTATAATATTAACCCTAAAAAATAATAATCATAATCATAACCTATAAGCTTTTTGGGCTGTGACGCAACGGTTTGAAAACCTACATTTTCTTGATTCTAATATTTATGTTGTCATTTTTGAATACAGTTTGAACCTCTCCGACGAATGCGTTTAGCAAGAAAATTTGACTCAAGTCAGATGATAGAGAATAACATCAAAAAGATTATTGAAATAATATGGGAAAACCTTTTTGCCAAATATGAATTAAAAATTTTAAAAAATGAATGTGAATCATGGTTCCAGTATTGGCAACAACGACCAATTGATAAAAACGAAGATATGGAAATAAAAGATGTGCCAAAGATTACTTTTATTCGTACCATAAAACAACTTTAAAAAATGTTTTTAACCATGCCATCACCAACGGCATCAATGGAACGTTTATTTAGTACACAGTGAACGGCCAGACTAAAGAGCGGGCGTGCGACAAGAGCGATGTTTCAGAATAAGAAGGCTGCATGTTAAATTCGCCGCCCGCTGGGTTTTGAAAAATCACTCGCTCGCTTGTCGCTCGCGCGCTCTTTAGTCTGGCCGTTCCCTTAGACGTGTAAATACTTGATTGCGTTCTACAATGTCGCAAAATCGTTTAAGTCGTCGAAATTTTTTATCAAAGATTAAATAAATAAATTTGGTCAAAATAGAAGAAGATTATTTTTGTTTTCAGAGTGATTTTATCTTAATTAGTTTTGGTTAGTTCTGGTTAGTTGTTTCTTGGTTTGAATTTTACATATCCCTGCATGAATAATTCAAACGGTTGTGTAAGATGAGATAATTTTTGTAGTATTAATGCAAAAAATAATGCAAAATAAGCAGTGGCGCAACTAGCCACTGGTTTTTGGGGATAAGGCTTAAGCCCCTGTTTTTAGAGTATATTTTGCCAAAAAATATACTTTAAATGTTTAGGTAATAATTTTGTGGAAGCTATTCGCTCGTTCCGCGATTTTAACGGCAAGAAATTTTTAATAAAAAAATCTGCACTTGCTTGGTGCCCCCTCCCCCGGGATTTCATCCAGGCGGCGCCCATGGTATCACCCCTTTTTTTATAATGAGAAATAGGCATTTTGCAAATCCCAAATTATATGCCACCTATGTAGATGCCTGTTTAAATTTGTGGGTACAGAGTGTCCGGAAATTTCGCTCGGATATTTTAGGAGGTAATTTTCAATAACAAAAATACAAGGTGTCTCAACTTGACAAGCTGGGTTAAAGTGTCTCAACTCTATTTATACACGAACTAACCTTGCCCCTGTACAAGATACAAAAAGAAACTTAAGATTAAAAATATCTACGCCCTGTATGTTTTGACAAATTTTGACTCTATGAAATTCTACATCAAACATGTATATACGTCAATTATTGCTGTTGTAAATAAACTAAAAAGCTGAAATAATTTTATCAACATATTATTTTGTAACTTTACTTTTTACTGTTAATGAGTATATGCTGTACGTAGGTATAGTGTAATATACATTTTTAATAAAGCATTTAATTAAGAGTCAAAATTTGTAGCATTAGCCATATCTTGTTAAAGTTTATTAAGTCCAGTAGCCTCTCAAGTGGCACTTAAACGACTTTTTATTACAAAAAATGTACGCCACTGGCCATCGAGCATTTTAATATTTTATTTAAATTAGGCCAATAAAAATACAGACATTTTGTCTTTATTTTATTTTTTGTATCTTGCTTAGTTAATCCGTTGAGTTGCATATATCTAAACCGACTTGAAAAGTATACAAAGTGTAGTTAAAATACATGCCACTTCCGGTAAAACCGATATTGATATTGTATTTAGAATTGGCATTTGATGACACAATGTCCTACAAATATTTAAAACCGGTAAGATTTTATTCAAGAAAATAATAGAGATTAATTTTGTTGTCACCTGGTATATCCCAGTGTCACAAAATTTATATCGATTGTTAATTTTTTATTTAAAAATGGACTACTTCGCTATCCGGTGGTGAGGGTAGGTACTAAAATTTCAGCGTACGCTGAAATCTCACTTGTGAGGTTTTATGGATTAGATTCTTTGCTATAGACACCAACAACAATGCTAAATTTTTGGTCATCAGTTTGGACGCGGCATTTATGAAGCGGCACATATACGTACTGCTAACGTGTGTACTTATATTCCCTTGATAGATGTCCGCTTCATAAATCCCAATAACCGATGACCAAAAATTTAGCATTATTTTGGGTGTCTATAGTAAAACTAAAATAATTGTCTTTGATAGCACAAAAGTATAAGAATAGTGTCTATTGGAAGTAAGTTCTTGTTTAAAATTGTGTATGGATTTTGCAAAAATTAGGAGGATCAAAATCAAAATTAGATTGATACCATAGAGATAGCTAAAGATGCAGAACTGCTAGTAAGATGGATGGTATATCATTTTTATTCATAAAAAAACTTACTATGAGGGTAAAGTATAAAACATGAATAAAATATGAATTTTGGGTATACTAGGATAATTTCTTCAAATTTGTGATTAAAAATAATAGTGTTAAAGTAAAATTTCAGTTACAGAATATAGCTTCGGGTAATAAATGCCTAAAAAGTTTATTTAAATACTTTGTTTAGCCGCGTGGATTCAGTTGACTAACAAAATTGCACTGAATTAGATAAGGGGAGCGGGTAAAGGGGTAATTCCCCCGAAACGTTGAAAATCTTTTTATAGTTTTTACAAATAAAAGTTGTGAAGTAGCGTTTGTAAGTTGGGGGAACTTTTTTTTTTTAGTTTTTGTGCACAGTAAAACATGTTTTAGTAGAGAGAACGTCAGTAAATGTATTTTTGAACGTGGGACCATTTTTTCTAGTATTCAAAATTTTTCGCCGAATTTTTTAAGATTTAATTTTTGCTTTAAATATAATATATTCTCTACGACACTGAAGATATCTATCAACAATATTCCGCACCCTGTGCCCTTTCTACCGATTCAAGACGATGTGGAGTGTCCCGATTCTCCCGTGCGGCCGGGTCGGTGCATTCCAACAGGAGAGGAATTATTGTGTTGGTCCCAGTGTTAGATTGCCCGACATAGATGTGGTAACAGAGGTAAACAGAGTTGTTTAAAGAATATTTTTGTCGAATTGGAAATACGAAATAAACAAATAAAATAATAACTTTATGTTTTCTTTTGTTGCTTTGTTATTTTACATCCATAACCCAAAAATATTTGACCTAATATTGGGTTGGGTTGGCGTCGATGTTTTCCGGAGAATACGAATGATGATACAAAGGCTAAACTATTAATTTATTAACTATCCCTGACATCTAAAGCGTAGTTTACATTTAAACGGTTTATCGGCGGCAAGTACTTGTTGCCACTAAACTAATAATGTGTACTTTTAGTCGAGTCAATTAACCCCTTGACGGTAAGTAGCCAGTCAAGTTGAGGCATTAGCAATTTTATTGGTACAAGTACTTTCTTCCAGCAAACTATCCAAATGTAAACTACGCTTAAAGGTCTGACCACACATAACCGCAAGGAGCCCGTGGCCGTGCGTTTCCCGGGTGAAATGTAGGGGAATGACGTGCAAAAAGTTTTGTATGTAATGAAACTGCAGTAATATGAGTCAGTGAAACCACGCTATAAATTACACCTGATCGTAAAATAAACCTTTATAAATAAGGTAACACAGTTTTAAGGTTTGGCCACACATACCCACACCGAGGCCTGCACCGTAGCACGGACGTGTCTCAGTTTTAAAATGTAGCGTTGTAATCAAATGCCGTAGGCTTAATATCATCGCTCCGTACCCGACCATATACCCCGCACCGCATTTTAACAAGTAAATAAATATCGCCGACCAACGGTTGTACAGCACGCCAGTTTGCATCAAACTTGTAATGTTTATAGTTTATTTGATTTCTTAAAATAATAATTAAAAAAAAAACTATTAAAACAAAAAACAGAAAGTATTTATAAGTTTTACTCACATTTTATTCACAAGATGTAAAAATAAAATTAATTTAACATTATTTTATACCTATTAAATAATTTTTCCTTGTATTGTTTGTTTAAAACAACTAACTTTTAACCACTAACTTTTAATTTTTATACGAAATGAACTGAATTAAAAGGTGACGCTCGGTAAACACAAGGCTTGGTGTGCTTTTGAATTTTTCACAATTAATTTGCCCCAATTTCCTTTATCACCGTGAATCCGGGCTCGGTGGGGTTACGTGTTGCCCGTCCTTAAAAATAGTTTACATTTTACCCGCAAAAGTACTTGTTCCCAATAATATAATAATATAAAATATGTTATCAAATATATATCACATCATTTGTAGGCTATTGATTATTGTGTACAAAAAAGAGGGTAAAAGAAACTACAACGTTAAAGGGGTTTTATTATTTTATATGGTCAATGGACCGCCAAATATTTAAAAACCGCGAAGTGCTACCATTTAAAGGGGTGCGTTTTTCAGAACGGGGTGAAAACAGCCCCTTTTAGTTTTTTGAGGTTAGGTCGATAACTACGCATTTTTCTAGGTAGTAGTCAACAAAAAAGTTGTAGGAAATTAAATTCTCCAACGAATAACGTTTGTCAAATTCAAAAAAGTTATTTTTGACAAAAATATGCTAAAAAACGAAGCAAAAGAACAGGAAATGGGGGTTAGGTATAGGAATTGGTTTATAGAAAAAGAACATCCATTCTTCTTTTACAAAACGACCATAAGGAAAAGTCTTTAGTGTTTATAGTATTCGAGGAACTATTTCTTAAATTTTGCCACTTACACCATTTGTCGGCAATTTTACCTATTTTTCGCAAACCATGTTCTGTAACTCTTTTCTACGCAGTTTTAAGTATAAGCAATGGTATGTTTATTCAAAGGGAAAAACAATGACCTTTATAATGGTCTATAGTACGAGGCTTTAAGATTATTTATAAGTAAGATATGTTCATTTAGGCATATATGATGTAAAATTAAAAAGACAGCCTTTACCTTTAAATTGTTGTATTATTAAAAAGGCTGAGGTTAACTTTACGCAAAATATGGTTAGTCAAAGTGTCATAGTGCAACGATTTTTGTTAATTTTTACGTAAATTTTTTAATTTTTTCTTTCTGCTACGGTTTAATAATGTATACATTATTAATTTATTTATAAACAGATAATATAGCTTATTACTCACGGCTATTACCCACGCTCATTACCCACCTCCATTACCCACCGCCGTCATTTAAATGTGCATAAATCCGATAATTTGTATACCTATATGATTTCGACAACCCCGATTTCTAAATATGACTCTTCAGCCAAGGTTACTATTTTGTAGTCACATATGAGTATAACAAAAATTTAAGATAATATAATATAATAAATAATTCCAATATTTACTATCGAAGCTTCTACGCCACAAGTTAATATAAACTTTTTTCATAAAATTGGCTGGGAAATATGCCCTAAATTTTCTTACCGCAGTTAGAAAATACCCTGTATAAGAAACTACCCTTTATTGTAAACAAGGAATCAGCACCTAAAATGATTTGCATTTGTTACAAGACACCCTGTATACATTTGATTGTCGGCGAATACAAAAATTTATCTTTGATAATAATAATTTATTGATTGTTTATAACCAACAAAATTTAAAATCACCGTTGTATTTTAAGTTAAAACGAAAAAAGAAGAGCCCGTTGCTATACAAAGACCAACATTTACACTATCTACAATTACCCCCTTAAGGACCACACCAAAACTAAAACAGACAGGGGGTGCAATAAAACACAATAAGCGATGTTGTCGAACATAAGGGTTGTCGGCAAATAGTCGCCCATATGGCGCGAATTTAAAAATCTGTGCTATACGGATGTAATCAGGATGCCTTGTGGTCTAAGTGCGGTTTACAGGTTCCTATGGGATACTTGCGTTAAATAAGGGATGAAAATAATGAGAGGACACTTTGTGTGATGAGTTGCGTCGACGGTTTTGTTTTGATTATTTGTTATCAGGGTATATTACAGCAGATGACACTTGTGCATTGGTTACGGTTTGGAACGAGAGCGACGGAGTTATACAGGGTTTTTCACAACTTATCCAACGAACCTTTAGGGCTAATTCTACAATAAAAATTAAGAAAAATATCTTTGTATGAACAATGTCCTAAACGTCTTAGTTACTGAACTAGAGAGTTTTAAAAATTTTAAAGAATTATTGTTTTTTAATAACTTTAATACCAATGCAGATGTTTTTAAAAATTTTGGGGACGCCTTGTATGCACCATTAGACATTTTTGGTATACATTAAAAAAAAATTACCCGTGTCGTTCATAAGAGGTTTAGGGTAAATATTTTTAATAAAAAAATGATATGCAACTGCATCTTTCCTAAATTAAAATATTTTTGAAAATGCCCGTTTAGTTTGGAACAAATTTGATTTTTTGACTTTTTTTATTTGATGAACGGTTTTTGCGTAAATAAATAAAAACCATTTCTCGGCATGGTTATTTCGTATTAATAATATTAAAATTTACAGTAAAAAATCACATTTGTTATTTATTCTTCAATTAGGATAGGGATTTGACCAGGCCTATAAATGGTTTTTATTTATTTACGCGAAAATCGTGCATTAAAATCCACATTGATATAAAAGTTATTATGAAAAAACAATAATTTAAAAAAAAATTAATGCTCTGTAGTTCAAAAACTAAGACGTTAAGGATATTGTTTAAATGAATTTATTATTTTTTATTTTTAATTGTAAAATTTGCCGTTTAAGTTTGTCGGATAAGTTGTGAAACACCTTCGAAAGTTCTACCAAATGGGAAACTTTTAAATTATTAACTTTACGAAAACAAGTGCCTTCTCATAAAAGTCTTGCTTGATGAGAAAATATATTTCCACAAAAATACTTGTATGTTGAATGTACTGGGTGGCCTAAAGAAAACTTGTTTTCAAATTAAAATACCGGGTATTTCCCAACTACAGTACGAAACTTTTTAAAGACTGACATTTTACATTATTTTATAAAAAAAGGTTTGTTTAAACATATGTCCAAAGTTGCTTCGTCTCTGAGATAAGGGGGATTTATTTTAAAAAATCATTATTTTATAAATACCTTAGGTACGAAAAAATATACGACACTTAAAAGTTGAATTTTTAGTTGTTTGTTAGGAAAAATATAGATATAAAAACTACATAAAAAGCCATACATTTTCTCTCAATAATATTGGCTGTGATGTCTACTGAGAAGCCACTGGATCCAATAAAGTGAATCTATACTTCATTTTTTTGCAAGAGATAGTAATAAAAATGTCTCGGGACGGTTAGAAGGTTGTAAACCATAGGCGCACCAGTCTCTGTGCAAAGAACAGGTAGAAATACACCGAATTGCGTTAAATAGGGATTATAAATTTTATATATATTTTAGTATCTTTCCGTATGTGCAACTGAGTGGTTATAAATTGTTAAAGTATTGTTCAAAGTATTACAGTATTGTAATAATGGCTTCTCCGCAGAAACGCGCATGTCTCGGCCATTTAACTGTAAACGAAAAGCAGATTGTTAAAAACGTATTCGATTATACAGGGTGCGGCAGAATGGACTCCCACATTTGGGTAGCAAATAAAAAGTCTACTATAAAATATGAAGCTAAACTTTTATTATTTTCAAAAAGAGCACACTTTAAGGTTTTTTAACTATGTTTTCAAATTTATATCGTGTAAGTGACGGCCGTTAGCAGCGACACACATGCGAAGGCGTTCCTAGAAGTTCCGCATCACTTTTATCACCATATCTTGAGGAATAGCAGCAGTTTCATCTCGGATCGCTGTCTTGATTTAGGAAAGTCAAGAACCAGTTGCCCTTAAGTTAGCAACCCATTTAAAAATTGTTTTCCGGTCTGGAACAGAGGCATTCGGAGGCAGGAAGCGCGTACAAAATGCTCTTTAAGCTGGCTTAAAAAGACATTCAATCCTGGTTGATGCAGCAAAATATTGAACATCCTACAGATAGTGTTAAACTAGAGTTGTTGCAGCTAGTAAAAAGTGAAGTCGCCACAAATAAAGCTAAGTACACACGTTTTGTAATTGATGAAATAGCCAAGAAACAAAATATAACTGTATATCGGCTGCCACCTTATCACTGCGAACTAAACCCCATAGAACTTATATGGGCACAAGTGAAAGGTGAAGTAGCCAGAAATAATACTACGTTTAAACTAGTAGATATAAAAAAACTATTTCAAATTGCCATATCTAATGCTTCCCCAGAAAACTGGAAAAAATGTGTCGAACATGTATTAGAAGTAGAAAATAAAATGTAATCTTTGGATATAATAGTAGATACAACTGTTGAACCTCTAATTATACAAGTAGACTCATATGACTCAAGTAGTGATAGTATGTCAGATATGGAAGAATGTGAATAACTAGATGTAGATTATGTAGCATATTTAATTAGGTATAGATTATATTTTAAATAATTATTTTTTGACTATGCATTTTTAATGTGTATTATTTTCTTAATAAAATGGTTATTATTAACTATAATTATACCAACTGTACAATATTGATATACTATAAATTTTAAAATAAATTTTTTACACATATAAAAGAAACAAGATTTTCATTTTACCTAAACTGTTTAAAAAGCGTAAGTTTCCAAAAATAAACTCAAGCGCACCGCCACTGTCAAGGTTTTTATCACATTATTCCCACGTAAATACGGGTAAACATCTGTTATTTCTTTGTATTTGACCCAAGAGGTTGACGAATTTTAGAGCGGGGTCTGCCGGCCTAAAATTATGATGCCTTATCAGTACATTACAGGTAGAATTGAAGAAAAATATTTATACTCGGACTAACAGAGAAAGCGAATTGCCATAAAATTAAATGATTTATTACTCTCTCTTGCAAAAAAATAGAGTATAGTTAGGGCTTTACAAGCGTTTTATTACATGAAACCAACCATAAACCAACGTACCAAATTAAACTCAAATTAAACCCAAATTAAGGGTATTTAATATATTTTTAAAATACAGACTTTTTAACACGCTTTTATTAACTTGGGTTGTCACTATCTATCTATGTAACGGAATCTTTGAGCCTAATTTTAACCAACTTCCAGCTATTCGATTTCTTTGAAACTTTGCACACGTATTAAGGACCCATGACAATGCAATAATCTGCAAACAGTATCCCGTTATCCTGGTTTGGATCGCCAGGAAAAAAAATTGCATTATATTATAAAAACAACACCTGTGTTGCCATCTTTTGGCCACATCCCAAACTTTAGCTACTCTTGACAAAATGGCGAAGGAATTTTTTAGTGAATAAACTGGAGCATTTTTACATACATACATACATACATACATACATAAATGCATATCGAACTAAAAATGAAAAATAAATAATAGTTTAAAAAAAAACTAAAAAAACACGCTTTTATATGCAACCGAACTAAAAATTAGAAAATAATTTTTCATTAAAAAAATATTGTCACTTCATAGTAAAAAGCGTGGGGTGCTTAATATATTAAATGTTATAATTATTATATTTGCCAATATCTATGAGGGAAAAGTTATGAAAAAATAGTAAAATGCACCCCACGCTTTTAACTATGAAGTGAAAATATTTTTTAATGAAAAATTATTTTCTAATTTTTAGTTCGGTTGCATATAAAAGCGTGTTTTTAGTTTTTTTAAACTATTATATATTTAAAAACTTTAACGCTCTACGTATTAGGGTCAGGCCACACATAAATGCATCGAGCCCGTGGCCGTGCGTGTCCTTGGTGAAATGTTGGGGGATGCGGAGCAAAATTTTTGTATTTAATCAAAATACAGTAACATGAGTCAAATATATTAAGCTTTAAATTACACCTGATCATAAATTAAAGCTTTACAAATAAAGTAACACAGTTTTAAGGTTTGACCACATACCGAGTCCTGCACAGGGTCGTATTAACTGTTTAAGGAGCCCTAGGCTAGAATTCCCGGAGCGCCAATTTTTGACGAAAAAAATTTTTTTGAAGAGAAAAAAAGGTCCTTTCCTCCGTAGCGCCTATTTCGAGTGCCAGGCGTCTTACTTCACCACCCCCCAAATAAAATTTGATGACCGAAAAAAGGTAATTCCCTCCTTTTCGCGCCTGTTTGCCTATTTCATTTAAAAGCACCTTATTCACAAAGAAATTATTCACCAAAAATCCCCAATTAACCTAAACTTTTTTAAAAACTTCCCCCTGACTAGGCTGTAGCCTAGTCAGCCTAAAGGATAATACGGCCCTGGTCCTGCACCGTAGCACGGTCGTGTCTCGGTTTTGAAATGTACCGTTGTAATTAAATGCCGTAGGTTTAATATCACTGCTCCGTGCCCGACCACATACCCCGAACCCCATTTTAACAAGTAAATAAACATTAGTTTATTTGATTTCTCTAAATATTAACTTAAAACAAAAAATAACAATATGTAAGTTTTACTTACATATTATTTACACGATGTAACAATAAAATTAATTTTACACTTTTAATACTTATTAAATCACTTTTTCTTGTATTGTTTGTTTACAACAACTAACCTTTAACCACTAACTTCTAATTTTTATACGTAATGAACTGAAATAAAAAGTGACGCCCGTAAACTTAAAGCTTGATTTGAGGAACATCGGCGCTATCCGATCCAAGTATGATGATCATAGTCTAAAAACCTAAATAAAACCAAGAATAGTTACCAGCTAACGTTCTGCGTAATTTTATATAAAGTGACAAAACGTAATTATCGAATTTTAACGGCATCCTTAATGACAACCACCAAAACACTTAACACAAAGTGTAAACTAATTTTTTTATATTTTTTAATGGATTTATTTAATAAATCATACAAATAATTTTAAAAATCAACAGCCATAAAAACTTGACTATGAATTGTCATGCTCAACTAGGCTACTTCAAAATTATTCCGATGACTTCGTTTAACAACGTTACAATTATTAATTTTAATTCCCTAAAGGAGTTGTAAATTTAACGCCTCCTACCTACAGGCATATTGCATTTGGAACTAAGAAAACGTATGGGAAATATGTAAATATTCGTTTGATCGGAGAAAAAGTTACTTTTTTTAACTTTGTGTATCAAACTAAAATAGAGTACCTTTATACAGGGTGTAATTTAATTAATGGCTGAAATTACAGGGTACGATTTCTTGGCGTATTTTAGGAAGAAAAGTTATATATGAACATATGTCCTAACGTCTTAACTTTTTGAGATACAGGGTGTTGAAATTTCCAAAAACCAAAAAATTAGAAAACACTTATTTTAGTAAAAACTTTTATACTGGATATTAACCTTATTTAAATAAGTATTTATTACTTCTGTTACATAATTGCTAATTAGAAATTATAAAACCTAACCTAAAAAGATCCCCCAGTGCTTTTTTATGGTCTAAAAATATGCAATTAAGTGTTTTTGTCTTGAACTAAACAAAATACGAAAAAAATTAAGAGACATCAAAAGCAGTATTTTTATTTACTTAATCTAAAGAACGCACAAAAATTTTACACACATTTACACAGTCAGTGTTGTACCGTTTCTTTTGTTTGAAATATTCCTTCAGTTGCCCCTCGAGACGCCACTGGACTTACTAACTGTAATTAAGTTAGTGATAAATTACCCACTTAATGTCACTAATGTTATTGTCAAATAAAAAAAAATTGGGTACAGAATAGTTAGGATATTTAAAAAGTAGATTTTTTTGAAATTTTAACACTTTGTACCTTAAAAGTTAATAGGTTTGGGACATATGTTTGTATGAACTTCTCTTCCTAAAATAAGCTAAGGAATTATACCCTATAATTTCAGCCATCAATTAAATAACACCCTGTAAACATAATACCATTCCTAATGATCACAAAAGCAGCATTCAAAAATCAATTTAAGTACAATTTTCAAACAATAAACAGTTTTTTAAAAACACATTTAACCATGTACGAGTATAAGTAAAATCAAAACAGAGAAAGTAGCTCGAGAAAAATCATAGACCATCGCTAACTACCGCTTATTAAATTACAGCCTTCCGCCGAAGAGTATCTTCGCCGAGGAAGGCCTCGAGGTCCTCGAAGCAGCCTCTCAAAAATATAATTACGAAGTGGGCGTGCAAAAACACGAAGCAATTACGGCGCCCAGCGAGCTGTTATTATGCGGTGGCAGGGCTCGAAGCGCTTTCGAATACGGTCCTGCTACCGTAGAGAAATAGAATGTGTTAGAAATATAATAGTCTCAAGTTAGAAAAATGCTGCACCTATTAGAGGTAACTATGGTGAAATAAAACGTGTTATACGAGGGACAGAATCTGTATTTTGGTCGTAATTGGACTTCTTTTGCCGATAAAAATCATTGTCACTCAATTATTCTTGACGATCACGTCACTTGCCAGATCAGGACTGTTCAGTAGACTAGGGCCAAAAAAATAGACTTTTCTTTTTTTTGACGTGATAACGTCTTATTGTTCGATAAAGCCGGCTGCACGTACAAAAACATGACTCATGCGGCGTTCCATTTAAAGCTTAAAGTGCAAGAGAGAGCGTGAAAGAGGCACAATCGGCCTCCGCGTTCAGCAGCGTTCGGCATCTGTTTCTCTCTTACTTTGAATGGTCCGCGTGAATAGCTGCTTTACAATAATACATTTACATGTTTTCGTCAAGTAGAAAGTGCAATAAAAAGTGAATGTGGTTGCGTAATTTTCTTTTTAAAAATGCAACCATTCCATCAGTATTTTCTTATGACATTGTCACGTTCAACTATCGTCAGTAAACCGACTTTGCAGACAACCGTTTTTAAATTATATCGAAAATATTGTTTAGGGTGAGGAAAAGAAAATATCGTGACTTTTAAGCCCTTAATATTAATATTTAGAGGTCCCTCTCCTTTAATTTCTATTTTTTGTACTTTTATTTTTGCGTCAAAGCTCCCTAACTATTGAAGAAAAACAATATGTGCACATACGTCTTTAGAGAATTAAATTTTCTACAAAAAACGTCTTCTGGTACATTTTTGTCAGACGAACCGTTTTCGGGAAATCAGCTTGATTAAACATTGATATATTTTTGGATTTACCTTTTTAATTACGGAGTTTTGTAACTAAAAATACATATTATAGAGAAAAAAAACAAAATTGATTCTTTTTTATCTTTTGTGACATCTCACGAAGGCTTACGCCTAAATACCAGTGTACCGTGAGTGCCGGGTTACTGGATGTTTAACCCATTATTGTGTTCCGTCAACGTTATCCAAGCACTGAAACATGCAGTTTTGCATTTCATGGAACTTATTGCTCCACAAAAGGTTTATTAATGTTTTTACATATTTTTTCTAAGTTGTTCTGCAACTTAATTTAATTAAAAATGTTCTTTAAATTAAGTTGTGAATACCTTTTTAAAGAAAAATTAATTTAAAAACATAAAGAGTTCTTTTTTGTAGAGCATGAAATTCTCTTTAAGAATCTATGTTGTTGTTTCTAAACAAAGAAGGTAAATCTATAAAATATAATAATGTTTAAAACTTGATTACTCGAAAACAGTTCGCCTAGCGAAAATTTTCAAAAAGACGTTTTTTGTAAGTAATTTAATTTTCTAAAGATGCATGTACACATATTTTTTTAACATCGACAGTTAGTTAAGGAGCTTTGACAGCAAAAATGAAAGTATAAATATAAGAATATAAATTAAAGGAATGGGACTTCTAAATATTAATATTATTAAGGGCTCAAATCTTCACGATATTCTCTTTTTGTCACTCTAAACAATATTTTCACTTGTAATACCACTAGTGCTAAATTTATTTCCAGAAATTTTTTCAAGGCCACGAATATTATGAAAATTATCCTGGCTGAATACATTATGTGTAGAAGCCAAAAACCGAAAACAGAATAGAATACATATTTGACCGTTTACATTAGCCAAAATTTCTGTCTACCATAAATTATCATGCAATAAATGTCAGATGTAAACCTACCATTAGTTCTGCTAGCTATAGACATTAAATAAAATCAGTAAAATGAGAACTAAAAACTTAAAAATAAATTATATAAAAAAAAAACTTTTTATGTTAAACGGTTTTATTGTACTAAAAGCTAAAAAAATAATTGGGAAAGTTCTAGCTACCAGATCGCACCAATCTTCTCATAAATCTGGGGTATTGATTAGAAAAATAATAAAATTGTTGGGCACTTAAAATTTCTATTATATTATTTACTGTGGGTACGCTACGCCAAACGGTTTTATTATTTGTTTGTTCAAGGTAAGTGATTTTCGATATAAAAATATTGTCAAACAGTATAATATACCGCAGTGAGAAAAAGTATACAGTATGTCTACATAAGTTGGCGTCATGGGGAAGCTTTTTTATTATTAATTTTACGAAAAAAAAAACAATTCCTTTTAAAAAGTTCTACCTGGTCTAAAAATACAGTGATCAGATATCAAATTGTATTACTCATCTACAAGGTTCTGCCAAAAATGTAATTTTTACTTATGAGTAAAGTACCTGTATTTTTGCTAATATCAAAAATTGTTATAAAGAAAATATGTTCGAAATAAGAAATTACTTTTATATATGTTATTTTGTTTATTCAGAAAAAAAATGTTTTGGTAAAATCGAGAAAATTTTGAAAGTTTGTACATACTTCCTATTTTGGTAACACTTAATTTAAAATCTTTAATAAAACTTGTCAAATGAAATGTATTGCACTAATGTACAAATCTAAATTTTTAGCCTTATGGCAGAAAAAAAATCAAAAATATTTTTTTGTAAATAAACAAAATTGCTTATTTAAAAGTAATTTTTAATACTAATCATCCTTTTCTACTAACAATTTTCGATATTAGCAAAAATACAAAAACTTTACTCTTAAGCAAAAATTACATTTTCAGCCAAACTTCGTAGATGACTGATAAAATTTAATATCTAATGGTTAACTTTTTTCGTACAATTATTGATAAAAAAATTCTATATGACGCAAACTTACGTAGACACACTGTATATCACCCTAGTGTTGCAAAGTTTTTAATTGTTTTCTTATTTTTTCTGTAAAGACAGACAGGCTTAAAATTTAGTTTTTGGTGAATAATTTGTGGTCGTAGAAAAAATAGTGTACATTACTCGTGTGAACTTAGTCATTTTCCACACATATACTATTTTCTTTTATAAAGTTTTCATTTATGTGAAATTCGTTTTTTATTTCATGTATTCATTACTAAAGGCGTTTTTTCGTGTTAATACGGTTCAAAACATTTTAAAACCATTTAAATACTTATTTCTATCTAACTCTCATATTTATATTGTCATTTCAAATGCGGTTTGAACTACTCCGATTAATACGGTTAACAGGAAAAAATTACTTATGTAAGTAAGTAAGCAAATATATTCATAATTCTTGGCCAGGTATTTTGAATACCCAAAGTATTGAGGTACTAGGTACATGTATATTACTCTAGAAATAAATTTTTGGAACCAATATAGAGCCATTTTTTTCATAGATTAGTGGCGGTCATATCAACTTTTCGAGGGGGGCATATCATCATCAAATGTCCATATGTACAATTAGGTGTCTTCAGGTAAAAAAATTATAATTGGTTATAAAGGATGAGGCATAAAGGGGGAGGAGGGGCATGGCACCCATGCCCCCCTTATGACCGCCCTTGTTATAGATTACCCACATTTATATATGTTGCTAGTAGCATTTTCCAGATCTTGCCGATCTATAGCTTTTAAATGCGCCTGCTCGTAAACGCATTGATTTGTTGACAGCGAGAGACCGCAAAGATCCCAAAATGCTACTAGCCACTAAGTATCCTAATGTGTGAATTACCTATGGATTAGAGAGACTGACACAATAACACTGCCACACAAAAAAATAATACATTAAAAAAAAATTAAACCGACTTCAAAAAAATAGTAATAAAATAGGTCTAGCACCTTTCTCTCTCGCAATCCTGACTTAGTTTTTTTATTGGACCACCGCGGAAATGCACTCTTTTAAATAAAAAAGAATTTTAAAAATCGATTCACAAACTCCCGAGTAATCGCGTAACATACATAAAAAAATCATACAGGCGAATTGAGGACCTCCCCGTTTTGGAAGTCGGTTAAAAGTTGTTGCACCGAAAAACAGACCAGGGTATCTTTATGTTTTTTGGGTCGCCAAATTCAAATCTGGGGTCGCTTTGACCCAATCAGGTCATGATCAAGGTTAAATCCTCAAAATTTATCAAAAACAGGCCACAATCATAGTACCTTAATGTTTTTGGCGTTGCTGAATTCGAAGACGGGGTCACTCTGACCCCATCAGGTCATGGTCAAGGCCATTTTAAGGTCAGCGACCCAAACAACTTCAAGATATCATAATTATGGTGATATAACCTTGACCTTTAGCTTATGAGGTCAATTTGATGATTTAATCTTGAAATGACCTTGACTATGACCTGATGGAATCAAGCTGACCCGGATTCGGGTTTAGTGACTCCAAAAACATAAAGACATCACGTTTGTGATCTATTTTCAATAAATTTTGATAATTTGACCTTGAAATAGCCTTGATTATGACCTGATGGGGTCAAACTGATTCCAGATTCGATTTCAGCAACCAAAAACATAAATATACCCTCCCAAGCAGCAAGCTGACGTTTTATTGACGTCTTTTTTAGTCATTTTTGGTCACATTTGGTCAGCAAAAACGTCATAAGATGACGACAAAATGACGTTAAATTGACCTCCTTAAGTCACAGACAAAAGATGTCCCGTTAATGACGTTATAATGATGAAAAATTGACGCATATACTTCTTTTTAAAAGCTAAATTGATATGATATTTTATTTGAAAATTGAAATAGGAAAAAACTGCTTGCAATTTCCTTGCAAGCAAGTAATGCAAAATGCAAGGTCACATTTCCCGGGATACTGTCCAACCTGGAGATGCAGATTTTCACACTAGCCGAAAATATTTCTTTCAAAGCTAATTGAGATCACCAAACGTAGTAGTTTATTGTCCATTACGCCATCTATCGGTAGAGTTTTTTCCTATTTCAATTTTATAAAATTATTAGTCTTATTTTTCTGTCATATGATATTTCGATTGGATTTTGACACGAATCATATAATGTCACAAAATTTTTCTGGCGGGTTTTCTAAACATGAAGTCATTAGATTTTTATAAGCTAGTATGACGTCGAAAAGACGTCACTTCAACGACGTCAAAAACACGTCAATTAAATTACGTTAAAATGACGTCATAATTTTGGTCTGATGACGTCCTATGACCAAAAATGACCCCCGATAATGACGTCAGCTTGCTGCTTGGGCTGGTCTCTCTTTGAGAGCAACAAATTTTTTTCTTTCTGTCAGGCTGTGAAATATTAACCGCGTAAGGTTCAAAATATACTAAGTGCCCCTCGTATTAGAGTTGAATATGGTAACGTAAACTTAAAATAATTAAAACTGTTTAGAACTAATGATTTATTTACGAGTAAGATGTGAGAGATTGTTATCCTTAAGTCATGCTGAGCTTCTATTTTACGCAGTCTTTAGTTGTTACAGTGGTAATGAGTTTTAGCACCCAGAAGCCTAAGCTATTTCATTGTTTTGAAAATAGAAATATACAAGTAGAAATGTTTTACATTTTTGTGATAATAGGAAAAACAATGTTATATAACGTATACCTTTTCATTGGTAGGGAAAGCGGCTATGGGTTTTTAAATATGTCAAAAAATACTGGTATTATTTTGGCGTGTCGAAATCATCAGATTACATATTTTTCGTTATCCTTGAATTATTTTTTTCAAAATAAAAAAATAAAAATAGCCACGGTCAAGAATTCAAAATAACTTTTTTTTCGACAACCTTGTAGCCCTCCGCTTTCTTTACGTCACCACAAATTATCAGAATATACAGATGCGAAAGTGCGGCAAATTACGGTTACTTGTTTCTATGACTTTGACTAAATGGAACATCTCCACCAATGTATGGATCGTAATATTTGTAATTTGTAAAGGTTAAACCGCACCAAGGCGCTAAGGAGAGATATACATTTATAGTAACCAATTATGCAGCTTTTTTTATGTGTGGAAAACGGAACAAAAGAATAATACTCTAATTGGGAATTTAAATATTTCTTTATTAAAAAATATTACAAACCAAAAATTTTACCCATTCTTTGAACGGTAAAATATTGTTAGTAGATGTCACGTTTGGATCAACCTGTAATAAAATGTCTATACCTGGTTGCACAAAACATTTTTAAAAACGATTAAACTAATGGAGGTTTAGAATATTTAACAAAAAGCCATTTAAAAAAACCTTGCCTAAAAATTGCTTATTAAATTAATTAATGTTATTCCGTTTTTTAGCCGCATTGTGTATTAAAAAGTTTTGTGTAACTGGGGATTGAAACAGAATAATTAAAAGCCGAGTAACACACGTTTCTAAAGAAACCCGACGCAATCTTTTAAAGCAATGCAGATGTTGCCTTAGTAATAACCAAACCTAATTGAATTGTTTTTTTTAAATTTGGAAGTATGTTTTTTTTTAATACTGCAAAAACACCTCATTTTTAAATTTTAAATATAACCTTTTAAATGGCAGTGCTGCTAAAAATAAAACAATATTTTCCTGTGTTTAGGCAAATACTGATTAATATCAATAACTTTAGTAACATATCTAAGTAATTTGTAAAAGCTTTGTATTTATGTTAAATAGTCTTAAAATAGTGGTCCTTTGGGAATCTAAAAAGTGATCCGCTCCCGGTGATGGAACAGAATAAATATACACATTTATAACCCATATTAAACGGTAAAAAATTTAACAAGACACTATACTAACACTTTAATAATAAAAAACATAAAAGTTCACAAACAACTAAACACAATTAACTAACTTATGCTCACGTTCTATACCAACAAAAGTATGGGACTAACTGACACCTAGATGAGCATTAGGTCACGTACTAAATCGTGGGGTGTATATCCACCACACAGTATGAGGGACGATAGTGGTGAGAGATTTCAACGAACACGCTTAGTTTCGCATCTGGGTATTCTAATAATTTGTGACGTCACTCCCAAATTGTCAGATTAGTAGAATATACACTGTTTAGCATGAAATTAACTCACCCTATCTTAATCTGACGCGCTCAAAAATTTCTTATGAATATATATTTTTACGATCGACCCTGCCTATGGGGCTTATATTTGGTGGAGGTACTTAATCGGGTATAAGGTCTCCTTCGGTATATTAACCTGCTGCGCTGTAGAAAATCCTGTAGTCTCTCCTACTAGTATATGGAATATTTTCCAGGTAGAACGTGCACAGAACGCTTTCTGAATATGGTTTCTTTAAAATATATATTATATATTTTAATACTGATTAGTTATTAATAGTTTTTTAAGTTTAAAAATTAAATAGTTTAAAAATCTATTTTATATAAAGCCGACAGCTGTAGTATACTAAACGAAGTATTCTTGACAAGCAGTCTAAATCATTCTAAAAAAAAAGGAGTAAAACTTCCTACTGTTTGTTATTTCTTTGCACGGCAAGTTTATATCTGTCAAACACCGTCTGATTTGGAGATGCAGATTTTTGCACTACCAAAGGATTTTCCTTTAAAACTAGTGTGAACATCTGCATATCCAGATCGGACAGTTTTTGACAGATGCAAGCTTGCATAGATTGTTAAAGGGATTTTAATGCTACAAAAAGGTCTCTTAATGTTCTTAAATAAAATCATTCTTTTAAAAGTTATTCACAATTTAAGTTAAAGAAAAAAATAAATTACTGTTTTCTTCATTTTTAAACCAGGATTTTTTACTCATTGGAACAAGTTAATATATTACATCATTGAAAATCAATTTTATTCATTTTATCGATTAAAATATCTAAATTTCATAATATATCCAAACTTATTCTGGGTTAGTAGCTATTTGTTTTACGAAAACGTAGATTTCCTTACTCGGTATTCAAGATTCGTATTCAAATACAGGATTTCAGTATTTGACCCAACTCTGTACTTTAGTTTTGTATTTAAAAACCAGTGGTGAAGTGGAATGAAAATATGAATTACCATTTTTTAAATTAAACCGTCTTAAAAAAAACTTACTAAAAAGTTAAAAATAATAAATAAATAAAAAGTAAAAAAATAAGTAGGATAATAGCATATGTGGTTAAAGTATAAAAAGTTTTTTTAAGTCGTTAATTTTTTTATGCTTATTTTCCTCCTTTTAATTTAAATTTTACCCCAAGCTTGTTGAATCTAAATGTACCCTGATCTGTTCTTTTTTCTTTATTTTTATATCTGAGCATATAACCCCCTAGAGGCAGCTTTGCTGCATGAACAACGTTCGGTAAAGAGAAAACAATAGATCTAATACCTTTCTCTCCCGCAATACTGACTTGGTTTTTTATGGTACCACCGTGGAAGTGCAGTCTTTCGAATAAAAAGGAATTTTTAAAATCAGTCCACAACTGACGGTGTAATCGCATAACATACACACAAAAAACACACAGGTGAATTGAGAACCTCCTCCTTTCTAAAACCGATTAAAAAGTGCTTTTAAATAATATTTTGTCAGGCCCGTACGCAGAAATGGATTTTGTGGCGAGAGGGGGCGGGGGAACAATAAAGTAGAAAAACATGAACCAGAAAACTAAAGAGCGAAAAAAGGTGCTATGTGCATGTGAAAAAGCATAAATCAGCACAAAAATACAAAAAGGTCCTATCCTTTCAATATACATTTATCTACCTAGTAAATTGGTAAGCATACACTAAAAAACACTACTAGTACCTCTTTTAAAGACTACATTAAAAAGCACAATGACGTGTAATTTGATTGGTTTGAAACGTTATAGACGGCCACATTGGAGGGTTCATCTCATCATTAAATCTTTTTTTTCTTAATAAAACGAATTAAAAAAACAGACATTTAACTAACCAGAACTAACCATGGCCCCCAATGTCAATTAATCAAATTACAGGTCCCTTTGCTTTTACTGTAGTCTGTCTTTCAGTTCGGTGAAAAGAGCGTAGTAGAATTTTGTTAAAGGATGTAATAGCAATTTGTAAACTGCCCCCGTATTATCATAATATTTGTTTGACGTTACACCAATAGGTGGCGCTAGTACAGCTTTGTCGCACGAATAATCGACGGCAGAGAGAAAACAATAGGTCTAGTACCTTTTTTCTTTTGCGATCCTGACTTAGTTTTTTATTTAATTAATTTTTTTTAATGGAACCACCGCGAAAGTGCACTCTTTCAAATAATAAAAAAAATCGGTCTACAAACGCCGGAGTAATCGCACATACACACAGGTGAATTGAGAACCTTGTCCTTTTTAAAGTCGGTTAAAAGTGCTTTTTAATACTAACCTAGCAGGACCGTACCCAGAAATAGTTTTTTTTTTGGGGGAGGCAAGAAAGTAAAAAACATATACCAGAAAACTAAAGAAAAAAAAGGTCCCCACCTTTAAAAAAGCATAAAACAGCACACAATGACAAAGAAAATCCTTTCAACTTACATTTCTCTTCTTGGGGGTGGGTGCAATTGCCCCAATTGCACCCCGCTGCGTACAGCTCTATAACTTATTGACTTTTTAAATTTAATGCATAAAACAGGAATAGCGCTTATGCGTATCCACACCTTCTAGCAAGTTAAACCACATGTGAATCGCTAACTGCAAAAAGGGGACATGTCCATTTTTTACCAAATTGACATTTATGTAACTTATTGGTCGTCAAAGCCAAATACGTCGTTTATAGCAAAAACAGGACTTATTGCATTAACAGGCTTGACGTGGTGTACCGAATAAATTTTCGTTTACCGCAGAAACGGGTGATGACCGGGGATACCCCTTTCTGCGGTAAATTTCGCTGAGCTTACTGTATGTGCCTTTGGCTACACGTTTTAAAACTAAAAAAAAACATGCTATGTGTACCATAAAGGGAAGACGGGTAAATGGGCAAACGGAGTGTCCTCATTTTTAAGCATAACCTTGATAAAGACGAGTCACAGAAGTATAAAAAACTAAATATTTTTGTGATAATTGTTGTGTCCAAAACAAAAACAATACTATGATCCGGTTTTTAATATGTTTGTTTAAGCAAAAACGATTTAAACAAATAGAAGTATATTTTCCAATGAAAGAACATTCCTTTATGCCTTGTGACCGCGATTTCGTTTTAGTATAAAAGCGGCTAATTAAACTTGAAAGATTTTACACTCTCCACGACCCCAAAATACTCACAAAATTCTCAATAGTTCCGGTTTTTAAAATTTAGTATACGAATATAAAAACTAGTGGCCATCATTTAATGAGATAGTCTTAGTCTTTTCTTTCTTTTTAAAAACCTTTATTTCATAAATAATTTAACAGTAATAAGCAATATTTACAATATATCAATACTTGTTTGGCTGTTTGCCAAGGGGAAAAATTGCTTATTTTAAATAAAATTTGTTTAAAGTAACCACTTTTCGGTAAGTAACCTCACAGTGGTCTTTCGAGATTTATTCTTAACCTGAATTAAAAAAAAAAAATTAAAGAGGTTTTGCAATTTAAAATGGGATGCTGCTCGTTAAAATTGCTGGAAAAATGCGAAAAAACAGCTTTATATTTAAGAAACACAAAAGGTTTAATGACCTAAAAGGAGGGCGTATTCTTGTTGGTAGTTAATTTAATTATAATAATAAAGAGGTTCACAGGGGTAGTTTATGGTAGATCGGTTTATGTTTGGTGATATGTTCCCGTTAAATCGATTATCGGTAAGATGTGTGGTAAGAGTATATGCATGGATTTTATTTCTGAAGAACTTGTCACTTATTGCGAGGACATATTCTTGAATTCTTTCCATGTTGGCCATCTTGTGTAGTTCTTGGATTCTTGGATTCTGGTACTTGTCTTAGTAATGAATACTACGGAAGAAATGTACCTAGGGGTCAAAATAAGGTTTTTCCTGCCTCCTTCCACCATTTCGTTATATTTCTTTAGCTGAAGAAATAATTTGCCGGGAGTTTATAAACAGCCCGATACTAGACACAAAATGGCTGAGAAATTTTAAGCAGGAAATCAATTATCCTACGAAAAATGCCTATTCTAAAAGGCTGTCCATAAACAATAAAAAATGCATAATATAGTTAATACAATGAAATTTATACCAAAACATGGCCAACCCCGACAGGGAATGTGACATTAAATAAACCATTTGTTGTTTTTTTAATCTTTATGACATCCCACGAAGGCTTATGCCTGAATACCATTGTACCGTGAGTGCCGGGTTATTGGAGGTTTAACCCATTTTTTGAGTTTCGTTAACGTTATCCAAGCACTGAAACATGCAGTTGCATTTCACCGCACCTTTTAGACAACGCGGTAGTGTCACCACGGACGTTATTTTTTTAAATAACTACTACCTAGAAGTGGCAGAATCCTACACAGTGGTTTGCCATTGCCAACTGAGAGGTGACAAGTAGTTAAAAATCCGATGTCCGATTCCGAGATTCGAACCTGGATCGTTAGCCTCTGCACCACGCTCGCCACAGTTGACCAATCTCGTTTGTTAAAAAAATAATTTATTACAATAGTATATTACATTACAAGTGTGGAAAATGACTAATTTCACACGAGTGGGAATATTGTAGCACGAGGCGTTAGCCGAGTGCGACAAACCCACGAGTGTAAGAAAGTCATTTTCACACGAGTACTGTACACTATTTTTCCTACGACCACAAATTATTCACTAAAAAATAAATAAATTAAAGTTTGTCTGTTCAGAAAAAATAAAAAACAATTGAGAACTTTGCAACACTAGGGTGATATTTACTTTGCAACACTAGTGTGATATATACTTTTCCTCACTGCTATATTATACTGTTTTGACAATATTTTTACATCGAAAATCACCTACCTAGAAGCATTATATTACTTTTATCATTTTGGAATTTAAAAAGGCCCTCACTTAATAAAAATTGTATGGTTTTTGTTAGGTAATAACGCTAATAGTTTAATACGGTTTTCTGCTATTATAAGGGTTTTTTAAAAATTATCGATTCTTACATATTTTAGACACTCTTCTAAATAAAACGTAAGTGGTGCATATCCAAAATATTCCGTTTTTTAAAAAATATCAGTAAATAAACTTACGGGATCGGGGAGTGAAAAGGGGTGCTGGGTGGTGTAAAATTGGTAAAACGAGTTAATGAAACTGAACATCACATGTAAAACTAAGTAAAAATAACAGTTTTTCCTCATATTTTTAAGAAAAAATATGTATTATTGTTGTGCTAACAATAAAAAGCCATTAATGCACTTTTAAGAACTATATTTCATAAAAGTAAACTATTCAAAAATACACAAAAGTATAATTTAGCCATCTTAACAGAACTGTACCACCACGGCTAATCACCGCGCCAATAGTCGAATGCCTGAGTCACTAGATTTATTAATTTATGACAATCATGCTTAGGCAACCAACTATACATTATAATACAAAATATAATAAATATAAAAATTGTAAATGCACAACACTGTGCCAGTCAGTGAAAGTTGTTTTTGTGGTTATGTATATTTTTGTTTATGTTTTTATTTTTCGTAAATTTTAATAAATATAAAATAAGATGATTTTCGCTAATTTGGGTTCTACCGTTTAAGGTAAATAAAAAGTTTTTTTACTGTCACTACAATAAATATGTCACTTGCAAAACCAATAGCAGTTTTTAGAATGACATCATAATATGTATCACACCAGTGTTGTAAAGTACTTTGCAACACTAGTGCTGTAAAGTACTTTGCAACACTAGTGTGATATAACGCATTTTCTATGCATGAAATCAGTGTGCTATTTGCTATTTTCACAAGTGGTCGTAGGAAAAAATATAAAAACAAATGTTCTTCTTTAATTTCCACTTTACTGCATTAATCAAAAATGACAGCAACGTCAAGCTAAAAACACTTAATGCAATTTTTTATGTGTTGTTATATGAAAAAGTCATCAATAATATAATTTAAAAAAAATGAAAGCATAATAACACATTTTTAAAATAAGTTACACAGTTTTTGTGTCTCCTGAATATTAAAAAAAAAATGTGATAAGTCCCCTTTCTGCAGTTAGCAATTCATGATTTATACAAATCAAAATGAGGAGAAAAAAGTAGATATTTATTTAACCCAAAGCGAACTTTTATTTACATAAACAATAAAATATAAATCACCATAGGCAAAGGAACTCCATCATCCATCCATCATCACTGCTGTATTCGGGATTCCCCTGTTCGACCCTGCGGATCCCCAAGGTCCAGTTGACCGAATGTTCTCCATTGCTGACGTTGAGCAATAGTGTATATGGCTCGACCGGTCTTGTTTGGAATCGATCCCGAGGGATAACGGGATGTTTAGGGGTATATAGAGGTTGAATTTTTATGTTTTATAATATGGGACTATGAGGAATGGGGTTGGTTTGAAAATATTGACAGGAAGGTTGTGTTTTATGAAAGGATACCGAAATATCACAATTTCATAAAGTATGATGGTCATGTTTTTTAGTCCGGCAGAAAAATGGAGAGTAGGAATTTGTTTTGTTTAGTTATAATGACAACTTTTTATCTGTTGCGCCTATCTTTTTATTTGTAAAAGTGCTTATAAGTAGATATGTTGTCCCTGGGTTTACCAATTTTGGTTCAATAAATTTAGACAGAACCCGGATTTTCGGACTTTTTCCAAAATGATGCATTTACCTTCGTTGCAAAAGAAATTTAATTTATCTACATGTAGACTAATACGTTTAATTATAATTAATTTACTGTTAACTTGTGTCAGCATCCAACTCAAAAACCATGGTAACCTCAGATTTTTGATTTACAAAGCTCACTAAAAAAGTTCCCTGTTAAAACCGAGAGAAATGCATGCTTGATGGGGCGCATCATTTCTCAAAAATAATCATAATTCCTGATTCCTTAAATTGTTAACAGATTAGCTTTTAATGAATTATTTTCCATAGTTTGTGTACAAGAAAAACGTATTAGCTTAATTGTAGCTAAATCCGATTTCTTTTGCAACGAGGTTAAATACAGTATTTTGGAAAAAGTCCCGTAAGTCCAGTCCTGTCTAAATCTGTTTCACCAAAATTGGCAAACCTTAAGGGAACACATATACCCATTAGCCATTTAAACATTAAAAATATAGGCACAACAAATTTAAAGTTATTGTTAGCTAAAATTTGTGCGAGTTTAATTTGGCCCACGCTGTTTATGGTATTGTGAGTTTAAAAACAAATGTCATTAGGTTAAATTATTTTTTTTACTAAAGCCCTTTTAAACCCTTAATAGAAGAATGAAATGAAGCTTAAATTTGATAAAGATAGCTAAAATTTTATAAGGATAATAATGTCAAAAAGTCACCAACTGACTGACATATAGATCAAAAGCCTAACCCACTTTCAGATGAGCTAAAAAAATAAATTTGGAATCCGTAGAAAAAAATTAAAATAAAAGGAAGTCAAAAATTGGGGGTTAAGGTGGATCCCCATACAAAAAAAAGTGTTCTAAATTGTAGCGTTTCAATCGTTACAAGTAGATTATTATAATTTATATTTGCATAGAAAAAAATTGTAAAACTTGCTAATGATTAACCTTTAACAGAATTGTTATTAAAGTTTGGTTAATATATAAAATAACTAATAAAATATTTCATTGACGTTTAAAGTCAGAAAAAAGTGGTTTTAATTAAACGAACACCTCTATCAGATTTTTTTTTAATATAGGCCTCATAGAAATTTCAAATCAATGCTGTCTATAAGATCTTGTAGTCTTAACAGCACTTTTACCGTTGCTCAATACAGGGTGATCATTTTTAGGTCGCCACTATTGCTAACTTTTTATTATTGGAGATATGAAATTGGTTAAATTAGTAAAGTTGTAATTTTTTTCCGCTGATAAACGTGCTGTCAACAAAAAATTATGGAACATCGGGTTTTTGATTTATTGCAAAAAATATACTTTTTTAAATGGAACACCCTGTATATTATATTAACTTTAAAAAGATCTATCAAAGAGCAATAAAAAGGTTTCATGTGTTATATTCAATTTTTAATAGTTTCGGAAATGTGGCCATTCTCGAAAATTATACAGTAAACTGGCATTTTTAAAATAGAACACCGTGTATATTGCATCACCATTATATAGATATTTTAAAGGGCTTTAAGAAAATACCACACTTGATATGTCTATCTCTTATAGTTTTAAAAATCTCAATATTATGTTAAATTTTCTTGCTGTCTTCAAGCTATAAGCAATAAGCAGTATAGTATCAAAAATAATATGGACATTATATTTTTCTTTTAGATTTAAATGGCCATATTTCCAAAACTATAAGAGACAGGCATATCAAATGTGGATTTTTTTAAAGATTTTTAAAATATCAAATTGCCTGCAATCATATTTCGGAAACCAGTAAAAATTGGATATATCACATGATGACTTTTTTAAAGCACTTTGACAGATCTTTCGAATGATATAAAATTTTAAAAAAAAGTATATTTTTGCAATAAATTGAAAACCCGATGTTCAATTGTTTTTTTGTAGTTGGCAGCACGTTAATCAGCAAAAAAATACTACAACTTTACTAATTTAAATGACTTCGTATCTCCAATAATAAAGAAGTTAGCAATAGTGCTGACTTAAAAATGATCACCCTGTATACATTGCGTATGTCACTAGACTCCAGAGATTGTCTACATCCTATTTAGATAGGTAAACACACATTACACAAAGCGCAAGATATCCCTGAGGAATTGCTACTATCTCCCGGTGTCAGTCATTCCCCAGGGCGAAGGCCGCGCCCCGCTTCTTGTGCGATACCATCTGTGTTAACGGCCGATACGTAGCGCTGATAGTGTCCTAATGCCCCTTTGATTTATATGGATACGAAGCCAGACGAGTGCACGATATTTCTTTGCGATTCTTTTATTGCTGAAGTTTTATCTTTACTATTATTGCTATATGAAAACGTCAATGTTTTTCTTAAAAACACATTGTTTTGCATAAAAATATCTTTTGCCAAACCTATGAGGGAGGAGGAGAGGAGGACCATCTTTTATGGCGTTGAAAAAGTGGCCATCGGAAAAAAATAAATTAAGGTGGCGCCACAGTAGCCAGTAGAGGGATTTTAGTTTGTTTTATTTCTTTTTTAATTTTGTATCTCACTCAAATAATTCATGCTCATTGGTTAAAACCTCTTTTCTGGCTACTGTGGCACCACTTTAAAGCTGAATTTATGGATTGACGTTTCTGTTTCCGCTTGCCACTTGACGTTTCGGGTTCTTATAATTATGGTTTATGGAAACGGTAAACAGAAAATATAAATTGACAAATGGAAAATGTTTGTTTCATCTTCTAACTGAAAATGTCAAAAGGCAAACGGAAACAGAAACGTTAATCTATAAATCCAGTTTATATTGCTCCTTACGACGGACACTTTTTAATAAACTCAGATAGCTGTCCTTTCCTCTACCCTCTATACTTTAACCTTGATACCCACGAGAATACTAGCAAGCCTGTACTTTTCTGGACAAGTTTGACAACATTTTGGTCGGATGTATAGTTTGTTAGGATGCAGGTTTTTAATGTTTTAGAATTAAATGGCACATCCGGTTTAGCCAGAAGTGCTCTTAACTTTTCTATTTTAAATGGAGCATCCTATATATTTTTCCAAAAATAAATACCACAGGCAATTCTAAGCATGTGCATGTTATACTTTACCTAATTAGTTATTGATGAAATGGCGTTTGAACATATCATGTTAGCCGCCATTTTTATTGTTTTTTTAATTGATAGAAGAAAAGGACTTATGCGATTTTATACACATATTTAATAAACCTTATATCATATCACCGTAAAAATACAATTATCAGTTTTACCTTAAGCCCTAAATTTAAAATACCACTTATTTCCTAATATTCTTTTTTAATTATATTCTATCTCTAAACTTAATAGTTTTTATGATATTAAAAGTAAAATGTTAAAAATATATTTTCTTCGATATTTTTAAGGTAGCCTAGCGTTTAACTATTATTATCTTAAAGACTATTAGGTACGTTTAGAGAAAAATATATTTACCAAAAGAGAGTGACAAATAAGTGGTCAATTTAAATTTGAGACTAAAGGTAGTCATTTTTATTTATACTGTTAAAGTTCTTTACTGCCGAAAGTTAATTGCTCTGGTACTTCCGCTAAAACCAAAATGTAGGGTAATAGATTGTGACGCTTATTAAATATGTATAAAAATCACATTTGACTCTTTCTATCATCATCTGTTTTTTACCAAATCAATAAATATGGCAGTTAAATGTGTTAACTGCCATATTTATTGATTTTCGAACGCCATTATCTTAAAAACTCAATCACAATCACAAAGCCAAAGGGTACTATACTTATTTTTCAGGCACAGCTGCCTCTAGTAGATATATGCTACCTATGCTGGATGTTTAAACAATCAAGGTAGTAATGGCAAAATATTTTTATTTGTCATGTCGTTGTCATATTGTTAATTGTTTTTTTATTGTGAAATTGCGTGTCTTTTATTTTTGTGCGTCAGGTGTCTCCGTTTATACCCAACTTATACCTACTCTGGGTACCATTACCGTATTGTGCGAAGAGTTTACGTGAGAGAAAAAGGTACTAGTACTGTTTTTTAGTGGATGGTCACCGATTAATTGTTAATAATGAAAAACTAAAAAAGTAAGGCAGTAAAGCTTGGTGGAACGCCATTATATCGGGAACTCTTATGCATAAAAAAAGGTTATATAACTAACCTAGTAAACTATCGCCCTATCAGCCTACTTTCCCATATACACAATCTATTTTTGCGTATCATTACTACACGAATAGCCAACAAATTAAACTTTTAACAACTACGAGAACAAGCAGGCTTTAGACCAGGATTTGGCACAAACGACCATCTGCAAGAATGTTATTAAAAAAGTGCACAGAATATAATAAGCCCTTAGTCCTCATTTTTGTTGATTACGAGAAAGCGTTTGACCAGATAAATCATGAACAAATGCTTTATGCACTAACAGAATATCCTGTAGACCACAGATATATAAATATTATTAAAAACGTCTGCAAGGGTGCCAACGCTTGTGTAAAACTGCACGAGTGTACGAAAGACTTTCCGATCGAGAGGGGTGTAAGGCAGGAGAACGTGATATCTCCCAAGCTCTTTACGACGCTCTTGGAATGCATGTTTAAACTGGTCGATTTTGAAAAAATGGGTTTAAACATAAATGGCCAAATGCTCAGCCACATAAGATTTGCAGATGACATTGTGCTTATAACAGACAAAATAGAGGAAGCAAGATAAATGCTGAACAGGCTTAATACTGCATCTAGAACAGTTGGTTTAAAAATTAACTTCAGTAAAACCCAATTTATGACCAACTTAGTGTTAAGTGACCAAATATCTCTGAGTAATAATCATGTTGAACAAGTAAGCTCCTATCTCCTATAAATACCTAAGGTACGAAATTCTAATCGGTAGTGAACAATCAAACTCGGGAACTGGAGAGAAGAATTGGTGGGCCTTTAGGAAACTTAGCAATATCCTAAAGTCAAGGTTCCAAATTGTTAAAAAAAAGGTCTTTAGCCAGTGTGTTCTTCCTGTGCTAACTTACGGAGCGGAAATATTAACACTAAAGAAGGTCGTAAATAAAATTCAAGTTGCACAGAGAGCCATGGAAAGAGCCATGTTAGGTATATCTTTAAGAGACAGAGGCTCGAATACCAGACTTCACCAACTATCTGGAGTGACTAACGCAATTGAACGAATTACAAAGTTAAAGTGGAACTGGGCTGGACATGTGGCAAGATGAACAGATGGATGATGGACAAGACTGATTTTCGAATGGTGACCACGACAGGATGCCTTAAGAAGCAGAGTTAGTCCACTTACACGATGGACAGATGACATCAAGTAAATAGCACACAATTGGATGTGTGCAGCATAAGATCGACACTAATCGACTAGGCTACGGGAGGCCTATGTTCAACAGTGTGTGTAACAAAATACACGAAAGTTTTTATACTTTAATATCATAGTTATTACCCGACTTTATTTTTCCATTTTTTTTAAATTCATTATCTACTTTTAAGTTTTTAATGACTTTTATTTTTCGCTTTAATTAAAAAAAATATGTATATTAAAAAATACGATACCAACTGCAACAGCGAGAAAAATATGACTAAGGAATGTCACATACCCCAAAAGAGTTAATTTTAATTGCTTATTCAAACAACCATATAACAAAATGAAAACATCATCTAAACTTTTGAAAAACTTTTTACGGACGATGATTAAAGCATTTTTTTAAATCAACACAATCACATTTACCTACCAATTTGTCCTTCCGACTTTTTGCCGGCCCTAAAAACTGCGTAACCGCCAGAAAAACCACAAAACTAATGTCGAAGTCGCGTCCCGCTTTGATCTCGCCGGCTCTTGAAACGGCTATTACGCAAAACCGTTTTGCGATTTCCTTCAGGCAATGTCAACGAGTTCTAGAAGTAGAAGTGGAGAGCAAAATTATAAAAGTCAAGATTTTTAGGATGTGTTAATTTGATCCCTTTTTCATTAAAAAAAAATTGCCATTCAACATGAAATGAAGGAGAGTTAAATGCAACTTTATGTGAGTTAACAATTTTATTTTCCGTCGCTAAAACTTGAGTTGCTGACTTAAAACGTCATCGAACGAGCACTAAAAAAACTTTCAGTTCCGGCAGGCCAGCTTATAAAATCACTAGCCTACCTGTGCCCACTTTGTTGGGCTTTAATTATTATATTTTTCCCTGAACTTTTTGTTTAATCATAATAAAATATAGCCTCGCAAGCAGCAAGCTGGCGTCATTATGATGTCATTTTTTAGGAATATTTTTGGTCATTTTTGGTCTTAAGACGTCATCAAACCACAATTGTTACGTCTTTTTAACGTCGTTTTACTAACGTGTTTTTGACGTCATGTTTAGAAAACCCGCCAGAAAAAATTTGTGAGATTATATGATTAGTGTCAAAATCCAACCGAATTATCATATGACAGAAAAATAAGACTAATAATTTTACAAAATTGAAATAGGAAAAAACTCTACCGACAGATGGGGTAATGGACAATAAACTACTACGTTTATTTAACATATTCGCTTCTTATGGCCTACACCGTTCCGATGAGACCAAAATAGTCCGAGACCACTCTGCAGTTGGTAATCTCAATAAGCTTTAAAAGAAATACCTTCGGCTAGTGTAAAAATCTGCATCTCCAGGTTGGACAGTGTGCCGAGAGATGCGACCTTGCAGTGCAAGGAAATTGCAAGCAGTAAGAAGTTTTTTCCTATTTCAATTTTAAAATATAAATATCGTATCATTTTAGCTAAAAAAAAGTATATGCGTCAATTTTCCGTCATCTTTAAGGCGTCATTATGACGTCATTAACGGGACGTCTTTTGTCTGTGACTTAGGGAGGTCAGTTTAACGTCATTTTGTCGTCATCTAATGACGTCTTTGCTGACCAAACATGACCAAAAATAACTGAAAAGAGACGTCAATAAGACGACAGCTTGCTGCTTGGGCTATAGCACTCCTGACGACCTAAATAGAAAATTAGCTTACAACATAAAACACGCACCTTGTTAAACTAACGAAAAGTAGGTTAGCAACCAAAAAATGTTTATGAAATTTATATTAAGAAATGGCAAAACACTAAAATTAACTCACTATTGTTTTATCAACGTCTATAAACAACCGCAAAAGGGTTTTACAGACTAAAATATAATTAAAATAACGCTTAAACTTTCACACTTTTTAAAAGATTGTTTGACAACGCGCTCATAAAAACAATACTGTCGTAGTGTATCTCGCTTTTTAACGCTGTTCTTTATTGCGTTAGAAAGAATCTGTGCCTAACAGATAAAATGTTGATATACCGACAGATTTCGGCTTTCAATAAATATTATATTCTATGCTTTTAACTATAGCCACCGGTGTCGCAACCGAAAAGTGCTCATCCGGATGCCTACGTCACAAATTATCACGTGACCATATACTGCGGGTCTTTATAAAATGACGTAGGTTACACCTGTACATATGTTCACGTTACCGTATCAATTTTTCAGAAACCAAGCTTCAGTGGCGGCGCAAAACCAAAATTTTATGTGGGAAAAATACATTTTGCGTCGCCATATCCGCGAGGTCCCTTCTCTGATAAATGGCATCGTGGGAAAAAAACTTTACCTTCTCTGCAAGGGCCCTTCTCTGATAAATGGTATCGATAAGGAAAAAAGTTGGGGAGCAACTGCAAGATGTATGGTGCGAGGCCACCGGGCCGCGAGGCCGTGGGTGATAGCCCACATCGCTTACGCTCTCCGCCGCCTTTGCCGAGCTTTTATCTTTATGTACAAGCGCTTTCTCTAACTCTAATACTTCTTGGCAAGTAACTTCGACGGTTTTTAATTCCCCATTCCGTTTTCTTAATTGCCTTTTCAAACACTGGCGTTAGGATAAATTATTATTATTAGTCGGTATTCGACATGATGTTACAGCCTCTTAATGTGTTTTTTCAATTATTTTTACCTTTTTTGTCATTCTCGGTGTTTGCTATTATTTTCGGTGCGTTTGTCGGTAAATAGCAAAACGTTTAGTCGCTTTAGGTTTTGCGTCTATTACGAATAGGTACGCAATAAAAAGATTACATCTTAAGAAGAATCTTAATGCGAAATTTTTATGTTGGTTTCTAATTTTCACCTGGAGATTTTTTATTTTTTTATGTAGCTGTCGTAGCGTCTGTGTAAATTATATATGTGTTTGTCGAATAATCAAAAGACCTCATTATTTTAAAATATACAGGGTGTTCCTTAAATACATTCTAATGTTTAAGGGGTGATTCTTGGACTCATTTGAAGAAACAAACTTCAAATGGACATATGCCTAAACTTTTGAGATACAGGTTGTTAAAATTTTCAAATAAAACAAAAAATTTCTAAAACGCTTATTTTAATTATCCAGGATAAAAACCTTATTTAAAAGATCATTTGTTATTTTTGTTACATAATTGCTAATAAAAAAATATTATTATTATTAAACCTAATTTTTAAAAGAAAAATATCCCGCAATGCTTCTTTTATGGTCTAAAAATATGCAGTTAAGG